>OX453240.1:600000-920262 GCA_949709985.1 Luffia ferchaultella | reverse complement strand
CTAAACACTTCTGTGGGGGCTGTATATTAAAACACCACTAGTCGCTGATTATTTTCTTATATTTCTTTAACACACGTACATAGCTTTTACTCTGATGGTTGTTTTCTTACTGCATACCTTACCGGGCCTGCGCTTCGTCTTATATACAATTTGGGCAGGTCCCGGTAAGGCGGTCCCCCCGCAGATTTTGAGGGACCGTTTATGCGTATTTTGTTCTATGCAGGCCAACTTTCTCTTGACCTACATAGAACATCTTTTGACATTTTATTCCATAAATATATTCTTTTGTTACATGTTAAAATGCCTATCGGCTATATAAACATTTATAATAACATTAACACACACTTAATTTTTACAGCTCAATAACATCGAATTTTTCATCGCTGCGAAGCGCCCGCCTGTATGTGCCCGTCCGCTGTCACGCGATCCCGCTCTGAGGGCCGCGGGCAGGCGCGTCCGTCGATAGCGCTCGTCGCGCGCTGTCCATCGGTGCTTTCCCATCTCACGCGCGTATCTTCAATCCGTCACCATATCACGTCGAAGGTGACACGCACGGGATCAAAAACGACCGTTAGCCAAAATTTTGCTTCAATTTCGGTCCGGGGACGGTGTGGTACGCGCGGGGTCCCCCCGCACACCGCCACCCGCTAACGGTCGCTCTTGTGAGATGGGCGGGGCTACCGATGGCTCTAATTTTCCATATTGGGCGCCTCGCGTCTGATGATGCGTGATTCGAGTTATTGAGCTGCAATAAACATCATTATACCTAAATCCGAGAAGTATCCCGTCGATATCGAGCCCGTGTGGCGCACAATTCGATATCGGTCGCACGGCGACGCCCCGCCCCCTACAATGTGAGCGTCTTGCGGACGCTAGTCGCCGTCGACTTCGAGATACACTCCCGGACCCAGGTATATTCAATTTTCACATACAAAATTATTAAATACACATGCACAATGATTTAATACTAACACAAAATGACTATAAACAAACAACATTAAAAACTTAAATATTATTTTATTACTGCGGTGTGGCTGTCCGCAACACAATGTTTTTTTTTTTGTCCGATACCTACGTAAGCAGATATTAAAATGCGCTACCATATAAATATAACATGAAAGGCATAAATTTTCGTAGGCGGGGACAAACCAACCATTTACCAGGGTATATTTGATGGTGTTCTTTATATGTTAACCACTCACTGCTAATTATTTTCATTTGTGTGTAACTGTTGGTTTTCTATAATGTAAATAAATAAATATGACAATAAAGATTTTTACAACAAATATGTTTTGCAGTTGTGGTCTGTACCGCGCCTGTAAAAAAATTAAACCGCTTAGTATCGAGTATTATATAGAGTTTCTTTTATTATTCAAATCAATAAATGCAAACGCCATAGACAGACGCTCGTGATAACGAAATCACAGCTTGGAAACTCCCGATTCCAATATCTTCGTACAGTGAGTTTAAACCAATTCCGTGAGATTTTTCCTTTTGTGTCACGAAATCACTGCGTTATCGAATGTTGGATCAGTTTCGGCGAACGAAAAGAAATTTCTCAGGCACGTCCAATCACATATACTTGAAAATATGTAGTTAATAAAGCATAAAAGGTAATATCTTTTTCTGTTATTGAATTCCAAAAATATTGGTATGGATACCAATAAAAAAATATTTGCATTTTTACATATTACACATTTATATTTTATGTAGATTTTGCTAGTGTTTGTTTGCTTAGTGTTAGTCGCTAGTGTATGTATAAAATAATGATATTGATGTACTGTTTGTTTAATCACAGTGTCTATAAATTTGTTCACGTTTTCTATCATTTTGAAGTATGAAATGGTCCATCTTGATGATTATATTATGCTATCTAAGCTTTCGCACAACTAAAACACAAAAAAGGTGTATTTTGCGTTAAATTACCACAAATAATTTTAATTATCTTTATTTAATTTAATATTATTAGATTTTTTTTTTTTCATTTTGTATTTTATAGCCCTTGCGAGAGTAAAAAAATTGGATATTCGTTTCACACACGTTTTCACACCTGAAATCATCCCTTATTTCTTAAATAACTAAGGGGGTCTTCCACCAAGTATCAGTTATCATCTAGTTAACTAAACTGTAGATATCTTTAACAGAAGGACGAACGTCACTTTTAACCCGGTGT
Organism: Luffia ferchaultella; assembly: GCA_949709985.1. NCBI lineage: Eukaryota > Metazoa > Arthropoda > Insecta > Lepidoptera > Psychidae > Luffia > Luffia ferchaultella. Next base: position 918,089 of record OX453240.1, on the reverse strand, counting down.
TTTTCCACCAATAACTTATTGTCTTAATTAAACTACAGTTAGTAAACTAGAGTTCAGTGTTGCTTGTACCATAAATTATATTAATGAAATGTTTCAATCGTCGTTATTTTGTGCATTGGCATATTCATTATTATTTAAGTATCAATATATGTTATTAATAGACTTCGTGATTAAAGTTAGTGTTCTTGAAACTATAATCTATAAGTGAATATTACATTGTTTTTATAAGTTGCAACCGTGGATTCGCCAATGAGGAGAAACTGCAAATTATTCCTACTAGATGGCGTTTTGTTGCAGGTAAATACGCGCGGGAAAAGACCACAGAAATAATATACTAAAGATGAATGAAAGTATTAATTGAAAATAGGTAGGTAACGCAACCACAAATTATACAAAAGTACTCAACCAGCTGATTCGATGGATTATACGCCATATTGCTTTTATTTATCTGTCAGTTATCTGTTATCATGCAGTTATACGCCTGTTCGACCGGCTGGAGGGATAACTGTGTTTTTAGCTGGAAGTTAACAGTATCCGTATGTCGTGGAAACGAAATCTACCAGATAGCTGGTAGATTAGATAACTGGCGCTTTAACTGGAGAGGTTGTGGAAGACCCCCTAAGTAAAACAAAGTCAAGTTTTAAAATAACCATGTAAAACAATTTCTTGCACAAAACGTACATAGAAAGTGATTACTACCGCCGAAACGCCAAAATATTAGTTCCATCTATCGATTTAAAGTTTAGAAGACAATAACATTTGAACTATGATTATATTATACGAGTAACAAAATTAATTCCGTCGAACCAACTAAACACTAGTTCACTAACGTTTCCGATTTGTAAGTGAAACAGATGACGACTACCGTCCGCGGACAACCGCGCAACCACCTTCACAATTACCGTTTTTGTTCACGTTGGATACATAATCTATTAGCTGCTGTCAGGCATTCATTTATGAATATTTAGTACAATATTCGATTCTTTTTTACCATACCATACAACTAGCCCATTTATACCCTACTGCAGGGGTTTAGGCCTCTCCTAAGTTGGTGGCGGGTTGGTAGATTATAATAACTGCTATTTGTTAATAGCAACCGGGACTGACAGCTTAACGTGCTCTCCGAGGCACAGAGTTAGTAATAGTTATGTACATAAGTTAGAAAAAACTCGTTGGTACATGCCCTGGGATTCGAACCACAGCCTTCCAAACAAGAAATGCGTTTGCTACCACTCGGCTATCACGACATGATTCTTCTTTAGTTTCATAAAAAGAGTACCTAACACCATTCAAGTCTCACGCGAAATCAAAAACTTTGCTTTCAAAGTACAGCGTCGAACTTTCGAGTCGCGGTTTTTGCGGATTAAACTTTGTCGGGGCCTTGTTAAACCTTGAGGGCTCCGATGAAATGAAATAAAGATAATTGTTTGTTTCCATTATTTTGAAGGGAGAAAAAATTTCATCTCCTTTTTCTTTTGTCAAACCTTCGGTTGTTTACCGCGGCAAGTTTTCTTTGAAAGCGACGACTGGCTTCTTCATTATCACAACACAAATATTTCGCCAAATTTCTAAACGAATCAAATCTTATTTCATTTAACAATTTTCAATTTTGGTGAACGACGAAAATATCACTTTAAAATAGATAGAATTTGGCATTTTCCACGGAGTAAATCTATGTAGGTTAGCATTGTCGAAAAAACATCGATATATCGATAAAATATAAGAAACATATATTTTAGACACACACACACAAACACACACGCAAAGTCAAAGATTAACACATAAAGATAAAAAAAAACAAGAACAAAAACTAGAAAATGCATTATAGTAACCCGCCAGAAATCTCGACGTCCGTTGTCTTTTACTCTTAAACATTGACATAAATGCTCTTAAAACATATCTCTATTACCAAATGAATGTAAAATAATAAATTATTATTATTGTGTTTTTTCATCTTGACGTGTTCCTAAAAAACGATTTTCTTTCAGCTTAATGCTGTAACACAAGGTGACAGCACTGATTTTCAGTGGAAAACTTCATCATCATCATCATCATCAGCCCGTGTCTCTCCACTGCAGGATATAGGCCTCTCCCAAGGCTCGCCACCACACACGGTCCTCCGCCTTTCGCATCCAACTACCCCCGGTATGGTGCTTCAGGTCATCTGTCCACCTGGCCGGGGGGCGTCCAACACTTCGCTTTCCGGTACGTGGCCTCCATTCGAGAACTCGTCTACCCCATCGGTTATCCGTTCTACGGCAAATATGACCGGCCCATTGCCACTTCAGCTTGCTGATCGCTTCGGCTATGTCGATAACTTTAGTGGAACAAGTGGAACAAGTGGAGAACTTACTTTGATATAATATATTAAAATATTTTTGACCGATTTTTAATTTTCCGATATATCGATAAGAAATCACAGGTATCGCAAAGGTATAAAAATTGATTTTTTTGGACCAATTAGCAAAAACAACAATGACAGGCTCCCACACATAGTGTTATTTCTGACTAAATTGCTGCGTCTGTAATTAAAATATATATCATTTAATTTAGCGTGATTTTCCATGTCGATATATCAATATCGATATCTGAAAAAAATTTCGATCCTTTTAGGCATTTTCGACATCCCTATATGTAATACTTCGCTAGGGTGTGACCACCCTTTCTTTGAGTATCAAAAGGATGTCGAAAAGAGAAAAGAAAGAAAATTGAGATTTTCATTTAAAATTCAATGAAACATCTCGAGGGCCATAAAAATTGTGCGTTGGTCTCTTTCTTTCGTAATAGCTGGGCTTCATGGCGACGGGTGTAGCCTTAACGAGGCGGCCACGGACGGACCTTTTGAAGTACTGATCTAATGAATGTCTTCATTTTATTTCTATGGTCCGAGTGAATTTTAGCGACGCGACCGACACAAGTACTCTCGGTTCCGACAAATTAGAGCGCGTCGCTCGTTGCAGAAGGGTTGAAAAGAAATTGGAAAAAATGAGCAAGTAAGTGTGATTAAAACCGGGCGGTATTACAATTTCAAAAGAGTGAGGAAAACAAAAAATCAAGAGTCGACGCACTTTGGATGTTTATATTATACAAATAGAATTACGATTCTTTTTTGTTTTAGGTTTCGTGCCCTAAAATAAAAAAATAAATAAAAAACGGGACATTTTATATGTTAAAATTAATTGAACAATTTTTATTAAAAAATACACTGGACCGAATTTAGGGTGCCAACCATTTCCTTAAGAATGTTTATAAAATATTTTATAGCATTTGAACAATATTTCGCCTGGAAAAGCTTCACAAGATAGGTCGGGGTCTTAGACTAATAGTAAAACATAAAGCGCAAATCTCAAGTTCCACTTTGATGTAATAAGGACTTTTTATGACCCCGTCAATCCGGTTTACTTTATTGAACAATATCGCTGACTGTGTCTTGATTCAAGAAAATATTCGTTTATTGCATAAAGTACAAAACCTGAGCTCCAGTTTAGTCGTAAATATTCAGTTTTTGATTATTTCAATGAAAATTACATACATAATACAATGCTTTATGTTTATATTTGAAACCTAATTTTAATTAATAGACATTTAAAAAAACAAAAGATTTAAATTCAATTTTTTGGTTTGTCGTATTTCAACGTACGCACATTTCATTTATCTATGTGTTATTTCTAAAATGTTTTTTTATTACATTTGATTTTTAGGGTTCTGTACCCAATACCCAACGGGAACCCTATTTCTAAGGCTCCGCTGTCCGTTCGTCCGTCCGTCTGTCACAGGGCTGTATCGTCTAAACCGTAATGTCTATGGCCACTTCAAATTTTCACAGAGTGTGTATTACTATAGCCGCTATAACAACAAACAATAAAAATAATAATAAAGTTAAAAATTAAAATTGTCCCCATAAAAGAAACTTGTTTTTTTTTAATATTTTACGATAGTAGAGTTCCGCCCTTCGACTGCGAGTTCGCTTCGCACTTGGCCGGTTTCGTTAACAGCTAAAGCCAACTCTATAGTATATTTTTCCAAGTTATAACAACTCTTTCATTCGACAAACGAGGTCCTGTATTCGCAGAAATGCACTTTTTCGCCTTTTGTCTCGACCCCATTCACATCGTTTGATCGTTGCACCCACAGTTTAGTTTGTATGCCAATGCATACAACGCATATCTTTGTAGCATATAACGTTAAAAACCATTGAAATGTGTGTCGGACCACGCACGACAAGGTTCTGGTGTGTTACCTAAATAAAATCGATACATAGGTACGTAATTTTACGTGGAATGCAATTTATTATTTATGGCCCAGTAATTAAACCCCAGTTAATATGCAAAATAGGCCCTTTGACGTCGAGTTGCCGAAAAGAGCCCGTCCTCAAATATTATGTATCAAACCCCAGCACTAATCAACACTGAGTTTTTCTAACTTATGAACATAACTATCACTGACTCTGTGTCTCGAAGAGTACGTTAAGCCGTCCTTCCCGGTTGTCATCGTTAAAATCGATAGCAGTTGTTAAAATACACCAACCCGCATTGGAGCAACGTGGTGGACTAAGCTCCAAGTCCCCTTATCGCGAGGAGAGGCCTAAGGCCCTGCAATGGGCCATTAACGGGCCGATAGTATAGTATGTTGTAGTATGATCGGTATGTCTGTCTGTACTATTTACAAAACAATCAAAATTCAAGCTTTTTCGATTTGCTGTAGTTTCAAGTACATATTCGTATAGTATTCGTTAAAATTATTATCTTGTATACAGACTTATTATGTAAAACGAAATTCAAATGAATATAATAACAACTAAATACCTAACCAGATAACACTAGCCTGTTAAAAATTTGCCAAATGAAAATGAGCTTTCATGTTCAAACAGTGGTAGCGCGTTTCGGTAATTTCTGGTACTGATTGTTCAAAGGCTTGTTAGAATGGATATGAATACTGTGAAATTAAACTTCACGAGTATTTCGTGTAATGTATAAAGCATCCGCAACTATACAGAATTACATTAGGGACACAACATAATTTAAGTATAATCTATCTTTATTTTTATCCTTGTAACAAGAGTTCTTTAAATGTTTATTCCAAGTTAATTTACATGTTTGTATACATTTAAAAAAAATTTGCAAGTGATTGGACTCAAAAAAATAAATTACGCAAACATGAGGAACATACCATATCATAGATATAAAACACACTGTTAATTTTGATTAAGATGGTAACAAAAGTAGCCTTAGAAATGAAAACATAAAGGTCTCCTAAAAACATGCCTTTAAAATGTATGCATAATTACTTTGAAAGGGAGTATTAATCATATTCGGCAAATGTCATTATGTGCTATCATAAAATATGACTTCAAGTCTAAACCATGCCAAATGACTTGAAGTTTATTAACTAAACCCCGAGTTCAAGTTAAAAAGCGGCACCGAAAAATCCACTACAGTGTTTTTTTTCCCTGTAACCGATTTTGCGGTCGTCTTAATATAATAGAAAATTAGTAGTAGAAGGCAGAAGTGTAGAAAAGAAAATTAAATTTAACATAAAAACATATTTTTTGGAATCGGCAGAATAACAGCGATGGTCATGGCCGTTCGTGGCAGGCCATCAGTATGCTGAGCCGATTTCGTTTGCCATTAAATGTAAAATTAGTCAAGTTAAGGATCAATGTAGATAACTAACTTTTTCTATTTTTTTTGCACATATAATTTTATAATTATTATTAATAAAAGTTGATAATGTGTATGATATATAACGTGGTATGTTCCTTGTGTCTGCGCAATGATTTTTATTTTTTGGACCCAAACTATAAGGCAACATTTGCATTTATTATCTCTCGACTTTCACTTCTTTGGTGCACATATACCCTTGTTAGCAATGGGCTTGGCCCAAAATTTTGAAGTGTCTCTGATGGTTTTTAAAATGAACGTAAAAGGAATATTTATGAAAATTCGCCTGACGTTGAAATCGTCCCTGTGTCGTTCTCTGGGCGTTTGAATTTATTGCGCTGCTTTCCTTATTAAAAACAAAAGCCAAAATCATAGCCTAAAGTAAATTAATTTGACAGCAGCGTACTTTTATGGCCAAAACTTAATATAAAATAATGAGGTGAAATCACTATCTCAAATTAAATTGTAATCCTCATGAAACAAAAAAAATAGTACGACTTTCTTTAGTCTATGATAATGTAAATAGTAAACATCTGTCCAGACGTCAGAGGGATATTTTACTGATCATTTTTTGGGACAAAATTACCAATAAAATGACGGATTCATTTTCTATTTATTTTAAGAGGAAAGTTTATATTGATTTATATTTACGGAAAAAAATATCTTAAAAATTTTACTCCAAGCCCGTTGTTAAAAGTCTTCAATTATTACATTATTAACCTGTTGATAAGTTCTGATTGGCGAAGACACGGTATAAAAAACATCGCGGTAATTCAAATATACCTAAGTGTATTTGGGAAATAATGTCTAGGATGAATTAATTCAAACAAAAATAAAAGTGCTAAATAGAGAGAGAAACTTTTTACAAGAGCACGACAATGAGCTTTTACCAAATGTTTTAATACATTGTTTTGATGTTATTTTCCGAAAATATAGACCAACTTATGCCTTCCTCTTGAAACAAAAAAAAATTTTGTTAGTAATTTTCTTAGTTATTTGTGTTACAAAATTTGAATAGGTAATGAAATATCCCTGTGACATCAACCGGACAGATGTGTACTATTTGCATTGCTATCAGCCCATTATACCACACTGCAGAGGCTTAGGCCTCCCCCAGAATGAGGGGACTTGGAGCTTAAATTCACCACGCTGCTCCAATGCGGGTTGGCGGATTGTAACGACCGACATATAACGACAGCAACCGAGACCGACTGCTTAACGTGCTCTCCGAGGCATGGAGTCAGTGATAGTTATCTAATTAAGTCAGAAAAATTAATTGGTACACGCCCGAATTCGAATCACGGCCACACGGCTATTTTGAAACAGGTTCGCTGGGCTCGGGCTATAATGACACTATTTGCATTTCCTTAGACTATGTAAAGTCATAATATTCTTATTGATTCATGAGGATTACAATTTTATTGACCTTACCTCAATATTTTGCATTTAGTTTTAGCTTTGATTTTTTAATGCGTAAATAATTAAGATGAATTTTCATAAATATCTGGGAAAAAAAATTATTGATGATAACTTTTACGACAGAATCGTGTTAAAAAGACCACAAAAAATTACATGACAGAAATTATCACCCAAGTTAAAATATTCATTCGCGAAACGTATTAAATGAAGTGAAAATTTTTATTATTTCACACAACGATAGACCGAACTCTCGGCGCAACGACTCGTGTATCACAAGATAATACCGATGATTCCCTTCACAAAAGGAGGCGTATTTCACTTTATTACGTACTTTGTTGAACCGGCTTTAAAATGGATGCCTTGAAACCTACGCTTTGTATGTAATAACTGCCATTACGGAGTCACAAATAGCCACTTACCTATCGGGATTAGTATTGTTGGCTCCGGTTTTGTTTGGCTTTTTGTATGCCAGAACGTTCATGATATTACCATTGACTTACTAAATATAAAAGAATTTTGTTAAAAAAATAATGCGGTACGGAAAAGCGGCCGAATAGTCAGACACTGACCCCATGGAAAAAGAGACGGCGCCTTCTTTGCAGCGTGTCAGCACATTTACTCCCTCGCAACTTGGAGGCACTCAACGTTCACCCGGCTCAGCGACTGAGGCGGCCGCATGTACCAAACATGCTAAATACGCCATTTTGGAATCGTTTTATGATTTCGTGTCGGTCGCTATCGACACGGTTGGACTTTGATTTGTGCGTCAAAAAGGCTGCCGTCTGAAAGAGAGGGGATATGGATATGCATTTCGGCTTCTCTTTTGAGCAGCGCATTTCGCTGGTCATACAACGCCGTAACGCCGCCGCGCTGTCAGGGTGATGGGCACTTTTGAACGGGAAGAGTTGCGGGGTGGGCTTTTTTGTTAGGGTCAGTTTTAAGTACCGATTAATATGTTTAATATTAGTTGTTTTATAGGCAGGTAGTAATTTTAGTTTTTAATTAGTTATTTTATATTTATAATATTATATAATATTTCATATTTATTAATTGTCTGTGATGAAAATTATTAAGTCTCTGTATTTAAAACTGGCTGGTAATAATTTTTAACTTTTGTAGTTTAAGTTTTTACATACAGGCAAAGGTTATAAAGTAACTGTAAGATTTAATATAACAAGAAATATTTTCTAAAGATTTTCGAAAATGATTCCCTCAATTCAGAGGCATGTGTGTGTTATTGTATCTGTAAAGAAAACATTCTGGTCTGAGGAAAAAATCAAGGTGACTATGAGCATTGCGCCATATATTATGTACTATAATGTCAATGAAAAGAAAGTAATTTTTTAAAATTGTTAGATATATTTTTAAGAAATCTGGGTTTTAAAGATAATATTATATTACAATGTATACATGTGGCGCCATCTTTATATGTCACATAGTTGCATTCGAATGTTTTCATTTCGAGCAATGCGTATTTTTTCGAAATAATACGTGTTACGTGCTTAAAAACTTATAATTACTGATAATTTTGAATAATCAATGTTAATTTAAGACAGCGGGGTCTTAAAGATAGTGCCATCTGTTGTAAAGGATAATATCACTAGTTAGATAGCGCTATCGTAAATATATAGCGTAAAGTACAGCAACTAATTAGATTTGAATTCATTTCACTGCGTACATTAGATAATTTATATACTGTATCGAAATTCCAATAATCTTATTCAGAGTTTATCAAACCCCGCGGCATAGAAAATCACAAAATCGAAAGTAAAGGGATTGTTTTGTTATTTCATTTTTTATATTTTATTGTATCTATAAAAGAAAATCCTCTGTCCTAGACCAATTTTAGAAAGTTTTATAGTTTGGATTTTTTTATATTTTGTCCTCCTATAATAAACTTAATATAACTATAATAATCCTATAATAAACTTGAATTTTTGAGGAACAAGATTCAAATTGTTTCTGTTTGTTAAATATATTTTTTCATAAAAATATAAAAAGACCAGAGATGTATTTACCGATTTGCTTAGGGGCAATTTTCATATTTGTAAACAAATTATCAGTGTATACTATAATTTTTTTTTATTTGCTATGTAGAATTTTTATTGTTTTGAACAAAGTACATAAGTATTTTTCTAATGAAATCGGATAGTAACCATTTTATTATATCGTACATAAATGTATAGTAATTTAATTTCCGATATCAATCAGAAAATGTTATTTTAAAAACCCTTTCAACGATAATGGAGTTCGGCGATCCCGATCTAAATAGTTGTGCCATGTTTCCGAAATCCCATAAAAAGAGCTTTCCATATTTTGTAACAAAGTAAATATTTTCTTCCTTTATCGAAATGAGATCGCTAACGAGCATCCTCTGAAGAAAATCCCATTTCCCTGATGTACCCAGAATAAGTGACGTCCGCGAAGATTTGCCTAGATTAATTTGATATGTACGCTTTATTTTTATTTTATTTTTAAGATTCCTTGCCTCGAAAGGAAAACAGGATGACTTGGTTGTTTGTCTGTCTATCTGTCGGTGAAGACCCTTTTTCTCAGCCCTTTTTCAGGAAACTGAAATGTATCAAGTTAAAATTAGTATGAAACACTTAAGTTTACGGTTCATTGGAACTATAAAAAAATCAAGCTTGTAAGTGAATGCCAAAAAATACATCAATTTATGCCGCATATTTTGAAACTCGTTAGTAAATCAAAACCTATAGCGTACTTCTTGTTGACGTACAATTACGAAATTTAGGAAGAAGCAAGGTCTTACAGCGCCTCAGCAGCGAAGGCGAAAAATCGCGTAATTTCTTTTATTTTTTATGTTAATACCATTTTGAAATTGATATAAAAAATATTTAAATCGGTGGTTTCTTAAAGCTATAAAAAATCAAGTTGTACGTCAATGCAATCAAAAAATTCGGTCAGCTAAGCCGCATAGTTCCCGTTGACCTAGTGTCGTCAAATTTAACAAAAAGCGAGATGTCACAAGTAAAGGAAAAATCCGAAAATATCAATTTTTTTTCCGCTTCCAACTTTAAATATATTTTTTGTAAACACTTAACATGAATATATTGTGTGGTGGTGCCAAACGCTCGGTGCGTCAGTACGAATCGCACTTGACCAGTTCTTTTAGTTCATTCTCCAAACAGATAATTTTGTAATCAGATTAAAATCATCAAATATTATTCGCGGTGTTTAATATGTTTAATATGATCTTAAAAGGCTTCTGTTTTTTTTTTATGGTACGGAACATTGAAGTAATGTATTGTTAAATAGAAATTAAATATTGATTTGCATTCTCAAAGTAAATTTTTGAATTCGATTTCAGTTCACATTCTACGCAGACATAACTGATTGAAAAACATTGGAAACGTACTTTATTTGAATATATACTACTTACACACTTAACTGTACATAGTTGATAAAATATGTTTTAATACACGTGCAGGCTGAAATGGGACTGTAGAACAAGCTATTATACGAAGTATTACAGACATAGAATTACGGACTGTGTTCGTCGATTGCAACATTTTTTTTTTAATCTTTTCATCAGACCTACCGGTTTAAATCCGGCTTAACAACGTATTCCAATTTATGGACATCATATGGGACATAGTCAATTTTACCATAGCCACACCACTTTCGACCCTACAACCGTGTATCAACTTCCTTATTTCTTTATGAATAATCGGAAACCATCTAAAAATCACAATTGTCAATAGGTATGGTCTAAATTCGATTGCCCGTTTAGTATCTCACTTCTATGGGAACTGCCGGTCAAGACTTACAGAAGTTTACTTCAGTGATAGTTTATTTCAGTTTTTGTCACTTTTGTATCACCATGTGAAAAATCAAGTCGTTTCGTTGCATCGTTACAACTTCCAGACATTGTGTATACTACGGGAACCGTTGACCAGGATAAATAGTTGCCTATGTTGATTTCCGTCGAATTTGGTATCCTACGTCATATCTTTCGTAATATTAGTATGTATGTATAATTTTCAATTATTAATGGGATGAAATGGACTAATTAAGAATTTTTCAACATTTACTCCATGTGAAGTATCGTTTGAAAGAACGACTTTTATGAATCTCAAATAAATTTTGCTCAAGTGGTTTTATTTATACAGGAATTTATCATTTTTCTTATTTTTATAGGCATCAGGTATACTATATACTAAAGTATCTATTTAAAAAAAATACGAAAATTTAAAATAATTATCTGATATTTATTTTTCATTTTAAAAATATTAGTATATTTATTTAGTACCTACTCACATTTGTACTGCACAATAATTCTACAATTATATGAGAATGTCGTGACGTAGACCCATATAAGATTTTACACTACCAAAAAGTGCCCAACGCGGCTAAAGAAGTTTTCACTTCAAAAATGTACTTCGGTGGAATCATATTAAATTATTTTTCCTGAAAGAATTATCGATACAGCGTGATTACAAAGTTAAACTTAAATACTATGCACGAGGAAGAGGCGATCGCAGGCGCAGCGAGTGTATCACGCCGCCGGCCGTTGACTGTCGCAATTGTCAATCGCCCGCGCATTCTCACGCAAATGCAATAATTTAGTAAACGCAAAAAAAATAATATTTTGTTATTGTCACTAAATCTTTAGTGAAAAATATTATTAACGTTTGGAAAGTGATGAAAAGTCGCAAAAAAAATCGAAAATACTTCAAATATGCAAAACAATCCATTTTACCCTAATCTCTTAGTTGTCCAAATTTCAATTTTTTTTCTTGTCAGGTTTAGCAAACAGATAATAAGAAAATTCATGTTTTTCCGACAGTCTCTCTATTACTAATAACGAAATTTCTATATTAAATTTCAATTTCCTCTACCGATTGTTTACTGATGAAGTGCTGATATAGAACCTTTATTGCGAGACCCTGGTTCAATCATTGTATTGCTAGCATTAGGTAATACTCGTATATTCGTTTGAAAATAGTAGATTTAATGGCCTACTATGCCTCACCAATAACCCAAGAGAAACGGGAAGCCTCATAAATCAGTTCGGCTCCACCCCGTTAACTTGTCAGATAAATTTATTTGAATGCAACGGCTAATGGCCTGTGAAAACTGAATGGAGTGCAATTTTCCTCATAAATCAAGATCTTGGATTTGAAGACGTGATTCAAAATGCATTAGATTATGAAAGAGGTGGTATATTTGTTGCGACAAAATTTGTTATATATACTTAATATTATCATGGGGCAGCACGTAATTGTTGTAGATTTATAATGCACCTATTGTATTTATTTTATTATTATTTGGTTACTAACATAATTCTTATTGCTAATTTCTCGTTTAATTTATCTTTGTGTAATCTCATAAGGATATTTTTGCCCACCATAAAGTTATTATTGTTTTCTATCATTTTTTCTATTTATTCTATAAAATAAGAATCTTTTAAAATTTAGTATATTAATTTCCAATTTTTCATTATGCTTTATCTAGTTATCTCTATGCCTGACAAACTACAGATTTAAATTTAAAAATAAAATATCTATTCATTATCAAAAAAAACATTCTTGTAACAAATTTACCAAATTTCGCAACAGTACCTACGCCATTAAAAAAATCAACGGATCTCCTGCTTTCGCTCGAACTTCTTACGACATTGGAAATGAACTTAACGGAATAAAGTAAAGACACATATTTTGGATAATATTTTTCGAAATAAATTTTTTTCGCAATAAAAATAACACAACTGTATCTGAACAAGCTTAAAACATCGAAATATAACATTCTGTACGACATTTCGATCGAACAAACCGAATCAGTACGAAATATAACACCGACGCATATCCGACTTCCAACTGAGGGCACCCTTAATCACTAATCGGTTATCCGATTCTAACAATTTTCGTCTCAATCGATCCCCCGTTTAATTACCCCGAGCCATTATTTTAATTTTTTTCTTATTCGCACCTAGTTTTCGAGATATCGAGCTCCCAAAATGAAAATCGGGAAAAAAAATTGGGATTTTTTTCATTTTTTACCGATATTTTTTTTGTTTTTGAACTTTTTCCAAATTGTCTTTTACCATCTTGTAGAGCTCGCCAAGTTGCGTCTTTTGACACCACGTTCATTCCGATATCTTGAAACTCTTCGTGCAATGTGCCTGTCTCACAAAACTCCCAAATGACCCCCTATACTCCAACGAAATGAAAGTCATTTCCAATGCCAAAATTTTGTGATCTCGAGAATACCCAAATTCCCATTCTGGATTTTGCAATCACTTGGCATTATCACTATATGCGATATACAGTGAAAAGAAATTATTTTTATATATATTTATGCATGGCTAACAAGTAATTAAATCGGTATATCCTTAAGCTTCGTGGTCGCCAAGACTGAAATACAAGTATTAAATAAAATTCAGACTGGTATAGACTATGGACTAAGTTCTCCTCGAGATCTCAAAACTTATTATGGCGTACTGTTACGAGATTTGCAATTTTTTTAGAGAAATATTTTTGATGGACCTCAAATCTTATTATAAGCTATTTTTTGTTTTCTTATTTTGATAATACATCGTAAATATAACTCATCAGCGACAAGCTCCCCGACTAAATCGTAAAAATGAATAGTACTTATTTCATTTTTCGGACTCCGAACCCAAAGCACATGACCCAATTGTTACCGACGGAACCCTTTTACTAAGGCTCCGCTATCCGTTCGTTTGTTAAAGGTTGTGTTGTCTGAACCGTAATAGGTAGATGCTTGAAATTTTCACAGAGTATGTATTACTTTGGCCTCTATAACGATAAATAATTTATAAAAGTTGATATTTAAAAGAGGTCCCCATAATATTTTTTTTCGAATATACTGGTGATTGGTTGTTGTGAGATAATTGCTTACACTTTAAATTTTCACGAAGTATGTTTTACTATGGTCGCTATACCAACAAATTATATAAATATAACAAAGTTAGAAATTAAAGGAGGTCTTCATACAAGAAAAGAGTTTTTTTTATATTTTAGGGTGGTACGGAACCCTTCGTTTCAGACTCGCACTTGGCCGGTTTTTAACAACCACCCTAGGCGCAAAGGAGAACGGTGTTATACATTTTTTTAAATGTGTGGACTTGTGTGTGTCTAAGGGCATCATAGATCCCATATATACCATGAATATTTAACAACCGCAAAACAAAAAAAAAACAGGACTGAAATTTAGAATTTCGTGATGTTTCAGTTTTTCTTCTTTTATAGACTAAACCATAGTGTAACTAAACACTACCTAAATTCGAAAATGTGTGTCTCCTAGACTACCTTAGAATTATGATGATGGGTGAATGAGTGAGTTTGTCAGTGTACAACAAACAAATATAACAAACAAATATAAGAAAATAAAATAAATCCAACTGGTAAAAAGTCCTTAAACTATTGAACTTGTTTGTACCTATATAGTTAGAGCGAGTGTATAACATTTATACAACGTCTTTTCAATTCTGTTGTGTAACTATATATACAAGCGTAAAAGGACAATCCTTGAAATATCTCTATAACGTCCAACGATCCAAGCTATCTATAAAAAAATATGGGAATTAATCCTGATTATTAAATGTGTTTTTATACCATGAAATGATTGCAGGGAAGAATAGTACTTAAAAAGTATTGAAACGTAAAATAACGTGATGAAAACAATACCAAAATGACATTTTGGGTATGGCAGACCGTATTTTTAAAATTAGTGCGAGCTGGACAAAAATTCTTAAGTTACTTGATTATAATTTTCTATTGTTTAATACAGTATTTTATATTAAAAAGTATTCTTTAATTAATTACGATAAATTATATAACTAATTTACGAGAAAATACGTATTCCTTGTTTTTTTCTAAGCTGATAAATCGATTATATTTTGAGATTGAATGATTGATATTTGGTACACATTGTGATTGTCATTAGGCCGGATGAGCGTAACGTAAACGTACCTACTGGGATTGTTTTTGGTTTATTATACTCTGTGATTTTGGTACCCAAATAAATATCCTCAAATATGAAAGAAAATGAAAAAAAAAAACAATGAGTATTGTGATTACAAAATTTATTTTATATAAATTAGGAAAATGACTTTCATTTTGATTATAATGGTGAAGTTTGCATATCTTTACTTTGAAATGAATATATTATTAAAGGTTATTTTTATGGCAGTTACAAATAATTTTGTTGCCTATATTTAAATTCACAGAGGTTTTTCGACTAAATCATTTTGTGTTTGATTGGTAGTTTAACATATCACTACATATTATAAAATAAAGTCCCCCGCCGCGTCTGTTTGTCTGTCTGAACGCGATAAACTCAAAAACTACCGAACGGATTGGCATATGGGTGACACCGAGGGACGGAGTGATTCAAGAGGAAGGTTTTTGTGTATAAATTCATCAATATAGTATAATTTATTAATTCTTTGTGCAAATTTGTTGAAATATGACGATTATTGTTGAAGAAGTTGAAAAAAAATCAAGCCGGCTGAGAGCTTTTATCGAAAACGCTGCCTAATCCTTTTGAGATATAACAAAATAATGTATGGAGGAATTGTGTGTCTCTTATAGCACTACAGAAAAGTCCGCGATGGCATGTGTCTATCTATTATGGATAGTTAACTATACCTATTGTTATGTTAAAAAAAATGGTGTCATGTAATGAGGTAATTGGAACGCAATTTATACGGATACATTATTAATCCTTATCAAATTAAATACATTATTTACCTTCAGCATTTCATGCACATTATAATTGCCTTTCACACTATACAATTTAAATTAATATCTTAGGGGCTATCGCGAAATATAAATATCGCACGATAAACAGCTGGGCACTGCGCTGGCGGCCATATTGGACGACGCGACACGCGTGGTTAGGTTAGGCTGAAATTATCAATGTTGTATACAAAGAAATATTGTAGTTTGTTTTAATGTATTTATTCTTTACTTTTTAAAATATTTATGGAATTTAAAATAAAATACATTAAAAATAATCAAAGTTGGTTGAATTTACTTTACATTTGAATCTAATTAAATCCATTCAACATGTTCGCAACAAGCTGATAGGACACTACGCAGAAAAAACACTACGGCTTATATGCTTTGCTACTCGTACGAAGCCGGGGCGGGTCACTAGTTAGTAATATATAATGATATTAACTTTGGACGTAATACTCGTATTTTAAGTTCAAGGAACATCGCCATACAAATCTAGGATTGTCTTTTACGTTTTATGCGCTCAGAAATCTTACCTGTTTCCTCAATAATTATATATTGTAAAACAAACAACGATTTTAAAATATAACGAACTGTTTAGAAAAAAAATTTAAAACTTTACTTTCTGAATACTACAAGCGATGTGTGCTTATTTTCTTTGTCTACACAAATCAATATGATCAAAGACGCTATTGAAAAAGCTTTGAACGATTTTTTCTGGTTTTAATCTTATTTTTATATAAATAAACGAGGAAATAAACGTTTGTTGTTGAAGATTTTTTATTATTCGATCAATATTTTCATGAAAGAGCTCATCGGACTGAAAAAATAAGTAGGTAGGGTGCCAGTGACCCGAACAAATTTCCTCTGCTACTACCTGGTGATATTAACGAAGCCTTTTTCTGCCTAAAAGATCAACAAGCTTTGATCCTCATTGTATAATCGTAATAAATTTCGTTTACTCTTCCTGTATTATTGTGTATTTTAGTTTGTTTTTAAGAATTGGAGACAAAAACTTTTTAATAGGGATTATTTTTTTAAATTTTCAATTGAACTAGGGAACTGTACCTATGTGTAAATGTTAAGCCATTCGAAATAAAAATTTTAAAATAAATCGTTGAAGTTAATCACTATTTCTATTAAGTAATAAATTGTTTTTTTTTTACATAAATACAAATTTATTACTTATTTATTTATTACTAAAAACAAAAGCTAGAAAACATCGCCTAGTAGAACCTTCGGGTTGATTTGAGTAGGTACGCAAATTGACGATTTTTAATTTTTCAGACGGAGACGTTCCTCAACGAAAAAAATAACGGAAGTGTGTCATATAAAATGGCGGAGAAGAAAAATAACAATTTAATTTGATTGACTGACCGATGGGCCGAGTGGTTATAGACCCTAACTGCAGAGCCAAGGGTCGCGGGTTCAAATCACGCCTGGGACAAATATTTCTAAACACACGTACTAAACTTTGTTGTTGTTGTCCAACTCGCACTTGACTTGTTCAACGCTACGATATGGAACTTTAGCGTTAACAGAGATAGAGTAATCTAATACGTCCGATAGGGTAACTATCAACCCCTTTTTCCTGCTCTGACGTTGAATTTCGCAAATTCCTTTCGTGGAGTGCTTACGTTATCCCCCTTTTCCGACTAGGGGGCGGATTCTCGTTTCACACGACAAATAATCTCATGAGACAATATCCGTTGACAATGAAAAATGATAACGATTTTACTTTAGTCTAAGATTTTACTAGATTTTACTTATGCTCGTGTCGATTATTTGAAAATGGGGTGTGTCACTCAAAACTTCGTAAATCAGAGATCGTCCGTAAATGTATGCGTATAAACGAACCGTAAACGCGTTCAACATTTGTTCACATGAATCTGCTGTTGATCTTCCTATAAAATAAATAAATAAATAAAAACTTTTCTAGATGGCGCTGTTGTATTTTATATATTACAGTGTTACTAAACCCTTCGTGTGTGAGTTCGATTCGCACTTGGCCGGTTTTTTACTTAGTTCATATTTAAATGTAGATTAGTATGTGTAAAAGTTTTTGTCATTTGGTAAACATAATTTTTTTATAATTTTTTTTTATTTGTAAATGTAAATATTTTTTTAAGTTACTGCTTTGCCTTTAAAAATTGCAGCCTAATAAATATGTATCCCATATGTTGAACCAAACGGGAATGTTAATTTTACGTTTTTTTAGGGATATCAATTTATCAATCACAATTTTCACGACAATCTCTTTCACGTTCAAATATGAGATATTACAGTTAGTCCAGTCAATGAAGGTTTTCACCTCCGATTTTGTTGAATCTCCATCGATTTTCATGAAAATTGGTGAATAGGTGGGGGATACCTAAAGAAACAAAAGTGACATAGTGTCAACCTGCGCTTTTGCCCTGGGAGTGGGTGCCACCCCTTCTCGGGGGTGAAAATTGTTTTAATAAAAATTATCATAGAAATCAATAGAAAAACAAATTTTAAGCAAAATTTGTTATATAAAGTTTTTGGAATAAATCAATACTTTCTGAGTTATTAAAGATCAAAGATGTGATTTTTCGTGATAAAAATACATGTTTTAAAGCGGGTTTTCATAAATAACTCAAAAACTATGAGTTTTTACAAAAAATGTGTCATTACCAAAATTAAATTTAATAAAAAAACAAACAAATCTCGACTTTGAAAAACCTTTTAATATTAATTTAATGTGAGCTATAGGTAATTGTATGTATATTTTTTTCAGCGAGTACTTAAATCTAAGTATTCAAACTTAAATAACGGGAAACGATGCGTTTTATGACATATACTTAATAAACACTTTTTAAAGTACTCAGAAATACCTTTCTAATGAGCATTGCAAAAAGTTAATAACATCAAAATTAAGGAGGTTATATTAAAAATAAGATGACATTTTCGAAATTTTTTTGGAATAAATTAAAAATAAAACCTTCACCATTTCCACAAAAATTTAAATTTACGGTTTTCCCTAAAGGACTTTCTTTTTTTTAGCATAACTGATGACCTCAAAAAATTTTTCCGGTTTATAATGCTTATTGTGGAGTGGTGGTGAGTGTGTGATCTATTTGGCAAGCATATAAAACTTAGCCCTTTTTTTATTATATCTCGTGGCTCTATTTAGACATTAATATTAAAGATATGTAATTATTTAGTTTTTCTTATTTAATGTCAACGAACGTTGGCGCCATTATTCAGACGTAAAACTCACAAACGTAAAAAAAAACAGACGTTCTTCTTGTCTCTTGTTGCTAAAACTCGGCAACTGCGATTAGCAGTATGGAACAGTGGTAGCACGCTAAATCGACTGCACCACTTCACGTTGCTTTTTGGCAGTTTTCACTGAGATTTAGAGCCCTAGAAAAGTCCAGAAGAAGCTAGCTGGCGGCTCTCAAAGTAACGCCATGTTTCAACGTTTAGATTATTCACGGGACAGGACGGGCGGAGGGGATCGCTTCTAAACACATCCGAATACTATTAGCGAATTTCACGCGGGTTTCCAGTTGATTCGACATATATTAAAAGCAGGTACTACTCAAATTAAGTAGTTTTCTTCATTTTCAAAGTGTGGGCAAATCAATAAATTCATTCATACTTGATGTACACCATGAAAGCATAGACGCAGAACCGAATATTACAATAACAATAACAAATAATAACTCCAATGAATACATTGAAACGAGTTCATCAGCGGTTCATCGGCGTTTAGGCAATCACAGAATTTTGGAGTGGTTCTTTGGGCATCGTAACAAGGCGTCGAGAGCATAGATCAGTATGGACTCCTAATAAACTATACCTAAAAAGTCCCTTACATTCTATGGCTGTCCACGGCCAAGATTATAGTAATTTTTTAAACACAGTTCAAAGACGCAAGCTTACATGGCTCACGTCCAACTAAAACTTGCTCCAAATTAGGTTTGCACAGCCATTAACACTAAGTTCAAAGTACTTCAAAGCAATAAAATGTTGCGGAAGAACAAAGAAGTTACACTAGATAAAGCCCGAAGGATAAATGCCGCCAATCGTATACTTCGTTAAGTAAGACACTAACTACATACGCCGCACGAGTAATAAAGTCACATCACGAGTAAGTCACATTATCATCAGCTTACAGTTTAGGAATCTATAATATTTTGATTCTTGATTTTGATTTTTATTTTGATTTTGATTCTCTATAATATTTTGATTTTCGATTCTTGTAATTTTGTTTATTGCAAACATTCCCGATCTACAAATACGCAGTTTCGTGGAACCTGGCCAAATCACCTAAAGAGTTACGCTCTTGGTTTTAACTCTTTGAAAGTATATTAATACTTATTGAGAAGTGTGACGAGCGATGAGGGGTAATTTTGGAAATTTGTCGCAATCAGTACAAGTAATTTGATTATGGATAGATGTAAACCGTTTGCATATGTACGCTGTAAGTATATAATGAAAATTTCAAATGTAAGTGATTTCATGATCACCAATGACTAAAAACGTCAGAAACTACACTTTTCTTGTATTCTTATATCCTTTTAATTTTTAACTTTATTTATTTTTGTTATTAATTCTTCCTATAACGGCCATAATAATACACACTATGAAAATTCCAAGTGTCTTCATATTACGGTTCAGACGATACAGCCTGTGACAGACGGATGGACGGACGGACAGCAGAGCCTTAGTAATAGGATACGAAATCCTAAAAACAAATCGTTGCCTATTATAAGCTCGCGCGGACCACGCGCTGACCACATTTGGTTAGAAGTTAGATAACTATTATGGTTAGTAAATTTCTATCTTGTAGTCAATATTGTGAATACTAGTTAACAAATAAAAAAAAAGATAAAGCAATGAGTGTTTTTTTTTCGGTTTTTTACAGTAAAAACATATAAATACATAATTATCAACGTTATTTTTACAAAAATGCTATAATTTAAATAATCTAGACAGAGTTATGGAATTCTAATAATTATTCTAATTATGTACCTCTTTTTTACCAAGGATTCCTTCTAGTTTTTTTTTTTAGTAATATCATTATACGTTGTTGGGTATGAATTTTGTTTTTATTTCAATTCAGTAACCCATATAGTTCATAATATATTTCCATTTATTTATGTGAAAAGGTCATGTATTAAAAAAATCTATAAAATTAAACATTTTGCAGGTTTTATTTAATTTTATTGTATCTAGTTTACTCCTTGTTGTTTGTGCACCTTATGAAGGGGTACATTGTTGAGCTCATTAAGAAAAGTACGTTCGCGTAGTCATATAAAAATCGTGGATTCAATCCCCTAATAGGCTTACTGGATTCGATCCCCCTAGTACTGACCGAAGAGTTGTTAATTTATAAAACCGCGGTGCACAAAACTCAATCAAATTAAAAAGTAGTTTATAGTCAGTTAGTAAGTTTGATTGTTTTTGCGTATTTGTGGCCATTAATCACTGATTAGATGATTTCACCAACGAGCAGCGCTTGTGCCACTGAGTGTCAAAGTATCAAATATGCATCACAAGGTCTGTCGATGCGTCATTTATATGACGATAACAGCCGGCAGCCCTCAACTAGCACATAGAAACTTCTCAACTCAAAGTATTTCAGTATAGAGACTTAAAGAAGCGGAATTTTTTTAGCTATGTCTGTTTTTAAAATTATTAAAATTACCTTTTCTGTCATATTATTTTTTCACTGTTATACTATGTAGGTATTATTTTCAATACGATAAAAAATTCTCGTATTCGTAGGTATAAAGGTATAAAGTTACTCTTAGTGTATTGTCACTATTGTTCTATAATAATAATGATACCTAGGACATCCTGCACAGCGCCATCTGGTCCCTAAGTAAGCAAGTATTATGATTGTATTATGGGGTACTAGACAACTGGTAATCTTATTTAGATATTCTTTCATAATATATATACTATACCCAGACACGGACATATAAACAACAAACATACAAATACAACAAATAGACATGGTCGTACACATAAATATTTGTCACGGGCGGGAATCGAACCTGCGGCCTTTGGCTCGGTAGTCAGGGTCTTTAACCACTCGAACAATCGGTTAGTTTACCTTTATACTTAGATACTTTGCATTACTACTGCGAAACTATCCTCTCCACAGGCGGCTAATCGAGCTAATGTAGCAATGTTTGGTTATACACGTATAATCACAATTATCAAAGTATTTTGATTGTTCTGAGGTAAAATATATTAAAACCCTCCTCTTTCTTTACCAGCCATAATTTTGGGTTAATTGTTCTATTTATTGATATAGGTATGGATTTCTTTACTGAATAATATTTCATGTTTTAATGTACCAAATAACAATAAAAACATGTAGCATTCGTTTACATTCAACGATAACGGGCAAACAAATCCAAAGTCGGGCGTGCATATCTAAATGAAAAATATTTTATTTATGCTTTCTAACTGAATAATATGGAATATTTGGGTGTATAACTAAATAACCATATTTAGTAGAATTTCATTTAATAACACATGTAAAACATATATAAAATCCAATCATTACATATATGTTTATGCAGTACGAGGCGCTATACAATACAATACGATGCAAAATATTTAGTTAATTATACTTGTATAGCTTTTTTCACTAATATTGAGTTTAAGAAATTTAGTCGCGAATGAATTTCGTTAATGATCACTGTTTTAATTAGAAAACTTAATAGGGGCAGGTATACGGTACAGGGACAAATATTTGTATGCATGAACATGTCTATTCGTTCCGTGTCTGGGTGTAAAAGTATCTATATATGTATCATAAAAAATAATAATATTTAAGTATAGTTGTCTAGTACCCCATAATACAAGCATAATACTTTCTTACTTTGGGATTAAATGGCGCTGTGTAGGATGTCTCAGATATTATTATTATGTATTTCTAATAGTTTCGCACGCTTAATGTGCGTTGCGACCACAGAGCATTAAATTAGGTTAGATTTGGCACTTAAGCAGTACGCTGTAACCTTGAAGTATGTAGTATGTTGCATAGGTATTTAAGACAGATCTTGTAACCTAAACTCTAAAATGCGACATACCAAATTATACCAAAGATGTATACATGAAAGAGATGAACGATTTAACCGTTTTCTAAAACGATATGATTGTGAGACAAAACTATTTACGTATGCATGATATTTTTATTTATATTCCTTGCATGAGTAATTATTTTTGGGTCACGAATCGCTGAACAAACACCATTACGTGGCACCTCTAACCCTGTGGTTGCGATAATGTTATGAATTTACCAATTTTATTATTGTTCTTTTCTAGCGTTTACTATACGTTAAAATTTATAGTCCTAATGTCATTGGTCTTATTCGACACAATTCTGGAGAAATATTTTAGAATTTGCCACAAAAATACCATTATTATGACATTTGAGTTCTGTTCCGTACCGTTCTGTTCCAATGACTCACCAGCCAGCAGTCCAGCAGTCCGAAACATCAGTGAACCATAGTAGATGGATGGAGTGAAGGTAGGCTGTACTCGGGGTATAGGAATGACAGGAGTTAGAGCCGACTCATATACCAGCATCGTGAGAAACCATCATGATGAAGGTGGATACTACTTTTAGTGCGGAACGTATAGAGAATGGGTTAGTATTTACTGCAACCGTAGGAGTTCATTTCTTCAGGGCTTCAGTCGTTAACAATGTTTATCATTTGAGTTGTGTTTTTATTTTTAAATTAAATAAATATATTAACTATTTTTTTTGGATGGGCAGAGGTTTATGGGCGGAGATGAGGTCAAAGCTGCTGTAGACGACTATTTTTCGAGACTCGATGCCATTTTAGAAGAAGTATTGAAACTTCAGAACATTGTTGGACTAAGTGCATACAGTTCAACGGGAATACGTCGAAAAATAAAAATAATTTTAAAACGTCAACATAGGTGTTTCATTGTTAGGCTAACTAGTTATCAACCCACCTTCGTAGTCCCAAAGTAAGCAAGTGTTATGCTTGTGTTATGGGTTAGTAGACAACTGATATACAAACTTAAATATTCTTTATGACATGTACAGATTTAGCACCCAGACACGGAACAAAATAAAAATGTTCATACAAATATTTGTCACAGGCGGGAATCGAACCCACGACCAGTGGCTTCGTGATTAGGATATCGAACCACTTGACCATTCGGTCAGCCAAATTATATTATACTAAATAAGTGGCAAATTTTGACAATGTGTATTAGTAGGGATTTGTAAAAATACTAGGGACATTACGAAAGACTAGCAAAAAGAATCTGAGGGCGTATCCGGCGTAATTCGGCGGACTTTTCACGGGCTGTTGGTCGCGCAGGTAGCCGGATTTATGACAGGCCCGGCTTGTTATGAGGAACAATGCTTAGTAATATTCCACGGAATAGCTTCGGCGACCTTCAACCTTACTGCGTCAGGTATTTTGGATTTAGGCCACAATATATCAGTGTTTAAGTATAAAAAAATATGAGAGAGAATTTTATATTTTAAGAGAACGATTTTCAAAATTTTTCCTGAGGACAAAAAGGGATATTGTAGTTTGCACAGTAAAAGATAGTTTTAAAACACGTATCAATTCGAAGTTTACACATGTAATTTACTAAACGAATGATTAAGCACACATATAAATTTTTTTATGTAACCCTTGAAAACATGCCATTAAGGGTTTTTTTTCATTCCATCAGCCCATTATACTCCACTGCAGGGGCCTAGGCCTCCTCCAGGGTGAGGGGCTTGGAGCTTCAATCTACCATTCTGCTCTCGTGCGTGTTGGTGGATTGTAACGACCGCCGTCTATTGACGGCAACCGGGACCGACTGCTTAACATGCTCTCGGAGGCACGGAGTCAGTGATAGTTATGTACCTACTTAAGTCACAAAAACTCATTGGTAGACGCCCGGATTCGAACCACGGCCTCAGGGTCATATAAATTTGAAAAAGGTTCGCTGCGCTCGGGCTATCAAGACCCATCAAGGGTTTTACATAATTTCTTGTCTTTGGGTAACATTGAAAAATCGTTACACGCGTTTGGCGGCCGACAGGCAGCAGCTGATGTACGGACTGGACTTTGTACGAGAACATGCGCAGGTCTTTGACCAAAATTCGCCTTAGGGACGACCGGCTGATGGCTAGTTGTGACGCACGGCGTCTGGTCGATGTTTCTGGCGACAGCTCGACATCCTCGGCAACAGCGGCGATATTCTCGGCAGAACGGGCGCTCCGGGGCCGGCCACTCTTGGCAGCGTCTCGTGTGGTCCCATACTCTTCAAGGCTAAACGGCGCAGTGTTTGCACAGTCGGCGCCGGACGACCGGGGAATTGGCGACGCAATTCGCGCTGCACCAACACCACAGACGAATTGTTACGCAAAAAAATAGACACGATTATTCCGCGTTCTTGGGGAGTGTATCGCTCCAGGGCTTGTTCACTTGTATTCTACATCTGTCTAGTTCACAAATGTCAAAACAGATTTGACATTGGCCGCCATTTGCAAAAATGAGAGCATCTTCCAATAGGGTGATTTCTTTTGGCCCACCTGTTACGATATTTTTTTCTGTAGATTTATCTTAAAGATAGTTTGGACTTAGGAAAGGACGGGGACTAAGGTGACATAATAATAAATGGACATTGTCCTTTATGCCCGCTTTTCTTGTACGGCTGTTGCAGAGTTATTGTAGCTCTTAGGGATTTTTGAAGCTAATTTGTTCGTTGAAATACGACTATAACGCATATAGCCGCACTGAATACGGAAACATGCAATACGCATGTTTTTTTGTGATTTCGCTACTCACTACTTCGAAATACGTTTTTTTCTGACGTTGTCCGTATTTAATTCAATTAGTAGTAAAATTTTTGTTTATTGACTGACTTTAACACACAAACAAATTATGAAGGTACTTTCAACATTTCAGCTATTTTCAATAGAATTCTTCGCAAGAAACCGGCCACGGTTGGATAATAATCTCCAAGTATTGACTCTCGTAGTTGTGGCACAGACATCTGAAAAAGATTATGGTATTTCTTTAATATATTATGACTAAAAAAAAAGCATAAAAAAAATAAATGAAAATCCATTGAATATGATTTGAAAAATAAAATGGTGATAGAATAATTACTACTATTAACATTAAGTAAAATCATAGATATAGAAATTCTAAATGGTTATTCAATACAAAGTCCCAAAAACCAAAATGTAAATAAACATCATTAGAAAATTATGAAACTAAAACTTCGTTTCTTAATTTGTATGATGCACTCGATTCGACGATGCGCTGATTGCAAGTTATGACGAAGTTGGACAAAATTATGTTTATCATAAGAGAGAAGGTAAATCAGTGTTTAACTGAATTTAATATTTTTTTATTGTTGCTTGTAAGACTGTTTAGCGGTGGTATAACATTTATTATGTACATATTGTGTTTGCTCATGAATATTGAGTCTAATATATGGTAGGTACGGTAGGAATCGGGCTTCCCCTTTGGATGAGGGTGCTTGGAGCTTAATCCACCACGCTGCTCCAGTGTGGGTTGGTGGATAATAATAATGACTGCCGTCTGATAATGGCAACCAAAACCAACGACTTAACGTGCGTTCCGAGGCACGGTGTCAATGTTTTCTGGGACTTGAACCACGACCTGGTTGCTGGTCGTCAGGCTCGTTTGAAGCACTTCCCCATTAGGAATACACCGTTTTCGGCTGAACGTAATCCAAGCTCATAGAGCATGTAGATCTTATCAAACTAAATGTTTCAAGTAAGCAGACGGTGCAAACTAATATTTTTTTATCACTTATCTTATTTTTTGGATTTTTTTGTTTGATTCGGTAAGTTCTACACGCTCTATAAGTGTGGACTATGTTCAGCCGAACACGCCGTGTAACAATTGAAATATCTTAAGTAGCCTATTTTCCTTATTTTTTTATATACAGGTCTTTAATTGAAATTCAAAATTCCCATTCATTGTTGTATTATTTAACGTCGTGTTTACTTTATTGTCAGATGTAAAAGAAAAGAGTCAAAGCGCAATCTAGGGTTAAAGATACGAATTGTTTAGAAAACATTACAACAAGGAAGGAAAGTTCATGAAAAATAAAATGTATTAAAAAAAAGATAATGTGTTATAATAATACATAAAAATAACCCTTAGGGCGTCCCACATCATCATCATCATCATCATCATCATCAGCCCGTGTCTCTCCACTGCAGGATATAGGCCTCTCCCCCAGGCTCGCCACCACACACGGTCCTCCGCCCTCCGCATCCAATTACCCCCGGTATGGTGCTTCAGGGCGTCCCACACAACGCCATTTAGTCCCAAAGTAAGCAAGTATTATGCTTGTATTATAGGTTAATAAACAACTGATATACATAATTAAATATTCATTCATATTCATAAATATATACATATTTATATAGATCTTCTACACTCAGATATGGAACACATAGACATGATCATGCACACAAATATTTGTCCCGGGCGGGAATCGAACCTGCGACCCTTGGCTCTGTAGTTAGGGTCTCTAACCACTCGGCAAATCGGTCGTCAAATATTATGTCTTTAAAATGCGAAATAACGATGTTAAAGTTATCAGAGTTCGATAGGTTCATACCTGAAGTTATAGGTTCATCCAGCTAAATTCAAAAATACATTTAATAATTTATATTTTAATTTGAATTTTAGTTTAGTGCCTGAACACATTTTTAAATTTTTGAACCCGATGGTATCATTGTGTATAAACAGGCTTTAAATATTTCAGATAAGCTTAAAATTTGAACTTAATCTTACCACAGCAATCATGATTATGAAAAGGGGAAGCACGAGGTTGACAATCAGAGCGATGACGCCTCGTAGCAGCCACCATACTCCAAGGACCATAAGCAGACTGGCTAAGAACACCTGATAACGTATACCTACGTTAAGTCTTTATTTAGTAGGAAAACGTATAAACAAACATTTTAAAACACTTTTTCTATAATTTTTTTGTTTGTTTGTGTGATTTGTTTTATACCATCAGGAAATAAATGAAAAACTTGCCAAATAAAAACAAATATTATGTACTTGGCCTTATTTCTCACGTTATGTTTTTATGATGGGTAAAACTTTTTTATAACATGTGTATTGCTCGCAAATCAATTAGCAGATTTTAGAAAGTAGTTGCGACGTACGTAGTTTTTCTCGCATTTCGAGTTGAGTGTGAAATATTATGACAACCATATGAATTTATGTATTTACTTTAATTGCTTGTCGTAGTGCACTTTTCCGCTAATAGCGACAATGGTGGCCAAGCCAAGAATTGGCAGAAGGTAATAACAAACCTTTAGTTTTAACTTAACACGATGTACTCTTTATTATAATGAGAATTTGAGATTTATTTTTGAACTTAATGCACAAAGTTTTCATAACCATGGTCGCGTACTACGAGGTGGACCGAAAATACTTTTTGGTACTATGATTTCCCCTGCAACAAAGTAGCGGTCATATGATTGCCCGTTCTGTGTGTAATTGGCAACCACGCGTCGTGCCCGTAACGAATGGCGAATGGACAGTAGTGGCCACGTTAGCCGCCACCTATTTGAACTGGGCTGCTTAAAAATTTGTAGGTGTCCTCTTATCCTCTTACACATATGTGCTCGTGACGATAAAACAACATTTCTCGCTCTTTTTCGGTTTGAACATAATTTTTACCTGTACATCTTCATGCGAGGTCAGCCATTCCGACAATGTCTGAGCTTGCGCAGCTCCAGCGCCCATCGTCTCACGGGACAATCCGAACTGGGGAATACAATTCATAAAGTTGAGGTAAAAATCTTTAAGGCCAGGACTGGAAAATGTTGCTCGTTTGGAAAGTTGCCATTCTATTTATTTTGTATACGAGATCTATCCTGGACTCTCGATTATCAATCGAAAATTCTAAAGTATTTTATTCGTATAGATGATAAAAAAATGAGCATTTGTAAAACGACAGACTACAGTCAGACAACTCTAAGCCAGCGTGAACCTCCTATTTCCAGGAAGTAAGAGGAATGGTTTGCTTTTCCCTTATTGGCGAGGACAACCACGCAGAAGCCGCCAGATTAGAGTTGTCAAACTGTAATATTTACTAAATTGTGTATGATAAATTCAACGTACAGTATGCGCATAAATAATTTGCATCCATCTAGGCATCCTGTTCTTCGAGATAATATATAGTTACTTTCAACAACTTTTCTTTGCAACTCCTACCTCAAAACTCTGCAAACAACCAGCAACTGTTATCAATCTCTTCTTTTTAAGCAGGAAAATTAAAACCGAGACGGCAACCAAGAAAAGGGATACCATACATCTAAGATATTTATACACAAATTGATCTGGAGCGAGGTGAATACACGCATCCAAAAGGATAGCGCTATCCACTGTTGTCTGCTAAAAAGTTACAAAATATTTATCCAGGCTTATAGGATAAGGGTGTAGGAACCTTGAGCAGTAATTTTTTTAAGGAAATGCGGAAAAAAAGGCTTATTGGTGCATGGCTCTTCGCTTCGCCCTGTTTCGCTCCTCGCATTATCGCAAGCGAACCCTAGCCTAACCTATTTTTTTGAAATGATGGATCATTAACCTATCTTAGCCAAATTTCAAATTGATCATTGTTATGAACACAATTTTCATCGAGAAATTTCAATTTTTCACTCGAGTACTAAATAACTATGGGTCTGATGACATATATGATATATGTGCGTAGGAAACGAGATATTTGTAAACAACCGTTTTTCACCGTGTCCACAAATATCTTCGCCCTCACAATCGATGGCTTTAGAACGTCAAAACAAAACAGTGTGCCAATATTTAGCGGCTTACCTTATGTTTCAACTTCTTTGGTACGGCTTTCCGAAACTACCACCCTAGACGTGTTAATAATAATTTAGGCGATGAAAGGACGAGAACAGAAAACCAACGTTCAGAATTTTCAGGAATGCGGAAATGTGAAAAAAAACCAAAAATAAAAACTGAAAAGTACGTACCCGTTACCAACGACATGGATTTGCTCCTTGTATTGACATAATCAAAAGATTTGCATTTTTTATATTCCTAGTGGGTTGGAACTATCGATTGTTGGAACAGTAGTCAGAGTGCCCATATATTCGGTTTTATTGTATATTTTTTTAAACTAATCTAACCTACCTAGTGATTGAGAAATGGCGGGAAAGCAACCTACCTTAACCGAATTTCTTTTAAACGTTCTTTTATTTACTAAACCTAAATAGATGAGATTTAGAGAGTGGCTTATTTGAGAGTGGCTTACCATTTAGTGTTAGTTTCAAGTGTTTTGAGTTTGAGGGTTATCAAAAAGGTCTTAGTAGCAGGTATGTATTACTCATTTTAAATTTCACCTTTTTCGTATTTCCGCTTTTCTAAAAATTCTAAAAGTGGATTTATTCTTTTCACCTCGCTCCCTTCTTTCTTATTATTAATACCCTTAGGGTGGTAGTTTTGGAAAGCCAACCTACTTCTTTTTCTTGAGTTTAATTGATGCTTTGTCCTAATTTCGAATAGCTGACAAATCTTCTGGGTAGATCGTGCCATTCTTATTAGTAAACTTAAACAATATATATACTAGGTAGATGTTAAAAGGATAGCCGGTTCGGAAAGCCGATTTCAGATGAGCCTCTCTGTGGCCTCTCTCTTCCTAAATCAACTG
Organism: Luffia ferchaultella; assembly: GCA_949709985.1. NCBI lineage: Eukaryota > Metazoa > Arthropoda > Insecta > Lepidoptera > Psychidae > Luffia > Luffia ferchaultella. Next base: position 887,590 of record OX453240.1, on the reverse strand, counting down.
AACTTACCAAACGAGTGAATACCTCGCACGACCTGCGGACTCTTGTCACAGGTTCTTTCATGATGTTTCTCGTTTAATTCATTGATAAATTTTCATCATTCTTTGGTTTTCGTTTTTCGACAGACCATAATTTTGTCACAAATTCAAAGTATACATCTCAACAGTGAGAAAACTGATAGGTTGACATCACGTGACATTCGGTCAAAATAAGTATTTGTTACAAAAAAAAGAAATAAAAACTAAAACCTCAGACTCATTTTCAAATGCTTATTATTCTTTCGAATAAGGTTATCTACCAGTTTCTGGATTCTGAAAATCAGTTTTGCAAATACGCTGCGATTTAGGAATAATTCAGCTATCTATTAAAAACGTTCACTCATAACTAAGCGAAAAAAGTTTGAGTAATTTAAATTTCTGAATTTCCTACGAGTACATTTCAGATTTTAGTGAAAATATCTGAAATCAAAATTTGGAGTCTCTAATTTTATCATCTTTAATCTTTAATTTTAATCATCTTTATGTGTTTTGGGGTAAAACTTTATAAGAAGAGGTTCTAAACCCAGACAAACTGGTAACGCGGTGTGTAACGAAGAAGTATTAAGCTGGACAAACTTTTGGAACGCGTTGTGTCTAGGAAATCCAATTTAGACAACCTTTCGAAACGTAAATGGTCACTCGTGTGTCACCAACTAAAAGTTACCAGCAGAGTTTTTGGTTCAAGAAGATGTTGACATGGTAAGTAGACGTAGTGAGTGTATTTTTTAAATATAACGTAATATTAATATAAAATAAATATTACATTATACAAGGCAATTTTTCATCATTCACCAAACTTTTTCTAGGCATTAGCTGAATTCAGGTGTCACATAAACACTCCGTTTTTGAAAATAAAAATGAAAAGATAAAATTTTTACATTGAAATATTTGAAGTAATTTCGTAAGTAAAGCTATTTTTTTTAATATTTTTATCTGATAGCTTAATTACTGTTTTCAGAAACTAATTTCAATATTTTATTTTGGCCTTGCGGCACATAATTTTTTATTGTTAATTTTTTAAATAGGCCGCATGCATTTTCTTTATCTAATTGGCCTATAGTTATTCAGTTATTCAAACAATCTGACGTATGATCTGACGTTTGACGTATGGTTTGTAATTTGCTGAGGCACTGGCTCACAGAACAATAAGGTAATTTGTGAGTTTGTGAGGTACGACTGGAGCTACCTCAAAAAATTGCCCATGATGCTCTTGAATGCCAGTTTTTTAAGTAGGAAAACATAATCTACCTTTTCAGGAGCTTTGGGAAAGTCCGTGTAAATAATGTCACTAATTGTATAAATCAAAGTATGCTGATTAAGTGTCTCGAAAAGAAAGTGAAAATACCAATGAATTTTTGATTGTTCATTTTTTCTTCATAAAACCAAGTTTTAAGAGAAATTACAAAAACATCCCAAATACAAGCATTTCTGTAGTAATGTTTTTCGAGTGTATGTATGTGTACCTCTATTTCTTTGACACGACATTTACATTTCATCCTGACCATCTCCGTCTAACATTTTTTTCTCCAAAGTGTGCTTTATATTTAACAAAGCTCTATAATCTATCTATTTAACCTGTATAATCATCTATCAAACTGGTATTGATAACTTTTTTAAGTGCATGAGTTGACTAGTGGCGTGCGGTGAAAGGAAGCCGACCGCGATAATGTAGGCGATATACATCCTTTTATTTATATTATGATGGTGTATTAGTTGACCCGTCTGGACCTTTGCATGTGTTTCTAAAGTTTTAACAGTTTTATAATATAATAATATCTGGAACATCCCATGTAGCGCTATCTAGTCCTTATCATGGGGTACTAGCCAACGGACATACATACTTGAATAATCTTTATATTTAGGGATATAAATACATATATAGATATTTTCACACCCATACACGGAACAAATAGACATGTTCATGCACACAATTATTTGTCCCGGGCGGGAATCGAACCCGCGACCTTTAGCTCCGCAGTTAGGGTCTCATACCACTCGGCCAATCAATCCGTTAATCGGTATTTGTTAATCGGTGAAACACGTATGTATATTTCTGTGGCCACGCTTTGTAACCTAAATGCCTAGGGATTTTATCATATGAGGTGTTGCTAAATTCCTCTTAATTGTGGAAGTGAATTTAAATTACAATATTCTTCCATAACGTTCCGTATTCAATAATTCATAATCCTAACGCTTTCTAAAACACATTTAATAATATACTGTAGAAAAACATCAGAGTCTTCGAAGTAAATTTTAATTACGATTGACGTTATACCGTTAGCGCGCTTCAAATTAGATATCTCGAAAGAGATTAATTAGCGATACTTGGTATTTCGTGATTTTCGCAGCTTGAGCCGACCACCTGACGAAAATCCTTTTGAAGTTATGGCGAAATTAAAAAATGAATATAGCCCAAGAGAGGCGTTCGTCTATTAGGACGTCATGTACAATCAAAAACACTTTCACTTAATAAAATTTTTACACTTAGAAAATTTTTTAAATTTTCTGATTTTCCGGTTTTCGGGTTATGTATTACGGTGTGCGCGTCGCCATTATACTCGTAGTATATTTGTTCCATTTACGGAGTTTTTTTTTTCGGCGCACGACGTAACTACGGAAATATACGCCAGGCGCATTTGAATGTGCAAGGTTTCACTACGTGTTTTTCGGCGAAAAAAACTATAATTAGTTCACTGAATTTTGAACTTCGTTAATATTTACCAGGATATAAATCGTAAAGACTTTTAGTATTGATTGTAAGCTGAAATATTAATTGTATTAATATTTTTATTCCAAGCTTGACGGTAACAATTGATAAAAAATCAAAAATATTAAACACAATAACTTCCCTTTAAAATAATTTATTCTCTGTTTCTAGATGAATAAATTTACCTGTGGATGGATTTAGTAAAGCTTGCTATAAAATTTCAGATTTCGATAAACTTTGGGCTAAGCAAATTTGTTTCATCTTTACCAGGTCCGCCTAATATTTCTCTCTCCTAAGCTGGATTTGTATTTAACAAATATCTATGCAAAGTATCTACTATTTGATCTGTCGAATCATCAATAGAACCAGGATTATTAGCCTTTTTAAGCGTAAGAGGTGATCGGTCCGGATCTTCGTATTTAGTAATTGTTCTTAAAGTTTTAGCTGTTTCTTCTCTTATTAAATATGCTTTGTGCTCTCTTATAAAAGTGGCGTGATAAGCGAGTGGCAGCGAGCCCGCTTTCTGTTTAGGAGGCCGTGGTTCGATTCCCAGACAGACTATCAATAACTCTGCCTCGGAGAGCATGCTAAGCCGTCTAATATTACTCTATCATTCACCCATTTTGGTTAGATCCAAGGTCACGATCCATTTGAATGACAGAGACAATTAATTGAGACAATATAAGTCGCCGTCGTGTGGTTAAATTAATCACTCAATTGAATGGGTAGCCCGCTAATTAAATGCCAACATTGAATTTGATTATTGAATTAGGCTGTTTGTTTAATGGATTGAAGTAGCTCAACGTTCAACATGTTGGCTAATTGTAAGCCAGCTAATTAAATGTCGGCATTTGGTGAACAGTTTAGACTGAAAACAGACTGATTCAACCATTTGGCGGCGACATACGACACGAAAGATTGTGTAAAATGCATTGAAGCCAAGCCCCAAACGTAGTTCATCGTCTCCAGGAGGCCCTCGAGTAAGTATCGTTCACATAAAAGTTTTCATGACTACAGGCATATTTTACTAAAGAACCGACAACTTCTTATATTAAAAATTCCTTGTTTTTTATGTATATTGCGACGTAAAAATTTTGCGTTTCTACTTCATTTGCCGCTTCATATTTCATAGACGTAAAATTTTTATAAGTCCATAGCTTAAGGTTACAAATTTTCTCGAATAACATTGTACAAGTAATTTAAGCCGAAAATTTCCTCTACCTACTTATCCTTATTTGTGGTATTATAAAATGAATTGAATAACAAAAATGGCAGTTATTCATAATGTAACTTCAAAATTAACCCCAAATGATTAATGGATTCCATTCTGTTCTGTAAAAAAACCTGAACAAGATTTATTACTAGATTATTTTCCGTTTTCATTAATGTTGAACTTTGCAGCCAGCAAAATGGAAAGTGGCACTCAGCAGTTTAATGTTCGTTAGTTTTTAAACAAACTTAAAAAAATATAACTAATAGAAACTGTATTGGAGTCAAAGATCTAGAGTTCTGTAAATGAAAGATACTAGCGAGAAAATTTTAATCGATAGTCATTCTTGAGCCAAAATACTATTTTTTTATTTTATTCTAATACCCGACTGCCTCAGAGGGAGAGCAATGTTTTCCGAGTGCATATTAGTGTGTATGTAGGTGTCTTTGGGACGTGTTTGGACGCTCTGTAGTATTTTTTTAAATTTAATATTCATAATGTCTACATACCATAGAAACTTTTGACTACAATAAACTATTACTAGTTTATGTAAAAGCCAGCCTTATTATAAATACGAATATAACTTACACGTTCCCTATGAACTTAATATAGTTAACACGCATGATTTTATCGAATACGTCATCAATAAATCACTAAGTCATATTATATACATTACGTACCAATTTTCAATACTACGGCGCGTCCTTCGGTATAAAAGCCGGTTGCGTCGCATGGGCACGCGTACATCTAGCCACAATACTCGTATATCAACAGATTGTTCCGTGTTTTCTCCAGCAATTTTATTAATATGTTTACAAAAAGTTATATTTATTTTATTTTATTAATTTATCCAGCAGTTCTTTTTTAATTATGAACGAGATTTTTTTTTGTAATTTTGTTTTTTATTTCAGTTGATAAACAATTTGTTAGTTCTGGTATAAGATATTCAGAAGTTCTTTTACTATATAAGTTATTAAATTTTGGTATTATGGGTTATTTCATACGTTATTTGCCTAGATATGATTGCATGTGTTATGGGGTGCTGTATTACGGTTCTAAAAAATTGCTCTGTTAGAAAATTTAGTGTAAATGTTTCATGTATTGGACAAAAATTTACGGAATCTAAATATTAAGTTATCTTTTTCGAGTTTTTTTATCTTTGATGGAACTATAATTTTTAAAATTTTTCGCTGTAGTTTAAAAATTTGATCAAAATAAGTTTTAAATATTCGTCCGTAACTGCTGAGTCCAAAAGATATAATATGTTCTACAAACGTATGAAGTATAAACGCCTTGATAGATTTTAACATATGAGGACTCATTCATCTTAATTCTGTTGTGGGAGGGTAAGTATAATCTGCGAACCAAAAAGAGAGAGAGAAAAAAAGAAGTTTAGCTGTTGTAGCAATATGAGTAACAAATAAAAGCTCGTATAAATAACCAATTTATACTTACACGATAAAGCTGGAGAGTTTATTTTTTTGTTTGAAAGTGCCATTCGGATTTGAAAAATCCTTTTTTAATTTGATATCAAAATTCTTGAGAAAGATTAATTCGTGGTCCATTTGTCTATCTGTTCCAACTAATCTCCGTGTAAGCGACGTGTAGTGACGTTCCATGCAAACGACGTTAACGGTTGCATCCCATTAAGCTAAAGCGACTGGTGCCAAAAATTTTGGTATTTAAATCCCCAAATTATGTTTATATACGTTTTTCATTTTTTTAATATTTTGATACATCATAAAAAAAAGCTTAAATGCGAAGGATTATTTCTTCAAAATGTATGGAACGAATTGCATTTTCATTACATCTTATCGCTATTTTTACTTATAGATATTTTTTCCTATTTTCCTATTTTCCACAACAGGTGAAAATGCAATTCGTTTCATGTTGAACATGTTGTTAAAAATGAAACAAATTGAAAAAAAGAATCCCTCGCATTTCGGTTTTTTTAATGACGTATCAAAATATTTAAATAATTATAAACGTATGAACCTATAGTTTTTATAGATCTGAATACCATTTAATTATGTTTTTGCGCCAATCGGTTAAGGTATAATAGGGTGCAACCGTTAACGTCGTTTGTATGGAAATTCGCCACTACACACATCCACGATCTAGAAAACACTAGATCGATTCATTGTGGATCTAAATTCACATATCTTTGCGAAGCAGATGTGTAGGACACTAGTGAAAGCACTGGAGGACTTTAGTTTTGTAATTGAAAGAAAAAAAAATAGTAATGTGAAAACAATTTATAAAACCCGATTGAATAAAAAAATAACTAACTGAAGAGAGATAAACAAGCTCTGTAATCTATAGAATTCTATTTGGGTTAAAATTTTGATTTTGTTTGTATTTGTGTAATATTACGTGCAATGATTTTCTGTGCGATATCTACTTAAGCAAATTGAAAATAAACAGTACACAGCATGGTAGATTCTACACTGCTTAAACAAAATTCTTTAGATTGTAAAACTAGTTTTTCTCTCTTCGATTAAGTTTGATTTTTTATATACATATTATTAATACTTTATTATATAATATGACTTGGCGTCATAGTGATCACCATTTTCATTTTTTTTTTTGACATTAAGAAATTCGGACATAATTTTATTTTGATAGGATGTACCTATCAAAATATCTTCCAAGACAGTTGGCTAATTTGTTAGCCTATAATATTGGTTCTACTATATTATGTAACATAGCAGAATCTAGTTGTAAAACTGACCGCAGCTTGTGTGAATCTGGGACCTCTGCTAAAACGCAGCGTTCTTCTGATTTAAACTGGCTGGCCCGACAGAGAGGAAACCTAATATGTTTAAATTAGTTCACCAAAACATACAGAGTTTCCTCAGCAAAATTGAACTAGTGGAATTGTTTTAATTATAACTTGATATAGATGTCCTATGCATTACTCAACATTGGTTATCATGTAATAAAATGTTTTTTAACATCAACAATTACCAGCTCGCAAGCTGCTTCAACAGAAAGGATCTTTGATTCTGTTAAAGAATGGATATAAATACAAGGAACGTCGAGATGTAACTGCGCTTTCTATAGAGAGAAATACTGAACTTTCGTGTATTGATTTGGATGAATATGTTATATTGTATGTGTACAGGCCGCCGCAACTTAAATACAAAACATAGGCATATGTTATCGATTCCCAGATTCTGACGCTCAAAGATTAATAATTTCAGGGGAAATTACATCCGTTTTTATTATAAAATTCCTAAAGAAATATTGAACTTAAATTCAATTCAATTTACAAAACAATTTAAAGTCCAACTCATGAAAAAAGCTTACTATTATATTACCGAGTACTTAAATGATAAGTGCGCATGGACATCAAAGTAATAGATCGGTACCTAATCAGTTCATTTTGACTTTTAGCGTGTGTAAACATTTTATATTGAATAAAAACTTTTTAAATTTGAATTTAATTTCCTGTTTAAAAACTCAAAAATCGCTGCATAGATTTTTATAAAACTTTGAATTTTAAGGAGAATTACCAGTAGAGTGTGAATGACCACGCTAGTATTTTTAGAAGCAGAGCTGTAAGAACAAATTTTGAGCGAACTATCACAGAATTATCAGATGTTCGAAAAACTGTTTATCGTATATTGTGCAAAACATGGTGGTGAGAACGCAAGCAAAAACGAATATAGTGTAAAAACGCATAAAAGGAACGAGCTTCGTTTTCTGGAAAACCAAATTGTAAGGCGAAATAATAAGAAAACCTTTTCACGCAATAGTTGTATAGCAACTGTCAACTTTTTCACTGTGGAACTCTTGAAACTACATTCGGATTGCTAGCCGCGTCGCATTGTGATGGCGACTTTCATTCCAAACAAAAACGTTGCTTTTACCAGAGCATAGCTTTCATATCTTTCAAGCTTTATACAATCTCAGTGCACAGCCACCAGCAGACAATAGCTCTGGAGAGAAACAGAAAAATTCAATTTAGATTTTCATATATAATCCGTTCTAAATTATCCGGTTTTCGTATTATTTTCATCAGCGTAATAGATTTAAAAATTATATTTTTGAGAGGATTGTGTTGCCGAGTTTTTATAGAAACGGCTTAACAAATGCACCCCATTAAACTTTAAGCCGATTGCCGTAAAAAATATATATGATATTCAGATCAGCAAAAAAACTAGGTGCATACATAGTGAAAATACAATTAGTTTCTTGCTGAACATGTGAAAAATATAACAATTTCGAAAAAAAAAACCAGCTTATTTAAGTTTTTTCTTTTCTTTTGCTGTATCAAACCAATAAAAATGAAAACGGTTGAACCTAGTTTTTTGCTGATTTGTGTATCATACCTATTATTTTTTTGCGACATTTAGTTAAGGTGATTTGGGTTGCAACTATTTACGCCGCGCCGTTCGTATGGAAATTCGCCAGTACACACTTTTTTTAAGATGTTAAGATTGCATTTAAGTTGAAAATTTGGAAATTCATAAATATAATTTTCATCGATCTAAGTTGTTTGTAAATTGCTCTAAAAAAAATATAAACCTTGTAACACAGCTTCTTCTTAATAGTCTGACTCTATAGTTCATGCACTGTCTTTTTTTGTTTTAGTTCCAAATCCGTACCACTTTCTTTTATATTATTCAACATGGAATTAAAGAATTCGATATCTGAAATAAAAAGAAGGTGCATTTCAGACTGAAGGAAAGCGGACCTTGTTATATGTATGAACTGTTGGAGACTTTACATGATATTGATTGAATACAGTTGAGCAGGTGGATATACACCTGTGTTATTCATTAAATAATAAATTTAAATAACATACAATACAACCTGAAAATACGACATAGGTTAGAAATTGTAAGCACGTGACATACATCAATGGTCATGCCAACGATTGGCCTTCTGTCGGGAGAAATTAGCAGTTGAGATTCCCATTCTCCTATCTCCGTGGAAAAATTAACGTCTCATCGATGCTGCGTTATAACGTGATGAAAGAACAAACAAACACACTTTTGTTATTTATAATATTATCTAAAATCAGAACTCATAAGATTTTGCAAGACATAAATGAAAAATATAAAATAAATTTTATTCTTTAGACACCTGCTGCGAGCTGAATAATTTTCGTATTTAAATTCTAGGTCTCGCACACACAAATTTTATTAAGGTAGAATTTAGGATTGCAGTGACTAGAGTAACAAGTTTTTATAAATATTTCATTCATCCCCTCAGGATCTACTTCTCTAATGAAAGTTTTTTGACTAACCAATCTGATTTCAACCATGTTACGTAGTAGATACCTTCAAGTTTTCAGTGCAACAAGTTAAACTTTTAAGAACGGACCGAACGTGGAAATTATCACACAAATTTTGACATTGGCTGAACAGATTCAATTGATATCTCGCGTATTTTTTAAAATCTGAACCAAATGGAAATGACAGCCATAGAACCTTTTACGTTTTTAACGACTAAAATGCATTAAAAGCCTAAAGTAATTATGATTTTCCTAAAATCAGCTAGTAAAAAGTTTACAATCTCACTAGACTGCTTATAAACTAACGGTTTTTACAATATTACTATGACATATACATTGAAAAATAAACACATTTTCCAACATAAATGAAAATTTACACTTAAAAAAGAAGAAATAAAATGTTGTCACTACAACAAAGGGAACGAAAAACAATTGTAGTATATATATAATTATAGTCATAACAATAACAATAATAACTGGAACTTCTCACACACAGTCATTTAGCTTTAAACTAAGTAGAGCCTGAGACCTGGTACCAGACAACTGATATACACACACTCTTATATATCTTTATAATGCCGTACCATACCATACCATAGGCCAATTAATGCCCCACTGCAGGGGCTTAAGCTTCCCCTCGGGGTGAGGGGGCTTGGAGCTTAATCTACCACGCTGGTTCTGTGCGAGTTGGCAGATTTGAACCATTTTAATGGCAACCAGGATTGACGACTTAACATACTCTCTGAGGCACAGTCAGTGATAGTTATGTAGGTACATAAATTAGAAAAACTCATTGGTATATACATTTTTATAATACATATATAGATATTTTAAACTCGGACACGGAACAAACAAACACCCACGAAACTTTGTCCCAGGAGGAAATCGAATACCTTTAATAGAGCAACTGGTCAGTCTACAGTTATGGGGGTGATAAATGTGTTCACGCGAGCGGAACCATGGGCGAACGCTAGTTTCATAAAAGAATAAAACAAAATAACTCGCATCAGCGCCATCAACGGTTATTGTAAGAAGTAACAAAGAAATGTGTGCGGACGTGCTTGTAGAGGAAGGCTGGAAAGTTTTAAGAGGTCAATAAAATTAAATTTCGTTACGAGCTTCCACAAAGTTTCTGCGGTAATGTCTATGCTATTGTTCGCCGAACGGACTGTCTGCGGCATAATGCTTTTAGAGTTATCCGTTACTTACCATGTGTTCTTAAAGATATATATACGTGTAGGTAGGTACCTTCAGAAAAAATACAGAAATGTATTCAAAGCGCATAAAAGAATTTTATCAAATTTCAATTTTGTGCCTAAAACATAAAATATGATTTCGTGGAATTCGCTGAAGTTTATTTTATCTAACATACTAATCATTTTACTTTTTATTCTGGTGCCACAACATACATTATACAATTTAAATTTAACTAAGTTATTTTTTTTTTTTTAAAGAGCTAGCCGTACTTACAGTAAGGTATTCAGCTATGTTTGACGTATGTTATAGTTTTCATATTTTCCCCATCAAGCAGTGCTGATACTAGCATCTAAAATGTCAAATATTTTAAATGTTGCCATATTTATGACCATATTTCTACATTAATGGGTTTATTGAGTTAATTTTTATCATAATTATTAATTACTAGCGGTCGTACCCGGCTCCGCCTGGGTGGACTACAGAAACGTTCCCCTTTCTCACCCCTATGGTTCAGCCATTCCGGAGATTAACCCGGAAACAAAGAAACAAACATACAAATTTCACATTTTTATAATATTATAGATTGTATTTAAGGTACTTAATTGGGTAAGGATTAATGCTGTATTGCTTGAAATCGCTTCGTAAATAAACCATTATTTCTCGTAAAAAGTAAAGGAAAAAAAAGGTTAATCTGGGTTATCCCTAAGAAATAGACACATACCATCGCAAACTATTTTGAGACCTTTTTAAGATATACAATATGTAGTACATTATTTTGATCGATCTCGTAGGGTTCAGTCAGTGCATGCAACGTAAGCGCAAAATATGTGTTTATTCACAACATCTCATTAGAAACCTCTAAAATTTCTCAGTGTTTCTTTATTATGTTGTGCATGTTATATACATATAAACCTTCATCTTGAATCACTTTATCTATTAAAAAAACTCGCATCCAAATCCGTTGCGTAGTTTTAAAGATCAAAGCATACATAGGCACAGACAGACTTTGTTACTTTGTTTAATACTATGTAGTGATTTGTAAAGCCCACTTTCATGTAGGCCTTTTAATATTCTATAACACTTATTGCTCTCATACAATGGGTATAATATTTAGCCTGCTCCTTAATTTGGCAACTAGTATCTGTTAAGTCTAGTATTTTTTTTACTTGTCTAGAAATTATTCAATAAATACGTGGAAAACATAACGACAACGTTTTTGAAACACCTAACCTTCTTTGGCATGAGATGTCGGGTAAAGAAGTACCAACTGAAATTAGCTACATGTACTGACGGAAAGAAGTGGCGCAAAAAACTCAACAACTTTTTTTTCAATTATGTCTCCAAGTCCTCACTTGTATGAAGTACAAAAGTTTTCAGAAATATCTCATTTCGTTAATTGAACTCGCGATGGATTTTATATGGACAAATTAAAAACTTCGAGGGCATCCAGACGTACGCCGTGTCGTACGGTCCGTTTACGATATCCCTCCGGACATAAAATGCAGACGGATTTTTCTTCGAAAATTGATGAAACTCGTATAGTTTGTAGTTTTACGATTTAAACAATAGCGACTTCGGTCAATCAAATTCTGGGACATTAGGCGGGTTCCATACTGCCCTTCACTTTGAGACACAGAACGCGAGCATCGACTGACCATTATATATTTTAACCTCCGACAGCAAAACCGAGAGGTGTCTGAGGGTGACAGGGGTGGTTGAGGTATATGTGTCCTTGTGTTTGTGTCTGTTTGTAGCATCGTAGCTCCTTAACGGATAGGTCTATATTAATGCGGTTTTTTTCTAATTAAAATCTGGTTTAATCTGGGTGGTTTTTAGTTATTTTTCTATTTGTTTTTCTGTGTGTCCGTCTACAATATTTTAGCGCTTATAATAATAATAATAATAATAATACATGGGACTTCCCACACAGCGCCATCTAGTCCCAAAGTAAGCAAGTATTATGCTTGTGTTATGGGTTACTAGACAACTGATATACATACTTAAATATTCTTTATAATATATACATATATAATTTATTTTTTTTATATATATAACAACCAAGACCCGGTACCAGTATCAATATTCATCATATTAATACTGACCCGACCTGGGATTCGAACCCGGGACCTCTAGCTTCGTAGGCAGGGTCGCTACCCACTAGGCTAAGCGGTCGTCGCTTAAAGGGATAGACCGATATTGATAAGTTTTATTTTAATTAAAATCTCTCCTTATCAGGACGGTTCTTTTTGCATTAATGACTTAAATTACATTCATTTAAAAAAACATATATATATATACATTTAGCACATCGAAAACTTGAAAATGATATAGGAACTTGAAAATTGGAGTTGTAGCTACTCATAATAAATAACGTCGTTTTTTTAGAATTTTTGGATTTTAAACTTGTAAAGGTAAGAAATGAGGAGGGAGAGTTTGTATGCTAATAATCAAAAATAGATCTAGCAAAAAGTATACAGAAATTATCTTGAATGTTGATAGTACATTTAACAGGAACGTGGTGCAGTCTACGCAGACAAAGCTGCGAGCGAACGCTAGTATTTTTAACCCTCGAAGAAAAAAGAGGGGTGTTATAAGTTTGACGTGTGTGTGTATCTGTTTATCTGTGTGTCTGTGTATCTGTGTATCTGTCCGTGGCATCGTAGCTCCCAAACGGATGAACCGATTTGGTTGCAAATTTTTTCATATGAAAGGTGAATTAATCGGGAGTGTTCTTAGCTATGTTCAATGAAAATCAGTCCAAGGTGGCCGCTGCCACAAAATGGCGGACATCATATTTTTTCACTACTCCATCAATATGAGTATCAAATGAAAGGGCTTGACTAGTAGAACACTATACACTATGACAAATTTCAAATCCCAGATGGCCGTCAACACAAAATAATGAATTAATTTTTTTCACTACTCCATCAATATGGGTATCAAATGAAAGAACTTAACTAGTAGAATACTATAAACTATGACCAATTTAAAATTCAAGATGGCCGCCACCACGAAATGGTGAATTACATATTTTTTTACAAATCCCTCAATATGGGTAGCAAATGAAAGGACTAGTAGAATACTATACATTGTGACAAATTTCAAATCCAAAATGGCCGCCACTAGAAAATGGGGAATTACTTTTTTTTCACAAATCCCTCCACATGGGTAGCAAATGAAAGGACTTTACTAGTAGCATAATGTTCACTATATTGAAAGGGAATGAGGAATATTAACTAACGAAATGAAAACTAAAAACTTGAAAAATATTTTTTTGTCTGATCATGTATGAATTAGTTTAACTAAATAAAAGTTTAAAAATTTTGAAATAAAAATTTAATTAAAAATTTTAAAAACTCCCGACACAAAAAAACTAACCTTTAAAAAGTGTGAAATAGTACAAGTTTGTTCATTGCCTAATGATTTTTCATCCTTAAAGGCGTCTGGGACCGCCAAATAAACTTAAAATACCTAATAATTAGCGGTCCCCGACGCTTTTAAGGATAAAAAATCATTAAGCAATGAACAAACTTGTATTATTTTACACTTTTTAAAGGTTTTATGTCGGGGGTTTATAAAATTTTTAACTTTTAAAAATTAGTCATAATGTTCTAAGTCTCTTTCTACCAAGTTAACATGAAAACGCCACCGGACTCCGCTAAGTGGCTATTTGGTCAAACGAAAACTCCCGGGAGGATGCCTTATTCGACCATAGCACCATCATCCCTATTTTTAGGGATTTCCTTTCGGCCTGACCTATGTCTAACACAGGAATTCAAAGGTTTTCAAGCATTTGTTATCGATATTACAATCATGAAAAAAATATAGCTATGGGTTTATTGCGTTTACATAGATCGTAGAGAAGCGACGAATAAACGATAAAAATAAGAAAATATAATTTGAATAACAATAAAAATTTCATACGAAAATGCCTCTTGTTGTTAAAACTCTAATATCTCTACGTAGTATTATTTGACGTAAAAATAAATAACACCATAAGATGTGCAACAAAATTATTTGGCAACCAGTAGTTTTATTTATCAATACATTACAATAAACAATTTGAAATTTGTAACCGACAAATATTCCGTAATGTTATTTGTTATTTGTATATTGTTATTAACTTCTTTCTTTCCTTTCCGGTACCACCGCGTTGTGTCCCTCTAATTTTAGCGAAAACCTGGCCTTAAGTTTATTAAGTATAATATTTAAGTTGCATAACTGACTTTTTTTTACTATAATTCTTAATAAAGTATATTTGTTTTAATTTACAATCTATGATAAAATAAATTTATTATTATTCTCGATTGTGTATTAACCATTAGGTACATTTACGTCTGTATTTAGTTTCGTTTTTGAAAAATAAATCATACGTGATAAAAAACATTGTCCAACATCCAACATAATAAAAAGTGCGAAAATGTATTTGAAAATAAAATTAATACTGTCAGTCAACTTCGACTAACGCAGAATAAAAACTGAGGTATCGGGAAAACCAGAAATTACGTCAATCGACCCATAGGGCCAGGAGTACAAGTGAAAATTGTAAGCGCAGGATATCGAGTGTGCGCGCCCGCCCCGCTCCTCTCTAGAACGACAGCACGCTACCGTCAGGGTGACCGTTCATACATTCCGCTAGTAGTTAGTAGTGCAAGCCACCACCGGCCGTTAGTCGGTTAATGCCTTTTAGCAAGTATTTCATCGCGAAAACGCTGAATTATACAGTGAAATGTTCAAAAAACTACGTTGAGTGGTGTAACGTTTCATGTACGAAATTGTGGGAACGCGTCCTCACGCAAAGCGCCACACACTCCCGTTAAACGCTGGAACGCTGCGTTTCGTACACTAAACGTCTTACCGTGACTCTATTTGAAAGGCGGGCGGGGCGCTCGTCTTTTTCATGATTTTTTGGTACGGAATTTGATTTCATGTTCGGTAGGTGCCAAAAATGTCGATCTATCTATCAAAGGCAAGGCAATTTTATTATTATGCAATACTAAAAATGATGTTTCCGTTCTTGAAAAGTCATGTTTTATAGTACTACTAATCACCTAAATTAAAGAAAGAAGAAAATAGAGAGACAGAAAATTTAATATCAAATACTCTGGTTTACGGTCCTTTCGAGCTGTACAAAAATCAATCTTTTAAGTCAACGCAATCAAAAAAAAACGTCCATTTGTGCCGCACATTTGGGACGATACAGTGGAATAATCGTTCTGTGGTACAGCCCTGTGACAGAGGGACTGACGGACAGCCGAGTTTTAGTAATAGGGTTCCCGTTGGTACCCTTTGGAACCCTAGAAATGTGGCTATGTCCATGTGGAATTTTACTTCAATTACTTCAATTTAAATTCGCAAACTATTCCGAATTCAATATCTAATAAAAATATGTTCAACCATTTTAATATAAATATATTACATGCTTAAGGGTCCTCAAAAACCCCACTCTAGTCAATTCTGATTTCATTTACCCGAGAAGGGCCTAACAATGCTTCATTATTATAAAGCAAATAAAGCAAGTTGTTCGATAGCCGGCAGGCTGACCCATCCACTTGCGTTCCCCGTAAAACGATTACAAAGGGATATAAAATAAATTTACACTTAAATTTGCCACAAGTACGGTTCCTGTGTAGAATAACGTACTTGCCGGAATATCGATGAGTACGCACGCCAGAGGGCCAAGTGCGGGTTAGTTACTACGGCGTTAATCGTATTCAGTTTTTTCGTGTTTGTCTTAACGATAAATAGTTGTGTTAACTATTAGTGTCTATAAAGTTTATTAAACAACATACAAACACAGACGCGACAGTAGAGTCACTCACCGAGATTTCCAAAGTGAGAACGTGATTTTTTTTAAATTATTTAGTAAATTGCTTCTAAAAGAGTATAAAAATGGAGTCTTCGCGCTCATTCTTTGTTTGGAGAATGTCATCAACAGCTCAGTCACGGTCGTGATCATAATAATCTTATAAAAAACCAATATGTGAGATGTCGAGTATCCTTCATAAAAATATTAAAAGCATATGTATGAAATATCAATTAATATCAATAAAATATGTTGGTGTGTATTCCTATGAAAGAAGCTGTTTGCTATTTTGTTTTTTTTTTTATATTACACCAACTAATGTCCTAATTTCTTTATTGTTTTTGTCCAACAAGGTAATTTGCCGGCATCGCATCTATAAGCAAGTATATTTAATAAAAAACAACAAGTAAGAAAATAATACACAAATCTGTTTTTTCGCAAGTCCCACCCCAAAAAAATGTTTAATATGAATTTCTTAAGCCTGTTAATGTTTCCATTAATTTAGTTTTCTTCCAAGCTATGTATATTGTATATTATGTGTTGTACGTGTATAGCATAGTAAAAAAAGGAAAAATCTTGGAAACATAAAATAAAGAAACAAATTCATAATTGATCAAAACAAATCATCAAATCAATGCTTGAGGCCATATATATATATAGAACGCCGAAATCTCTGAACAACTGCGTACTAAGAAACGCGCCAAAATACGTAAGCGATAAATAGTTGTATAGAGAGCAGTATATATCGTTTTCTGTTGGCACGAACATAATACTTTTTGTTAATGCCCTTTCATTCGCCTTTGTTTGAAACATACTATAACAATTTTGTCAATGGGACACTGGCCGGTTTTGATGTCAATTAAAACTATGACTATTCATTACAAAAAAAAAC
The DNA here is from genome assembly GCA_949709985.1 of Luffia ferchaultella. Lineage (NCBI taxonomy): Eukaryota > Metazoa > Arthropoda > Insecta > Lepidoptera > Psychidae > Luffia > Luffia ferchaultella. The sequence goes on along the minus strand of OX453240.1, from coordinate 870,500 downwards.
ACAACATTCCAAATTTGAATTTCCCTCCACATTTTTTTACGACCAAAATTAAAATATTCTGTCTCACTTAAAAAAGGATCTACGACGAGAACATGGCGTTTATAAATATAAACCAGGTATGAAACAGGTTTGTTTGTAAGACTTATCGTTAAGTTATCGTTAAGTATAACATAAATACTACATACACAGAAAAAAAGGATTACTTGAAACAAAGCAAATTTTCTCAAACCAAAGCAAATTTCTTAATTTCAAGAAAATGATTCTCTCCCTATAGACGTGAGAGAATATATTCTCCAGTATAATAAAAAAAACTCTTAAATTTTTCCTTTTGTTGCAAGATAAAATTCTTTGAACCAATAAATAATTAACTCAGTCTGTGACAGTTAGTTATATTGAAAACATGAATACTTTGTCTTGAACGTATTAATATTTTTTTTTGATCAATTTAAAATTTGTATACATCAAGAGAATTTTTAACTTGGTTAAAGTGTAAAAGTAAATAAACCAATCAATGTTTATTTCATTTAAGACAATTCGATTTCTTCACTCAAAATAATGTTGTATTAAGAATGATTCACTATTCTGTTAAGTTAAATATATTGTACATATCACTTTGATTACTTTTTATTCCATTTCAAGCTCTTTGTATATCAATACAAGAATATATTTTGTTACTTAGAGATTGAATTTATATTGATTCTAAATTTTAATTTTTTGGATTATATCGGTTGTTATAGTTAATTTAAGACACATTATTTAATTGGTGTTGAGTAGGTATTCTTTACTTTTATACCAATATAAACCTAGTTCTATATTGGTGTAATATAAACCTAGGTCTATATTGGCCTGTAAATAAAGAATATAAAAAAGAAAACACCAAATTAATTGCATTTGTTTAACATGATAATAAATTAAACAAGTTAGGTATATTTAAACATAAACATTTATCAAAATACACACAAAACTGAATCAAAATTCTTATAAGAAATTGGTGAACGGTCTACAAACATAGTCTATGATCAGCACTCAACAATACAATTTCAAAAATCAAGTTTCACATATGATTTTGAAGTCACTTTGAAAATTACAGAAATTACGTTTGTATATAAATCATTACATGAAATAGGTTGTTTTTGTAATGTTTGTATTATTTTGTATGCTCTGGAATGTAGGTTATAATGAACAATTTCCAAATAAAAGCAATTAAACAATAAATCTTTAGTGCTCTGATTGACAATAATTTTGTTTATTATGCGTTCAGGTACATCATCTTTAACATTGTACAACAAAATATTGTTTACATTAAACCTGATGCCATTAAATTCACACCAATCAACATAAATACAGTGTTCTTCACTATCATTATCATAATTATCTAATTCAAGTTTTCCAAATGAAATATTATCCTTTAAACCTATTCCAGTGACATAACATAGACAATACTTACTTCAACACAAATAAATATGGAATAAATGGCTTCTTGCGTTGTGAATTTTTTTTTTTGTTAATCTGCCCCTCGGCGGCACCAGATGACCCAACACATATATTTGTGCTGGAAGTTTTACTGAAATAGGAAGGAAAATGATGTTTATAATTTGTATTTTTTAGAATGGTTTACACTATAGATATCAATGTCAAAAGACACATACATTCATTTTCAATATTTTTCAGCATTTGCATGATGAATAATAGTTTTTCTTTTTTTGTGCATTTGAATTTTATAAATTTTTCATAAAATATATCCCAATTCAAGTAGAAGTTCAGTCTTTTTTCAGGAAATAATAAATCAAAATCACGATTTATCTGGAATCAGACAAGATTTTAACAATTAAAAGTTTATATTAATGCAATCTATTGAAATAAAAATACACACTGTAACATACCAATATATGACTCCTTATATATTTTAAAATCTTCCAATTATTGAAAAACTCGTGAGGTGTCACAGTTATTTTGTTTTCTTATATTAAATGTTTCTTTCCACTTTTTTAATACTTCGTCCCATGGATCCGAATTTAGCCATAAAACATCTTGCTGAATTATTTTTACTCACTGGCTTTGTAAAATAAATTCCTACTGATTCCTTAGGAAAAACAGTGATTATTTTTGCAGCTATTAGATTATACTCTTCATATGTTATTCGACTGAAATGAAAAATAATTGTTACTTAATGAATACATCCTTGGGGTATATGATTTGAAATACAAATAATAATTAATGTTATAAATATAAACTACTTACCAATTGACAATGTGTGTAAATATATGTTTAATTATTAAATCTGTCAACTGATTTCTTTTGCTGTTGTCAAGAAAGCCATAAGTTTCATAAAATTTAAGGATGCTATTGCCACCTGGTGAAGTTTGCAAAAGTGTATGCAAATCAAAATTAGGAAAACTTCTTGTTAGAACTGCCTCTGATGTGGTGTCAACTCGGAGAATGATAAGTCATCTAAATTTAGTATAGAAACCTCTTGGACATTCTCAACAGTGCTTTTTGTGTTTGTCTCAGTTGTAGCCTGTCAACATAAATATGTAATTACAAAATATCCTATACATCTGATTGGGTACCTATGCAGAGTGCTCCTAAAGTTCCATACTTAAAAAAAAAACACATTTTAAACTAAATGTTAACTCAGCGAATAAATGCACATTTTTAACTTACACACGCAGTAATCAGTTCTGAAATTTTTTCCTTCAATATTATCCTGATACCTAAATGTGGACATAATTCTTTTAGATGTTCTGGAGACGATTTTGGAAAACATTCGATAGTTATACCATTTGCTGAAAAGTACAAAGGATTGCTCTAGAATTTCCAACATAAATAAGGAAAATAGAAGCTTACCTATTGAATTGCGAGAGTTTTAGGTATGATAACTCAGTTATAACATGGGCATTTAATTTTATCTAAATCAGTCTCACATGTTATAAAATGTACAACTATGCTGTCTGATTAATGTTTGATAGACTTTGCTAGTAGGTATATTTCTGTGATTGTAACAGTTTTAATGAAATATTTTACTTACATAAAAAGTTTTGTATTACTTCTTGGGGTATTCCCCACGAAGTTAAAGTTTCACTTATGGTTTCCATTGATACACCAATTACTATTGTAGCAGATTATATTGTGTAATATTGAAAACTTGTAATATTAACAGCAATAAAAAGTAGAAATAATACAGACAAAACAGCATAACAATTCGCACATCACACTAAACTAAAACCGCGGAAGCGTGGGGAAGTATGGTGTTGCCAATCTAAAATTTAAAATACTTGTTACGAGAAAAAATTGCTTGCTTCAATAAGATTAGCTTGTACCAAGAGAATAAATAATAAATTTGTTATTATAAAAGTTATTCAAATAAGAATAAATTGTTTCAATTCAAGTGAAAATGTTCTTGGAGCACCTTGTACATTTAGTCGCTAAATTCAAGAAAATATGTACTTGAATTGTAACCAAGAATATTGTATCTTAGTTTAAGTTAATAATATAACAAATAAGTAATGTTTTAGCACATTTTAAATTCTTGAAACTAAACAAAATCGAATTCTTGAAATGAATTGAATATGTCTTTAATATAATAAACTTGTCTTAAATATAAAATATATTTTAAGAAAAAAAATATTTCCGTTCAAAATTAGCAGTTTCTCAGTTATAGTAATATATTTTTAAACTATGATAATGTTTTATTGAATCTACAATATATTTCAAGAAAATGCATTGTCTTAAATGAAGAATTCCTTTTTTTCTGTGTACGAGAAATAAGCGGCCTCTAGTGTAGCGGAAAGGAATGTCACATTGGCCGACCGATCAGACGACCGATCAGACGACCGATTGGCCGAGTGGTTAGACACCCTAACTGCGGAGCCAAGGGTCGCGGGTTCGATTCCCGCCCGGGAAAATATTTGTGTGCATGAACATGTTTATTTCGTTCCAGGTCTGGGTGTATAATATTTATCTATGTATGTATTATTTAAAAAAAAAAGTATTTGTGTATGTATATCAGTTGTCTAGTAACCCATAACACCAGCATAATACTTGCTTACTTTGGGACTAAATGGCGCTGTGTGGGATGTCCCAAATATTATTATTATTATTTTTGGCGGCTGCCATTGGACACAATTGCCAGTTACCAGCATATCCCCATATTCACGGCTCCATATTTCAGTACAGAGTAATACTAAAAAAATGGCCAAGTGCAAATTGGACTCGCACCCTGGAGATTCCGTACTTACTGTTTTATAAATTATTTATCGCTACTCACTGCTACAAATTTTAAAAATTAAAAATAATCGCAACATAATATTTTTCCTGTAATAAAACTCAATAAATAAACGTGTTGTAAACTTTTACTTTCATTATTCCCATTATATATACATCAACCCGACCTATGAATCAAAACATCCATTCAATCCATATCGTCCCAGTATTGTTTCTCCTATATGAGAGCTTAATTCTTCCTTAATTTCATAATGTATGTCAACGCGAACAAGGTACTTTCTAAGTGAAATTGCAATATAGTTCATCGACCATCCAATAGACGCAACGAAATAAACTGAAATGGAATTAGTTGCGCTATTTAAATAATTAGTATCCCATACAGCAGAAAAAGGAATAAACATTAATCAATTTCTAATAAAAATTATAAGCATTGAAACACATTACATCTATTATTTCGGAAAATACGTATTGTTTGAAATAAAAACATTCAAATGCAACTATGTAAAATATAAAGATGGCGCCACATATCTAACTTTTGTAATATGATACGCGGCTTTCTTGAAGACAGTAACAAATTTAAAAAAAGACGATCTTTTCAATGACGTATATGTTTCAATTTGAGGCAACTTATAGTCACGTAATAATAACTGACGTCAATTGTATATGGTACAATACGCATTCTCATCTGACCTAACCGTTTTTTTTCTTTTTTAACTTCCCGCTATCCAAAGGAAGTTATTGATTTAGGTCCGATTTTCGAAAATCGAGTTTTCATCAGATCTTCACGTTTTAAGGTCCTGGGAAGCCATTCTGACTATTTTCGGCTGGACGTAAGGCGTTTGAAAGGGTTCGTTGAGACTTTGATCTGATTAGATTATGAAGTCAATCGGTCGAGCTGTTTCAAAAATATCCGAAAATTAAAAAATTATTATTTTTTAACGTTTTTTTAAATAACTTTTTAAGAGATTTTTCAACCGATCTATGTAAAACCTTATATACGTTTTTTGTACACAAAAAACTGGGTCGAGTGCCGCCAAAAATATCAAAATTTAACGACACGTTCGAAAGATATCGCAGTTCACAAATTTCCGAAAACGTGTTTTTTAATCATAACTTTGAGATTTTAAGATCAATCGATTTTTGGTTTTACACGTAAATTTTGTGCTTACAAAATTACATATAATGCCGTAAACTGCATTAAAATCAAACGAAGCGTTCAAAAATTTCGCAGTTCAAAAATTTCCAAAATAGCTTTTTCTTTCTGTCTCAGGTTTCTGAGCTTCAAGAACTCCAAATGTATAAAAATTCTGTTTTGGCTTTGAGAGCTCAGAAAATGAATATTATGAGCTCGGACTATATAGATTTACAAGTTAGACGCCATGCTTAAACCAAAAATGGTTAACTGAAAATTCTAATAACTAAGTAAATAATTTCTTCTAAATTAAGCTACATCAGTATTAGTATTCTATACAGAAAAAGATTTATATATATATATATACGTTAAATATTTGTGAAAGAGGAAAAACAAATGATTCAATGCAAATTTTCGGGATCGAGGGCGATCGCCGCCGTTCGCCAAATTGTCGTGAACTTTGACTTTGATTTACAGTAATATACCGATATGTAGAGTTAAGAATGCATTGGAAATGGAAGACATATATTGAAATACCTTTTTTTCCGCCGTTTATCAAGGTGTTTGGTGATATTAGGTATTATAATATTTTTTCCGTGCATAATACCTTTTAACTAGGCATCAATAAATTGTTTCCGTTAACTAAATGTGTCGTGAACTTTAATCTGACTAAATATGGTTAATGAGTAGCGAATAGGTTAAAAAAATAATATAATAATAAATTATCTATTAAATCAAAATAAACTTAGTTTTATGAAAAGTTTTTGATTTACTTATACTGACGAACAATAAATGCTTTACATAATTTCGACTCATTATATTTTCATGCAATTCTAATACTTTAAGAAGCTCTGTTTCGGAGTTTTAAGCTCTAAACAATTTCTCTGTCAACTCTTCCATGGGCAAATTTTCTTCAACACAATATCGTAGTACTTATTATTATTTAACAATGAATAAAAAATTTGATATTATTACAAACATTTTTGAAGCCAAAGTCAAGTAATATTTCGTTACAAAAACATAATACAATACTTTTTAAATAGAAGTACAAACAAAAAAGTAATTTTCACTAAATTATCATCAAAATATGTTTTTACACAGAATTTATCCAAACTTCTTAGAGAAGGAAAACACAGACAATTAACCTCAACCAAGATTGTCGTTGATATATATTGCGACGACGAAGTTAGCCACTCGTTACGTCTAGTCAAACAAACGGATAGTGCATAATGCAACTCATGACAAAATATTAAATAATCTTCAGGTCTCATTTTTTTTTAAATTCTGTTTTATATCTATGTACTATCCATCCGCTCCAGCTTCACACAGGTAGTAGAACATATATGATTACATTTTTGTTCTGTCGTAGTGTCGTATCAGCTTGTTGCGTCGAGCATGTGGCTAACGAAATTGTTGGCTTCTGCCTAAATCATGCGTGTCGTGTCGGTATCGGTTTGCGATAACTCTTAAGAAATTAATTTAAATTGTATATCGAAGGGCAATTATAAAGTGCATGAAATGCAGAAGGTGACTAACGTATTTAATATAATAAGAATTAATGTCGTATTCGTATAAACAGTTTTCCAATCACCATATTATATGAGACCATTTTTTTTAACATTGAAATAGGCATGGTATGCTATCCTTAAAAGATGGACATATGCCATCGTGAAATTTTCTTTAGAACTATAAAAGGGTAAAAATTTCTGCATACTATGTTTTGTCATATCTCAAAGGGATAAATTAAGCAGCGTTTTCGATTAAAGCGCCCAGTTGGCTTGATTTTTTTTTCGACATCTTCAACAATCATCATCGTATATCAATCACTTCACACAAATATTAATGAATTACATAATTGATACCCGCATGAAAATCCATTCGTTAGTTTTTAATTGTATCACTTTCAGAGAAAAGACAGACAGACGTACGTACGGACGCGGCGAGGCGACTTGGTTTTATAATATGTAGTGATAAATACATCGACTTGATAAACACAACTTTTAACCAACCCAGTCTTTCTTTTTACGCATAACATAAATAAAATAGATGCATATGCCGCTTCTATTATTCAATAAATTCTATATACGAGCAAAACCGTTCAGCAGTAAAACGCACATGCTGTCAGCAAAAAGCCATATTGCTTTTCTATTGGTCGGCACCAAAAAAACGTCAAAAAAACCGATTTATTTCGAACGCAAAGAAAAATTTTGCTAAATTGCTCCACATTCGACTAAAGGGAAAACTGAGAATATGTCATCGCTTGAACGGTGTTGTATTATTACACATTTACTTTTCTGTGGGTTTATCTATGAAATGGGCTCACGGTTTGACATTAATTGTGTTTTTATAGTATAAAAATTTTAATAACTATCCAATAAGGAAATCAACATTTTGACGGGTTTAAGTGACAATTTCCACAATTTCACGTGTTGGAATACAATACATATTTACTTAAAGCTTGGATTGTCATAGATTTTAAAAACAAATACATAATAACCAAACAGTTCTCTGTAACTAACCTATGTAACCGGGTTACAATGTAGAGAACAAAATACGAGCATGTTTTTAAAGTTATATCATATACAAGGATTAATATCACCAGATAGTTTAAATAAAAAGCAATCAGACCTAGTGGAAAACTAAAAAACATGAAAATAAAACAAAAATATCTGAATGTGTTTAATTGAAGCTAAGTCGATATCGGTAAGTAAAAAAAATTAAATAGGACTGTGTAAAAAAACGGAAAACAAATAGTTGAACAACCAATAACCAAAATATGTTTGTTTTATTAAGTTAAAATATATTTTAATTTCACAAAAAATAGTAAATTTTGTTATTTTTGTTTGCCCCACAATATCTTATACAGTAACATTCACTTTAAATTTATATTGCAGAACATGTAATTATATGCTTAAATAGGAATGGAATAAAAATATATTTAATGGTCATTCAACAAAAATATTATTTGTATAATGGATAGAGATTTTTATACTTGGAAGACACCAAATTAGGATTATCCTTTAGAATATTCTGAGTGGTTAACTCAGACGTACCTGGACAAGCTAAACAGATGATCCAAGACATTATGAAACTTCCTAAAAAAATTTGTAATAAAAAAAATGTATATTAAAATCTAACAAAACTCCAACGAGTAACCTTGAAACTAAAAAATTAAGAAGTAGTGTAACGAACTCTATATATATTAATTTTTTTTTGGCAATAATAATAATAAACGATTTTGAATTGAATTGAATTGAATTGAATTGAATTGAAGTAATAAAATATTAATAAGAAGAAGGCACTCGGGTAGCGTGATGTCGCTGCACTATCGAAAATAACCTGTGATGTCTGGTCTTTGAACTTCACCAACCCAGTTGGACTATTTGTACGCTTGAAACTGGAGACAAAAACAAATCTGATTAATAAATACTAACTCAGAGATTGTTTTAGCTTTAGAGACGAACTAAATTCTTAACCGACTAAATATGAAACAATAACACGCACGAAAACTTAGAGCGACTTGTTAAGATTTCAGTCAGGTTACGAGAAGCAGTTAATACTTTATTTACGTTACGCTTAAATCTTTGAAAGGCTCGAGAGAAACAATCTTCTAAGGTTAAAGCTGATGAAAATAGACAATTAGGGTAAGTTACCTAATCTAAAGTTAAAATCAAAACTAACTTTAGAAAGAAAAAATGAAAGAAGAAATAAATACATTTAATCTTACTTTACGATATTTTTAATGTCCGTTTTCATTGGATTCATCTAGATTAAGTTTTTTCCAAAGGTTTTAAAAATTCAAGCGTAACTTAACTAAAATATTCGCTGCTTGTGTTCCATTTTGTGACGTCACTACTACATGTGGTCTATATTTTAGCCTTGGTTTGTACTACGTGTTAGGCTGAATGTAGTCCAAACTTATAGAGCGTGTAGAGCTTACCGAACTAAACCAAAAGTTTCAAACAAAAATAAGATAAGTGACTAAAAAAACTTTCAGTTAAGTTAAACTTCTTTACATTTCAACTTTGTGAAATTTACAAATAATTGCAGTTTATTTTTTAAAATGATTACAAAAGTTTAAACTATCAAATATGTCAAAAACTGTGCACATACCGTTGTTGTGTTATCAAAAGCCCAATAATTAGTAAACAATATATTAAGAATCAATTCTCACACATTCACTCGTTCTTACAGTTATCTTTCATTTTGTTATTTTTTCGTTTAAAAAAAGATTCTCATATAAAAGAAATTCTTACACCCTGCCTAATGTTTCGCGTGGCACGCTTACTGATGGGATGTATCGCATGTCGAAATTCTCTACCGCGGTGAGATGTTTTCAGGTGGTAAAATAATATTGATTAATGTAAACATTGGTGCACTTTATTCATTAATAAATTGATTTGCAGTGCGGTTTAATGTGATGCAAAAACATTAATTTAATAAATGTCATGTATAATTAAATACTATGCTTGCTAGCTTATAAAAAAAACAGTACAATACATTTGATAAATTAACGAAAATGGCCACTCCGTAAACGTGTGGTAATAGTTACATTTCTACTATCCTAATACATCAAACTCGGGAATATTCGGCGATTCACGAAGATATCCGATATAACTTGAACTTAAAGTCTACAATCTAATCTACTATGAGTTGATCTTGTAAATTAATTATAAAGCCTTGTTCGTTTTCACTTTGTCCGCGCTTTCCCGAGCTTGCGGTATTAAGATTGTAGCGCTATATATCAATGTTATCTTACCGTATTGAACTTTGATGAATAATTCAGTGTTTAAACATACGAGACCCGTGTTGGAGTAAGTTGGCCAACTTTACTGCAGGATAGACACCTGTACGTACAACACTGTACAAGATTTAATGAAGCGAATTATATAACTTCGTCAATATATTCAAGATATTGTTCGGTCTATTTACAAAACTTATACCATGTAGTGACAATTTTACTTTAAAAATTGTTACTTTAAAATTATTGTTTTTATGTATCTCATCATTCATGGAAGTAGAAAGAACAGCAGTTAGTCATTCAAATTTAGTATAATATAATCTAACGATAGGTACTTTAACATTTATAGACGAGACATTTCTATATATAAGTATAACAGGTTTAATCTAATTATGATTAATTTATAGACACTCGAAATAATATGTGCGCTTTTCAAACAATTATTAAATTTATTACTCAATAATAATAATAATAATAATAATAAAAAATAAAACTAATCTAATAATCCACCCCTCGTCGCCCCCGACGCAAATGTGCCCATGACGCTCATCGCATTGCCGCGCTGAATCGCAATGGCAATTATTTGCACCAGGAAGGAACCGGAACGGGGGTCGAGTCCCCTTTCTTTTAGACGACGGCCGATGCTCGCGACGAAACGTTTGGCTTCAATCCCCCAACAGCCAGCATCTTCCACCGCAAGAGGGACGAACAAGTATTTACTCTCCAGAGCAGAGTATTTGACTGGTTTTCTGGCGGCTGCAGACTCCGCAGCGGCTCCGGCCGTTCCCACGGTACGACCAAGGTGAGTGGCGGCAAATGTGCTGACACACGTGGCGTCCCAAAGTAGACACATACCCTTCTCCCACGGCACCAAAGTCATACCATCGGGTCTTTTGCCATCAGAACGGCTAAGACCAGGAGGCTCCAACACGCACGGAACATTGGCCGAAATTAAAGCCCTGCGGACTATGTCGTTAAGAGCGTGGTGTTGCGGTAATCTCCCCGAGCAGCGACGACAACTCAACGCGTGGTGTCCGTTGGCCTCCACCATGAAACCGCAGATGCATAGGTGTCGTTCACAAACATCGCAGCCCAGGCGGAGCCCCACTGCCACACGCAAAGACTCGCCGTCCAGTAAGGTACCAATGTGCGGAGGGAAGAGCGTTCAGCCAGGCCCCGGACTCAGCCCGTGACACCGCTCGCAGCCTCGCTAAGTCCACCCCTGCCGCCTGGTCCAAGAGACTGTTAAAAACCCTTTCAGCTCCCGTTTCGTCCCATGCGCGCTGGCTATGTAGAATCGCCGGCAACGGCGCGCCCGGATTGAGAGCCACCCAAGAGGCTAAAACATCGGTTGCGTAGGGTATGTCCGCCCTTTCACCTTTACAAGATAGGATATCAGTGACAAGGTCGGCAACCGCATGCACTGACGCCAAGAAGGCCGGCAGGCCCCCCAGCCCTCCATGCCGGATTGGTAAGGTGGCCTGAAGCCACTGGTTCGACTCGAGACGGACGTTTAAAATCTCCTCCAGGAGATGCTTCAAGACTTTATCGAAAGAGTCTACCTTCTCAGGGAAAAGCCAGCTAGGAGACGTCCTCAAAAGGTAAGTAACTCTGGGAGCAGCGAAGCACATCCGCAAAAGGATGAGAGCAATGTGGGCAGAAAGGTCTTTCAGCTGTGCCTGTGCGACAAGAAGAAGTCTTTTCCTTACAGCAATGGCTATACGGATGGCTTCTGGATGGATCAAACAATAAGATTACTAAGTATCGACATACCTGAAAAATTTGAGTGTTATAATGAATTTGATTATTTAAGTGTAATATATTAGGTATATTTGAATAGCATATTTTATTTGAACAGTACAGAAATAAAAAACTAAAAATACTTTGACAGAAATATCTCGATGCAAAACTTGGAAGCACAGAGCTCATTAGTTTAAAAGAGTAATCACCTCAAGGGGATATCTTATTGTTATGCAAATGGTTCAACTTGGAAGACGCACTGGATCGTATTGCTAGATGAAAGCACTTATAGAAGATTATTACTTTTACTTAAAAATAAAAAATTTTAAGGTAGGGTACTGAACCTTTCAGCTTTTTGGTAGGAATATAAATTTAAAAAAATGTGTTTGAGAACTACTTACCAGGTTGGCGGAACGTTCCAGTTTTTCTAGACCTATGAAATTATTTTTTTAATAGTCCTTAACATAAAATCTATTATTTTCTACAATCCAATGGAAGAGTTTTTTGGGCTATGACCTACTATTAGTGCAAAAGCATTGTGACATACAAATATGCCTGGCGTATATTTTCGCAATTACGGCGAAATAAAATGTAGGCGTGTACGGTCTCATTATAGTAAATAGGTTTCAATATAGGGTTTTTTTAAAAAAAAACGTAGTGTTGCTTAAACCCTTTGAAGTACTAAAAAAATTAAAACATATTTTTTATATTAACAAAATCACGATCACACTTAAATTTGTACTATAAAAAAAAAAGTAAAAACCGACTTCAAAAACATAAACTAAAAAGTTAAAAATAAAATTTTCACTTTAAAGAAAGGAGCATTAACAGGCGGCATATAGTTAATGAAGTCGGTGCCTACTCACTCAGACACTTTAAATTGTGTTCTATTTTTGTAATAGTTATAAATATATCATTAAAGTGTCTGAGTACCCATTTAAAGTGTCTGAGTTGGCACCGACTTCATTAACTATATGCCGCCTAGTAATGCTCCTTTCTTTAAAGTGAAAATTTTATTTTTAACTTTTTAGTTTATGTTTTTGAAGTCGGTTTTTACTTTTTTTTTGAAAATTATTTTATTTTTCAATTTTTAGTTGAACGCATTTGTAACTTATTTGTATATTTAGTATAAATGGGGCTTCTAAACGCGCTACTCTAATGAGACAGCACCGCGATTACGCAACGTAAATTCAGTGTCAAATTGACGCATCAGCATGCCTAGTAGGTAGTGGTATTCCTATGTAAAACTTCAATCTTAATTATTATTTTTGTGCGAACTGAACATTTTGGCATATTCAACCGTATGACGGAAGCCCAACAAAAGGTAACTGCTGTAAATCGTTGAGGAATTCCCTCGACTGTTTATGGTCTTTATCATCAGACCTTTAATGGCACTTATAACCCATATGAGTGCAAAGTTCTCTTCAATAGAAATGAATTAAGTCCAAACACCAGGTAATTGCTGTAAATCGTTAAGGAGTTCCCTCGATTGTGTATGGTCTCCATCATCAGATCTGTAGTGGTATTTATAACCCATATGGGTGCAAAGTTCTCATTAGTATAAATGAATTAAGTCCATACACCAGGTAATCGCTGTAAATCGTTAAGGAGTTCCTTCGACTGTGTATGGTCTCCATCGTCAGACCTGTAATGGTACTTATAACCCATATGGGTGCAAAGTTCTCATTAATAGAAATGAATCAAGTCCAAACACCAGGTAATTGCTGTAAATCGTTGAGGAATTTCCTCGATTGTGTATGGTCGCCGTCATCAGACCTGTAATGGCACTTATAATCCATATGGGTGCAAAGATCTCATCAATAGAAATGAATCAAGTCCAAACACCAGGTAATTGCTATAAATCGTTAAGGAGTTCCTTCGACTGTGTATGGTCTCCATCATCAGACCTGTAATTGTACTTATAACCTACATGGGTGCAAAGTTCTCATTAATAGAAATGAATTAAGTCCAAACACCAGGTAATTGCTGTAAATCGTTGAGGAGTTCCCTCGATTGTGTATGGTCTCCATCATCAGACCTGTAATGGCACTTATAATCCATATGGGTGCAAAGATCTCATTAATAGAAATGAATCAAGTTTAAACACCAGGTAATTGCTGTAAGTCGTTGAGGAGTTCCCTCGACTGTCTTTCAGCTCCATCATCAGATCGACTCCCGACCTTCATTAAATAGTACTAGTAGTAGTACTTTATCAAAATACTTAAAATACGATACTTTAAAATACGATTTTCAAAGGTTGCCCTCGATTTCTCTAGGATGCCATCATCAGATCCTGGTTTCCTTATCATGGTACTATTTCGGAGATATCTCCCTTTCACAAAAAAAATATCATCCAATTCGGTTCATAAACAACGAAGTTATCCCTGAACACACATTAAAAAAAAAAAAAAAAAATATATACGGTCGAATTGAGTAACCTCCTTCTTTTTTGAAGTCACTTAAAAATAAAATAACACGCAATAAGACTTTTATACTGATTGAAAAATATTTTATCACTAACGACCCACCCCGGCTTTGCACGGGTGGCAGAATATATATGCCGTAGTTTATTTCCTGTCGTAGTTTCGTATCTGCTTGTTGCGTCGAACATGTGAATTAGATTCAAATAAAATAAGTTCACCCCACTTGGAGTACTTTTAATGTAATTTATTTCCAATTCTATAAATATTGGAAACAGTAAAAAATAAATACATGAAAAGAAACTACAATATTTCTTTGTATACAACATTGATAACTTCTGCATAATTTTACATCACGCACATCGCGTCGGCGGCGCGGGACCCTGCCGCCCGGCTCGGTCGCTTGTCGCGCGATATTTCGCGATAACTCCGAAGATATTATTTTAAATTGTATGGTGTAAAGGGCAGTCGTAATGTACATGAAATGCTGAAGGTAAATAATATATTTAATTTGATAGGATTAATATTGTATCCGTATAAACTGCTTTTTGATTACCACATCATAAGATACCATTTTTTTAAACATAAAAATAGGTATAGTAAGCTATTCGTAAAAGATAGACATATGCCATCGCAAACTTCTTTTAGTCGTATAATAGAGAAACAATTTCTTCATGTATTATTTTGTTATATGTCAAAGAGATCAGGCAGCGATTTTGATGAAAGCTCCCGGTCGGCTTGATTTTTTCTGACGTCTTCAACAATATTCGTCATATTTCAACTAACTATAATAATAATAATATATTTGCATAAAATTTTGCGGTACAACAATTTCCACAAAACATAGATTAATTATACACATAAACCTTCCTCTTGAATTACTCTGGCCATTGGTGTCAACCATGTGCAAATTCGGTCGGTAGTTTTTGAGTTTATCGAGTTCAGACTGACAGACAGACGCGGCGGGGGACTTTATTTTATAATATGTAGTGATGAGATGAGAAGTGCAAATATTTTGCACCCGTTCAAGTTTATATAACTAGCTCCATCTGCTGACTCCTAAGTATCTGACGTTCACATGCTTATGGAATGCAAAGAAGTGGCCGCCTACGGGGCCAAACACCTCGGATCAGTGAGGTCGCTCCTAGAAGCCATCGGCAACGTGAAGAGTCTGCAGGGCTTTCTGATGGAGCTGGGGTGGCATGAATGATGCCGCCCACCTACGCAAAATAGGTTCTTTGTCGTCGAGTTGCGGAAAAGAGCCCGTCCTCAAGTATCAAGTAAGTATCTGACGTTAGCGGTCAAAGTATCATTCAAAATGATATAATAACATCATTGAGAAATAATGCATAAAGAAACAACCAGCGCCATCCGTTGGCGCTATAAAGAACTAACGGCGCATTGTAATTTTATTTAAAAAAAATTGTTTCCGATAGTTTCCTGTCGCGTTCCCGGTCCTGTTTCTTTAACGCATTAGCGGCAAAGGTAATCTTAAAAATGATAGCTCAATCTCTGGTTATGCGATTTATTAGGTGTGTAGACATAAAAACACCCCTGAGAAGTAATAAAGTTCAATTTATATTTTACTAGGTAAAAATAATTTTAGAGTAATTTAATAAATTAGAAACTAAATAAATATTTAGAAAGCTCAAAGGTTACGATAAATGTTTACTCAACGAAATTGCCGATTGAATATGAACAGAATTTTGTTTTTTTCATTTAACCTTTTGATAGCATTTCATTGCTATTTCGTTTACTCGAACTAAATAAATTTCAATCAACATCTTTACAAATATTTATTGTACTGGAGAATTTTTTTAATAAATTAAAAATATTAGATACTATTTGCCAATTGAAAATATACAGGTTAGCTAAATCAATCATAAAAAGTTTATTTCGATCTTGTGTTAATTTAACAATATCTGTTCATAAAAGGCTCAACGAAATCTTTGTACCCTAGTTCCTTGATCCAAAAGTTTTGAACATATTTGGAGTGTCGGTTAAAATTAAAAAATTACTGATAATTTACTGAATCTGAATAAATGTCCATTACATTCGTTTTATCGCCTTCCGTTAAGTTAATTGATTCGTTACTGATGTTAAGCGTCAACAATCAGTTAATAGTTACTTTTATACGGTATGAATGACGCTTCAAAGTTCTTCTACTCGATAGAAGATTGCCGACTCGATATCACTCCTATTAAGGACCTAAAAAAACAATTACCAACGAGTTTATAATGTAAAATAGGTATCTACGTTGTTGTATAAAATGTTATGAAACACTTGATAGACGCTGAAGTGAAAATACTAGAACCAAATTTAAATAAACTGTTGTCAGTATATTTAAATTTTTATTCAAAACGTCATATTGTATACAGTGTGTAATGAAACATCTGATCGACCCGTGAGAGGGTATCACTTAATATCGAGGTGTGATCTTATCTAAATAATCCTTTAAGAAATTTTTTTATTATTATACCTATTTATAAAACATTTGAAACGCACGAGTCGGCATGTCGACAAACCACGCCGCCTCGAATTTAAAAAATTCAAACTGCTAGATTTTAGTAATTATTTTCCAAAATTTTAATAGTAAAATAATATCCCTATGACGTCATCTGGACAGATGTTTATTGTTTGCTTTATCTAAAAGTAAATTAAATCTTGATTTATTAGATTAAATTAGAGAGGCGGCAAATTTGCCGCCTCTCACCTTGGTCGTACCATGGGAACAGCCGGAGCCGCTGCGGAGTCTGCAGCCGCCAGAAAACCAGTCAAATACTCTACTCTGGAGAGTAAATACTTGTTCGTCCCTCTTGCGGTGGAAGATGCTGGCTGTTGGGGGATTGAAGCCAAACGTTTCGTCGCGAGCATCGGCCGTCGTCTAAAAGAAAGGGGACGCGACCCCCGTTCCGGTTCCTTCCTGGTGCAAAGAATTGCCATTGCAATTCAGCGCGGCAATGCGATGAACGACATGGGCACATTTGCGTCGGGGGCGACGAGGGGTGGATTATTGGATTAGTTTTATTTTAACTATTAGTTTTATTATAACTTTCAACTATCCAGTTGACATCACAGGGACAATTTCAACATCAGATGAATTTTCATGATTATTTGGCAAATTAATTTTAAAAAATAAAATGTTTTAAGAGGTCGTTGTAGAAACTTATTCCTTTCAATTTTATTGACCAATAACGCAACTTTAAAATTATTATTATAGAGCTTTGCTCTGTTATAGCAATTACTATTGTAATAATCACAGCATATAATTGTCATAAAGTCGATTAGATCTTTCCCGTATAGACTGTACGAAAACAAAGTATGCAATTTTATGTAATATTATATGTAATAACAAAACACGGCACCTCAAACAAATTATCATTGAAAATGTTCACTTAACTTCCATTTTTTTTAAATATAAATTCATTCTACCAAAAGAATTTCACAAATGCTTAAAGAAATTGGTGAATAAAAGTCTTCATAAAGTTTCCCTTCGAAGTTGTCGAACAAGTTTTTTATTGTACCCGAGACGTTCCCAAGTAATTTTAGTGAATTAGACTTTTTTTTAAAGACGCTGCGTTTGGGTAAATGTTGAAAAGGCGGTCATATGCTGATTAATTAAGAAAAAAATAATTCGTGCATGACCTAAATCTATTTAGGCACCAGATATTTATAATCAGTCTGAAGGTTTATGAAAATATAAGATACTACGCCATCAGCCCATTAATGTCTCACTGCAGAGGTTTAGACCTCCTCTTGGGATGGTGGAGCTTGGAGCTTAATCCACTACGCTGCGTTGTTCCAATGCGATTTTGTGGATTTTAACGATTTCCAAAAACAGTTACAACTATAAGGGTATTGACCGCTTATACTAAAGTCCAAATCGGCAACCTCTATGTCGCAAGTTTCCGTTAATTTTTCGTTATCACCAAATTATTTGAAAAATAATATTTCTGCTGGTTCAGTACACGTGACATCGCACCGTCCAAATATTTTGGACTCTCGAATGACACCAAATATTTTCTGATTGGCCAAAAAACAAAATTGTCGAAACACGTGAAGCCAATCAAGTAGCGAAACAGCGCATGTTAAATCATATAAAATACCTTGAAATTACACGAATCCTCACCAATAGAAACACCACCACACTCAAGTACGCAAGTCATCTTAAAGACTTGTGTTTCATAATAGACTAAATAATTTTTGTATAAAATTTATTCAACGTATTCTGTTAGTAAATTCATTTTTGTTTTACTACAACATGTACTGGTCGGCGAGGCGCGGTTGAGGACACGACAACCTTCTCTTCTTTCTACAAGTATTAGAGTCAGACAGATGTCAATTTTCATAGGAAGTCCAAACCCATCTAAATTTAACCCTTATAAAACTTTAAGAAGGAAAAAAACAGTATTAGAAGTTTACTCAATCCCGGAATATTTTTTAGGGTTTCGTACTCAAAGTGTTCCAACGGGAACCTTATTACTAAGTCTCCGCTGTCCGTTCGTCCATTTGTCAAAGGGCTGTATCGCCTGAACCGTAAAAGGTAGACATTTGTAATTTTTACAAAGTGCGTATTATTACGCCCGCTATATCAACAAATAACAATAATAAAATAATGTCAAAAATTAAAACGGGTTCAACATACAAGAAACGTGTTTTTTTTATATTGCAAGTTGGTACGGAATTCTTCGTGTGCGAACCCGACTCGCATCGACCGGGTCGTAACTGGTTTTAGTATAAAATGATTTTTATGTTCCACGACTGATCCGCCGTTTGGCTTATCGCGTAAAATACATTATTTTCATTGCTTCACACGAAGAATAGAAAACTGATAAGAAATATTTTTAGGCTCAATCCGATTTCTGGTTTGAGAAGAAAAAAAAATATCCTAACGCAACAAATTTCCAAACAGAAGCTTTGCCACGACTTGAATTTTTTGGTGGAACTCGTCCTCTCGTCTCTCAGAAATCCAATCACATTTATTAGATTTTTGTGTTCTGGTAATGACATAACGTTAATATCATTTTTCTATGTCAATGATTATATCAGACTTTTTCAATATATCGTAGACATCGCATTCAACACGCACAGTAGTAGACGGTTGCTGTTTCTGACATATTAAACACAACAGAGCATAGAATTTCCGATTTATATATATCCGATATTCGAAATAAGTTATTTACGAAATACTTTTTGGTGTTTATATTATTTATTTTGTATAATTTTAATAATAAGTAATACGAGTGAGTATAACGTTTTAACTTCTAAGTCATCGGCCAACCGGCCAAGTGCGAGTAATGGTCGCGGTCTGAGGTTTTCGTGCTGGTGTATAACGTATTTATTATCTACTCTCCACCATATGAAACGAAGACACGACAAATTAATAATATGAAAAATCCAATTACGAGTATTTTCTTTTCTTTTTTTTCGTTAACAAGCTAAAACAACGTCCTATATACCAAACAAGATTGTAAATCAACGGGAAATACGCTATAGATTTTAGGAACTTTATTTTCTCTACAGGATTATCATAATTTTGCAGCAGATCTCTGAAATTAATTCAAATATTAGTTTCGACTTTATACTTCTGCCCGATCCTGAATAAAAGTATGCCGGCAGACAGATAGACGGATAATAATAATAGTATCTGCGACATCCCACACAACACCATCTAGTCCCAAACTAAGCAAAGCTTGTATTATGAGTACCAGACAACTGATAAACGAACTTAAATAATCCTTTTCATTTTTAATAATCTAAATATTTTACACCCAGACACTGAACCAATAGACATATTCATGCACATGCATACACAAATATTTGTCCATTAATACCATTGGCTCTGCAGTTAGGGTCTGTAACCACTCGGCCAAGCGGTCATGAATGCCTACAAGACAGTACGAGTCTCCGAAGCAGAATTTGTTTACTATGCATTTGTCCAAATAAAAAGTATTATAATAGCATGAGATCCAACATGGTTAATTAATCGTAAAATTTTGGTTTTTAATAAAATACATTTAATTAAATACACTTTAAAAGGAAAAAAAAGTATTTTATTTCCTTTAGCAAACCATTTCCTCTGGTTCGAGTTGTCACGTAATGCACTTGACAGAAGTTTTTTTTTTTAATTTTCTCTCCAAAGTTGACCCCCAAAATCAAACCGTTTGTTTACGCCATACCCCCGTGATTGGATCATCAAATTCTTTTTTTCGTCCAAAAGTGTCGGAGAAAATATGCTGTGACAGACTATCGTACAGACAATAGGGTCATCCCATAAAGGTTTCGTTTTTTCATCTCAGATACATAGAACCCTAAAAATCGACCCGATTCATGAGGGAAACCAGCGAGTCATCAATTACCCAATCTCGAAATAGGATAGTGCTGAGGAGCTGATGGCTCGAGGTAGCAAACATAAGAATTGACACCCCAAACTCTGAACACTAAACACATAAATAAGGATAAAAGGTATTAAAATAAATAAAAAACACTTTCTAATACTACTAATTTTTAATAAATTACATGGCAAAAAAACTTTTTAAAAACAAGCTTTTATTTAAAAAAAAAGCACTGAACTGAAAGGTAAAAAATAATTATCGGGGTTTATACTAAAAATGATAGACAGCTATTAAATATGAAATATACATTTTGAGAGCTTAATGAAAACGTCAGAAGTAATATTACTTTGAAAACTATTCGAAATAAAGCCTCAAGGTTTTAGAAAACATATTTAAATAGTAATATTTTCAAGTTTTTAAGAACATTATTTTAACTAGTTTGAAATTTATGCAAATAACCGCACCTACAGGCACTACGGCACGTGAGGATTAATCATAGGAAATTTCTGTTGTTTTCCCAGCATTGTTTAAACGTGGTGGCTTTTACGGCCCTTGATTATTGCCGCGGGGATTATTAACGACACCTTTGATAGAGCTCTTTCATTATTTTAGTTGCGGCCAAAAGCCATAGAAAATTTTTGTGTCATGAAAACATTTATTTGTTTTTAGAGACAAACTAAACGGTGATTATTTGAAATCAAATAATTGTTACTTCACTAAAAAATTCTGAAATATATTAAGGTTTAATATATTTAAAAGTTTGAGAATTAAAGTTGGAGACATAAGACACGTTAATATATGTTTATTGTTATTATTAGACCCGAATGAAAGTACGAATAAGTAATTTTTTTTTAATCATTTCATTTAATTGTAAACATTAATTTAAAGTTGACAATAACAAGTAATATATATTCAAAAAGAAATTTGTCTCATACAGTGAGTTTAAAACGTCGCATAAAAATACTACGTTAAACTGATATTATTCACGTTTTCGCAGTATTTGCCACGACTTTTGACATTAATTTTCAGAGGTAGAACAAAAAATTCTTGCTACAGAAGTCTGCATTGCAGGAAACTAAAGTCGCATTTCGTGACTGCCTGCGTTTTGCACAGCTGAACGCTTAAAGCTCAGTATACTTGTGAGTCGAAAAAATTAAAATAAATTGAAAATTGTTTTTTTTTTTTTTAATTTTAATAATTATTCGTTTTTTTATAGAAAGAACCAGAGTAAAGACAATTGAGTGGAGATAGTTGTTCATGTTGTTTTAATTTTTAAAGCTTTAATATAATAATATAAATTTCTATGATTTCTTTTCTCAACAGTTCTCTAAACACGATAGAGCGGAGATGGTACATGCATTTGGGATAAGAGGTTGAGTGGATGTGTGTTTGTGTGTATGACTGTTACCGTTTGCAACTAAAACTTTTGAACCCGGTTCAATGTGATTTTTTGCATTACATAAGTATCATTTCAGATCAAGTTTTAGTCATATTTCCAGGGTACAACAGAGGGTGCTGTAGTATATGTGTTTTTCAAAGAGGCTCTACCGATTTTGGATCAGAGAGCTTCTTGAATTAGTTTACGATTATAAGGTGCAAGGGGAGCTGCTGTAAATATGTTTCTTTTTAACGATTTCTTTTTCATATTCATCAGCAATCTACGAACGCCCTACTCTTTTGCACCATTCAATACAAATGAACATAGAGAAATTAGATGAAAAACACTAAAATTGAAAATTTTAAAAACCTGTGACGAAAATAATCTTGCAAATGGTTGTCATACATGAAAATAGTAAAATAATTAAATTAACTATAATGCGTTAATTTAACCATAATGCGAATTGTAAATTGCGGTTTTATGTGATAATGACAAGACGATGGGTAGTCAAAATCCTAAATGTGAACATAACTAATATTGTCAATGCGAAAGAGAGTTTATTTGTTTGTATGTTTGTGTGTTACGTTTTCATGCCTTAAATACTCAACCTGTCATCATAAAATTTTGCATCCACTTTGTCTAAGGTACAGAAAAGAACATTTGTAGTCCTGAGGTGTAAAAAAATAACTTTTAGACGGTCGTCCGGCATAACGACTCGGCCTACTGGTTTTTGTCAAGGGAAGTCGTGGGGAAAGTAAGAGGGTTAGGGTGAGGGAGGAGAAGGAAAGGACCCGTGCGAAACCGGGGCGAGACGCTACAGCGGGAACACTATATATTATAATAAAGACGGAGACGGAAGTAGGAGTTAGATGAGAGTAAAAGCGTTAGAGGAAATGAGAATACGACTACAAAGGCGTAACGTCTATATAACAAATGTAATAACTATAATAACTGTAAAAATACAGTTATTTAAAAACAATCATTGTGGGCATGAACGTGTCTATTTGTTCCTGTTGAGGACGGAGCCAGTATCCAGTTAGAGATTATGTGGGACTGTACCCCATAGCCAAATAAAACAGTGGACTGTAATAAAAACTGAATTATATTAATAATAGATTACAAGAAATTAAATGTTGTGTCCGTTATCTTGTGCGAACGGCAAGTGGTCGTTCTGTCCTCCGTTGCCCCGCAGAGCGCGCGGCGATCGCTCAATCAGTTCGTCTCGAACATAACTCCCGGCTTTGAAGAGTCTTCAAAATTAGGCAGAGGGCAAATGTTGTTGTATGCCCTCCGAAGAATACCCTTCTTGGTCTTGATGTCGGCCACTCTTGCGATACCATCTCGTCCAAGGAATACTTGTATTACTCGACGCAGAAGCCACATGAGTGGAGGCAAGGTCCTATTCTTTATTAGAACTATGGTTCTTTCCTTTAAATTTGCATTGGAAGGGTGCTATTTTGTTTTTTGTTGCAGCCAAGAGACGTATTCGTTAGAGTAGCGACTCCAGAAATGTTTTCGCCGAAGTTCGATACGTTGCTATCGTTGCAGTATATTAATTTTATTGCTAGAGATTTGCTGGTGGGGAATAGGTATTAAGGATCGACCAATTAAAAAATGAGCGGGAGTGAGGGGTGTGAAATCACATGGATCACTCCCGCTCATTTTTTAATGACGAGTGGACGAAGCAACAAAAACGTTGTTCGTTGTTGCTTCGTCCACTCCTTTCTTTCCAAAAGATGTGTCTTCGACGTTTGGATAGTAGCTTGTAGTGTTCCACTTGAAGAAAGGACGACAAAACCAAATCTTGAATTTCTTGTTAGGTTGATTCTTCTTTACTTTGAGGTTTGAAGGACCATATGTTGAGGACGGAGCCAGTATCCAGTTAAAGATTATGTAGAACTGTACCCCATAGCCAAATAAAATAGTGGACTGTAATAAAAACTGAATTATATTAATAATAGATTACAAGAAATTAAATAGTGCGTCCGATATCGTGTGCGAACGGCAAGTGGTCGTTCCGTCCTCCGTTGCCCCGCAGAGCGCGTGGCGATCGCTGAATCAGTTCGTCTCGAACAATTCCATGTCTGGGTGTAAATTATCTATACCTATATGTACACATTATAAAAAATATTTAAGTATGTAATTCAGTTGCCTAGCACCCATAATATAAGCTATGCTTAGTTTTTGACTAGATTGCGCTGTGTGGGATCTCCCAGGTATTATTATTATTATTGTTAATTAAAAACACAGACATCGCTAAATTTATAAATGCTCTTTCGTATCCTTTTTCGGCTTTATACCTATTTGCTTGAGGCTACAGAGCTTTAAGTGTAAAGCATAAAGCTAATATACCTAAACTTTATAATACTTAAAGTATTTGTATTCCACTTATTTGTTCCAATCGTTAAAAAATGGACTAAACAGAAAATTCGACCAGGTACTGTAAAAAAAGTGTGTTAAAGTAAAATGCTATAAAGCCGTTCTAATAGATCCTTTATGGGTTAGTCGAGGTCACTTACTTGCAATCACTCTGATATCTTGATGGTCAATATTCCACCGCGCCGGTATTAGACCCACTCGTCGTCAAGATTCCAGTCGACCTCAATGAACGCGCCAATCAAGTAGGCCATAGAGCGTGGTCTATTCTACAAAGCCGTACATACACAATTGAATATACGTATGTACATTCTATTTCCAACAGATTAAATTATAATAATATAATAATAACACACACAATCACAACCACGCCTAAGTCCCAAACTAAGCATTAGCTTGTATTTTGGGTACCAAGCGAAGACATCACATACATATAACAACCAAGACCCGGTGCCAGTATTAATATTCATCATATAAATACTGACCCGACCTGGGATTCGAACCCGGGACCTCCAGCTTCGCAGGCAGGGTCGCTGCCCACTTGGCTAAGCGGTCGTCAAAATATCGGTCGTTATATGTATTTATTGGCATTTTTTTAAGTCATTTTTCGCGTTGTAACTTTATGTGAAACAAGGAGTGATTATTGATTAAAAATGTATACAAAAAATTACGTCAAATATTTTTTACATGTATAATAATAATACCTAGGACATCCCACACAGCACCATCTAGTCTCAAAGTAAGCAAGTATTATGCTTTTGTTATCGGGTACTAGACAACCGATATACATACTTTAATATTCTTTATAATATCTACATAATTATATAGATACTTTTATACCCAGACACGGAGCAAATACCTAGACATGTACATGCACAAAAATATTTGTCCCGGGCGCGAATCGAACCCGCAACCCTTTGAGGTCTCTAACCTTTCAGCCAATCGGTTATCAGATCAAATCATCAAATTACTTGTTAATGTAGTAGTTTTTTTTTATATTTTCATTTTATATCTCAGACAATGTACCATAACTACATAATTACGATATAGTACATATCTTTTGATATAAGTACAGCAAACAGTAATGAAAAATTATTTTAAAAAAATTATTATAACCATTCGGGATTTTTGTCATATTTTTAGGCATGATTAATTTAACTGAATCCTAATTAATTTGAAAGGACGTCATATATTTTACCAGGTAGACTTTTCATTTAAATTATTCTAATAAATTCGTTACAAGTCGTGAATGCGAAATTATTTAAAAATTTCAACCTAATTAACTGATACTACGTGGAAAGTGTATTTTGGTGGCGTGTTAAAATTTTCACTGTTTAATTTGGCGTATCCCTGAGGTATCCTTCGATGTAAGAATTCGACGTTTTATTACAAAAGTTAATTAATTTATACAACACCTACCTATAGTGCATCATTCTATTTAGGAAATTTTAGTTGATTTGTTTCTTAATAGGTGTATGTAAGAAATAGAAAAATGTGTGAACTTGTCTGATTGAATTGAATTTTATTATGTACAGAAATTCTTAAAAACCTAGATCGACGTGGAATAAATATTACTTGTTTTTAAGGCAGTTATCTTTGTGACGTCACATGAATTTACTTTTCCCCAACCCATAATGATGTTTTTTTTTTCCATTAAAACTTAAAAATCTTGTAAGTAACTAGACAGTCACATAAAAAAATGACAATATTCAAAAGTTGATTTGGTGACAACCAGACGCCATATTGTGACAAATAGTCCGGTCGTGGGACACTAAATTTTACTAAAAGGTTTTGATAATTCTAAAGTTGTTCGTTTTTGGTGAGTGGATAGATAAAGTGCATGGTGAGCTACTGTCAAAAAGTTAGAAGTTTTAGGGCTGTGCTAAGGGAATGGCTTAGGTTTTCCTTAATATTTCGTGTAACACAGTGTATATAGAATTAAAATTTGAAATTTTAATCCTACTAATATTAACTTACAATGCCCTTTATCTATCCACTCATTAAAAAACGAACAGTTTTAGAATTTTCAAAACTTTTTTATGAAATTTAATGTCCCACGACCAACTTATTTTTTTAAATTTTCGTAGTATCCCTTATGTTATCTTTCTAAAAAATTTACACTATGAGGTTAAGATAGTTCTAATTAAAAACCAATCAAAATTTCAAATTTTAATTCTATATACAGTGTCTTACACGAAATATTAAGAAATACCTAGTTACACCCTTAGCACAGCCCTAAAACTTCTAACTTTTTGACAATAGCTCACAATCCACTTTGTCTATCTACTCATCAAAAAAGGAACAGCTTAAGAATTATCAAAACTTTTTTATGAATTTTAATGTCCCACGATCAGACTGTTATTTTTTTTAAATTTTCGTAATATCCCTTAGGGGCTGTTCATTAATTACGTAAGACGATTTTTACTACTTTTGGACCCACCCCTCCCCCTATGTAAGTAAAAATAAGATTTGTTTAAACCCCCTCCCCCCCTATCCAATCTTACATAAGATCATTATCTACCAAAGTTACATAGAAATACATAGGAGGAAAAAAATTAAAAATTTGTAGGTTTGTATTACAGAAAAGTAATGTTTTAATAATATTAAAATTTTACACTTATTTGAATCAGGATCTAACCAACTTGCTGAGCGCTTTCGATTGTCGAACAGAATCCATTTTTCATCACAGGTAACAACAGGTTCAAAATTCCTTCATTTCTGTGCCTGTCGAGCAACGCGAGCAGGTCTCGACGCGTACGTTGCGTTGGCGATCGTTAAGTTCGTGGGGTACCCATCTATCAAGCTTTTTTACTTTGCTAATTTGTTGCAAATGGTCCAATATTGTTTTGATGCTAACATCAAAAGCTACTGCTAGTTCAGTGTAGTTTGTGTATCATCAGCTTCAATCCGCATCAATGCCACGACGGAACTCATATTCCATAATTACACGAATTTTGAAAGTGTCCATTATGACGAAAAATGTGAAAACACAAGGCTAATTAATAAACAAAAGACTGACTTTGTAAATAGAACGTCATGTTTTTAAAATCAAATTCATTTAAATTTCGAATTCACAGCCAATCAATTTTGTCTTTTTTTTTTTGTTTGAAATGGCCAGTACTGAAGAACAGCAACTTCATAGGTTAGGACCTAATATGCGGCTAAAGCCTGCTTTTTTTTAAATTTCGTTACCAATTTCATGAACTTTTTTGTAAAACGGCACAGCGTTTTTCGACGCAAAGTATTCGGAGCATACTAAACATTTTTTTCCTGTAGAGCGCAATTGGACATGTGGACAAAAAAACTCATAAGGGACCTTTTGGAAAGGAGTGTCAATGTTAATCTTTAGTGACAGCTGCAAAAATAAGGCTGTAAAGTTGGTTGTAGGCGTAAATTATAAATTTAACATACGTTTTTGATCCTACGTAAGAACTATATAGACCCCCTCCCACCCTCATGTAAGAAAAAATAAGACCTAGTCGGACCCCCTCCCTCCCCAAATCATCTTACGTAATTAATGAACAACCCCTTATGTTATCTTTCTAAAAATTTTACAACGCGAGCATAAGTTAGTTCTAATTAAAAACCAATCAAAATTTCAAATTTTAATTCTATATACAGGGTGTTACACAAAATATTAAGAAATACCTAGCCACACCCTTAGCACAGCCCTAAAACTTCTAACTTTTTGACAATAGCTCAGAATGCACTTTATCTATCCACTCACCAAAAACGAAGATCCTTGGAATTATCGTAAGTAATTTTTCTCTGGCTACGCGACTAAAACAAAAATTTATAGTAATAACTATGTCAAGTGTAGTATAAAATACCTACAAATAAAAATATCGTCTAAATCAGTGCCATGCGGCATTGTGCCCCAAAGGCAGGCGTTGCCCGAAAGGTCACCCGAGGCATCGATAAATCTTGGAAAAACCGACGCGCATCAGGCCCTCACGGCCCCATCGTCTCAGCCCCAAACGGCACAAATACGTAGATTGCTTCCTAAGGCAGCATATTTGCTGACGGAGGCAACAGCAAGAGATGACGTAGTTGATGCAGGTATGACCCTACAAGCGACCGGCACTTCATACGATTTATTGTTTGTTGACAACCGTTCTCACTTATTTATTTATTTTTTGTTAATGATATGACAAGATCGAGAAACTTGCCTTCAAAATACTTGTATGCATACATAAAACTTTTGATTTTACTAATCTTGCAACGTTTCATATTTTCTAACAGAGAAAAAAAACCGTTTGTAGCATTTTTGAAGCTGGTAGAAATCCAAATTTCAACTATTAAAACGCATTTTTTTTTAATATTAAGCAAATGTAAAAATTGAGCAAAAATAAATACAAATAACGTCATTTTTCAGATACAATTTCAATTTCAATCCAATTCATTCAATTCAATTTCAGATAAAAAAAACGCGTTTTTTATTTTTGTTGGTAGTTTCAAGGTTGTCAATTGCACTGCAAAGTTTAAAACAATAAAGTATTGCTGACATTAATTTTTCTTGTCACATAAGTTCATATTCATATTTGTCGTATATTTCTGTATATTCCTTTTTACGTGACTTCTTAGTACAGTTGAGTTTGTATTTTCTTATACGAAAGAAAGAAATCACACGGAGAAGTCGCAGAAACGTCTCGATCCACAGACCAAGATTATGAAAAATTCAAGATTTTCTTCTTTACCGCAGGCTGAACATATAAACATGATGACACATTTCGGAAAGGGGCTGACCATACTGTGCATCATTTATGAAAATGTCAAACGTGAACAATGACGTTACATATAGTTTATAGTTTAAGGTAGACTGGTTACTTCAATAGTTCCAATACACACGAAAACTAGAAAGTGGCTATAACGAAATTTCGTATGCCTTGTACATAGGCACGTTGGGTTTAATATGTAGATAAAAAAAGATTATTATTTTTCAATGTATATTTTTATTTAAAATTATATATATTTATAGATATATACGAATGAAACGATATTTTATGTTTTTTTTTTGTAGTAGTATTATTTCCACACTTATGCATTACACAAGAAGGCATTTTGACAACTGAGGCGGGAAAAACACAGAAGGTACGTGACAGATCGACTACATAGTACTAGACTGAGAGCGAGTAAGACTTAAACGTGAGTTTACCACGTCTAGAGGGCGTATAACATGTCTACATAAAAACGATATATAATGTCATTGGACGTGAATAATAAATTTTGTGGGGCCAGTTTTCGCTAGTTTATGAGAAAAATGTACAGAACAAAAGAAGCTGGAATAGTGCGTAGAAGGCCACACGCTCGTGCTTCGGTACCAAATATTAAGATTATAATATTTTTCTATTTCTAATTCTATTCTTTCACCGACATATTATTCACAATGTCCAATAATTTTTGTATTTATAGGATAAGGGGTCCAACAGAAAAATATGAATTTTTTTGGAGGCTCGGGTTTTTCTTTGTTTCGAAGTATGAGATGCTCCATCTTGATGATCCTATTATTTAGAAAAATATAAAATAAAATATATATAAGAAGAAACTAACTGACTTTCTGGTGGCACATCAACACACACCCCAAACCCCTGGGTCTAGAAACTTGAAATTTAGAAAAGACTTCCTTATTTAACACCGGCAAGCAGCAAGGAAAGATTTTACAAAATTCGAATTCTAAAGGCGTTCAAAGGTCAAAGTTAGTATAGAGAAGATGTAAATACAGCACGTATCAACTTCATATTTTATACAAACGATTAAACGTTCGTTTCTTTGATTTTCAACATTATACAAACGCGTATTTTACCAATTTTTCTAATACTACCTATCTGTGACAAAGTGAAAAGATGTATTAAATATTTAGATCAACACACAGCCCAAACAACTTGATCTAGAAACATAAAATTTCACATTATAATTCCTTAGATGACACAGACGTCCATTAAAAAAGATTTTTTTAGTCTAATAAGAAGCTTAACTTCGCTTCGAAAATTACGAATTACTTGAATCGACGAAAAGCCAAATTACATATGCGTACTGACCAAAAAGCTTCGAATTAGTTCAATGGAAGAGTAATGCTGACCGTTTAGTTTGGGAACCAAAGTTTTCACATTTGAGCCATATTGATAAGGAATGCAGACTGGCGGACCGCACTTAAGGCCCACGCCGTTGGTTACCTAGATGTTTGTATTGGCAGATATAGTATATGGACAATAAAAGATGATGAACACGAAGAGGACAAAAATATGCTTCAGCGGAAATTATGGTTCCTGTACCATAGTGCGCTTGTACCAAAAATTTTAACACAAAGTTTTTTTTTTTTTTAAAGAATAGACCAATTTATACCATTGTCTCAAATTAAAAAAAAATAGATTGTAATTTTTTCAGTTATTTTTTCCAAAAAATTATTAATGAAAATTCTCTGTGACGTCAGCTGGCCAGATGTTTACTATTTGCATTATCTTGCATTATATTTGCAAGTCATAATATTTTTATTGATTCATGAAAATAACAATTTTCATTGACATAACAATTAGTTTTAGCTTTGAACATTCACTGTAGAAAACAGCGCAATAAACTCAACCGTCAAGATGACGTAACAGGGACACAACTTCAGATGAATTTTCATAAATATCAGGCAAATTTGTAAATAGAAATTTTTTATACTCTGAGAGGTTATTCTAGAACTTTATTCCTTTTAATTTTAATATACCATCAGCGCAAATTAAAAAAAAAATTTCCATCATGCCAATACGTAATTTTTTCTCTTCGTTTTCCTTGTATTTATGATAGTTTCCTTCATCAATTGATCATTATATTATTTAAAGAACACTTTTCTTAGTGGATTCAACCTCACTTAAGATACCTATGTACCTATACATGATTATGATACAAAAATTACACTAACATCACCTATAATATATACTACACGGACAAAGTCGCGGGAGGTTGCTTGTTTCTTATATTCCGAGATAAACTTTTAACATAATTATTCCTTCTTGTTGTTTTGTAATTTCTCTGTGCTCAATCTCTCGTTCTTAGCCACTCCGAATCCAGTCACGAATCCGTTCCCGTGTTCATTTCCGTTCCCACATTTCAACATGTAATGTTATTGGTTAGAAAATAATTTGCAAAACAAGTTTTAAGAACTATTTGTGAGTAATAGTGGGTAGCGACCCTGCCTACGAAGTTGGGGTACCGTGTTCGAATCCCAGGTCGGGTCAGAATTTATATGATGAATATTGATACTGGTACCGGGTCTTGGTTGTTATATGTACGTGGCGTCTTCGCTTGGTACCCAAAACACAAGCTAATGCTTCGTTTGGGGTCTAGACGTTGTTGTGATGTATACGTTATTATTATTATTATTAAGTATGTTAATTAACAAATTTAGTTAGCTCCATTCAATTTGAACCAATCGACAGTTTCCCAAATTATTTCGACCAGCATTCTTCCTTTGTAATATTATGTATATATTTCATGGAAAGATATTTATTACATACAATTTTCGTGAATTTTAATTAAACTGTTAACAAGATAAATGGGGTCACGTCTATAATAACTTTGGAGTAATTCCGAATCATTAGAATGTACCTACCTTATAAAATTGCGTGCCTTTTTGAAACAAGCGAATATCCAAAATGGATGTATAAAATATAAAACTGTTTAGGGGTAAAAAAATATGCTAATTATAAATTTTCTAATTCATTTCGCTTTAGCAGTTTTCATAATAAATTCTATTTTCTTTTGTAGACAATCGACTCACGTACAAAAGATTTCCGTGGATAGTTACTTCACGTTTTTCACGAATAAATGCGTGTTGAATCGAAAAAAAAGGGTTTTCGCCGCAACACTGCCTCCGTCTTACACCAGACATTTTCTAAAGACCGACTTTTGAGAAGGGTGCTGTAAAGCAACAGGTACGAGACTCAGCCCTTTAAATTGCCTATAAGATGTTTTCCGGATATTCATTATACCTGGATATGGTTAGTGTATATCAAAATACTTGTTTTATTTATTTTTAGTACTTTATTTTGTTACGTATAAACTTAAAAACTACTTGAGGGATTTTAAAAATTCTTTCGCCTATAGAAAGCTACATTATTAGCGAGCAATATGGGATATATTTTATTTTCGTGCTAGATTTCTGCCCGCGGCTTGAGAAAAAAAAATTTGAATGGGCGGGTTTATTTTTTCAAAATTGTTTCATCCTTCACGACATGTTCTACGACAAATTTTTTTTCACATTTTTCACTTTTCTCTACTTGTTGTGAAAATGCAATTAGCGTTTTCACAACATGTCATGATAATTATTTGAAAAAAACGAAAAATTATGAATTTGGATGAGATGTTCTGAAATTGCAATCAGTTTCATGTTGAACATTTTGTGAAAGATGAAACAATTTCGAAAATAAACGGGAAAATACTATATAATAAGACACAAGCGCTTAAACGGTTACATTCATATTTCATTATAATAACCACTAGGCCAAGCGGTCGTCATTATGTTACATATGAATCATTTGACATAGAAATAGCTGAAAGAATATAAGGAACAGAATAAAGGCAACTTTCACCTTCTCTATAAAAATAAAAATATCTTTTTCCCTTGGAAAAATGAAATATTTGCTAGTGAAAACGAACAAACCCGAAACACGTCGAATACTGTTACAGTAAATCAGTAATGACGCCCGGAAACTCGAAACTTGTGGTCTACCGTACTAATCTATTAAAATAAAATATAATACTTGAGACATACACTACAATACACAGCGCTTAGTCCCAAAGTAACCAGATAGCTTGTATTATGGGTATTAGACAACTGATATACACATTTAAATATTGTTTGTAATATAATACGTATATAAATATTTTACACCGGACACGGATGACACGAAACAAATAGACATGTTCGTGGACGGGAATCGAACCCGCGACCTTTCGTTCTGCAATTGGGGTCTCTGAGCGTTTGGCTAATCGGTCAGTCATTATTTTCTGTCGGGCGGTTTGTTATTACTAGCTATCTGAGAAAAACACAACGAAAAAATGTCGTGATGATTCCAAAAAAATTGAATAATGAAAATATAGTTGCGATCGTCCGTTCTATGTAAAAACCTTTTATTTCTCGTGACAAAGGGAACAATTAGCGCCGAATCGAATGTCGTCTCGCGCCCTGAAGGAGAGTGACGCCCACTGAAATTACGCCAGAGGCCTTCTCGACCATTTAATTACTTTATTTGAGCACCGAATTTCTGTTTCAGTCGTTATATAAAGTAACCAAGTAATCTTAAATAATATATTAGAGCTTGGGCGCAGATTGAGAGTTCGAGATTAAAATGAATCTGCCTAATGCGCTTTGGGCCGATACCGTGGCAGGCTTCCGTAAATTATTTCAAATAGCGTTTACGTGTACGTGCTCACTTTCATTAAGGGATTATACTGATAGTGACGACAAAGCATCAACCAAAAAAACAACTAAAAAGAAGAATTTCGCTATGAAACCAAAGACAAAGAAATAGGTAAAACCTTTGATGGGTCTTGATAGCCCAAAGCGCTACGAACCTGTCTCAAGTTTATAAGGTCCATAGTTTGAATCCGGGCGTGTACCAATGAGTTTTTCTGACGTAAGTACATAACTATCACAGACTCCGTGCCTCGGAGAGCACGTTAAGTAGTCGGTTCCGGGTGCTCTCAATAGATGGCGGTCGTTACAATCCCCAACCTGCAGTGGAGCAGCGTGGTGGATTTAAGCTCCAAGCCCACTCACCCCGGGGGAGGCCTAAACCCCTGCAGTGGGGTAAAAATGGGCTGATGAAGTGAAGTGAAAAAAAGAAGCAAAATCTTCTTAATTTACATTATTACACAACAATCTGAGTTAAGAAATTAAGGCTAAAATTATTATACAAATTTATCACTTTTGAATTAGCATTATTTTTTAAGGTTTTTAATGTTGTTTTTAAGTTTTTAAGAAGGTTTTTAATAGCAGCATAGGCGGCCCGCAATCGCTGTTATTAATCGATACTTCATCATCTTTATAAATCGGATAAATAAAAGTCACAACACAGTCCTCACACATTCGCTAAGAATAAATCACAGCGAAATAAAACCTTTATTTTTACAAATGCACCAACAATTTCAACCGCTAAAGTGTTCAATAAATATGATCGTAATAATTCCAGGCTTTTTTATGCTCTATACGAAGCCTTAATATAATATACGTAAAATAAAACAAAATCAATAATGCAGAAGAACGGTTAAAAGTAAGAAGACGTAAACACTTTACCGTGAAAATATATCCACCGTATACGACGCAAAGAAGAAAAAATCTCATAAGTCTGGCGGCGTGTTAATAAATTGGCCGGGGGTTAACTGGGGTGAAATCTACTTTTTGCTCATTTCCATTAAGCCAATTTAATTCAGGTTCGCTCTCGGAACCGATCCCGCACATATTTTATTCCCATCGGTCCAGCGCAGCGGCCGTTCAAATTGAAAGTTAGAACTGATTTAGATCGCACCATACTGGTATATAAGAAAAGAATTTGTAAGTGTGGATATCTGTTAAAATTTAATTTTGAGAAAGGGATCGAAGGCCTATCTTCAGCTGAAGATGGGGGTTCGGCAGTTGAATAGATGATAATGAAGTATTTCACAATAATAAATTTCTATATGATGAAGTTAACGAATATGATGACCGAACTATAATATCAACCGATAAAATATGTTTTGCTACAAAAAACATTCTATTGTTTTTATAATAACAGAACATCTTCTAATAGGTAGTTTGCACTTTGTATATACATCTGTATTATACAAAACAGTACTCAAAAACTTTAAAGACCAAAGTTCGGTATTGACTCACACTATTGATTATTTGTTTAAAAATCAAAAGACTGTCCCGTATGAAAATCAAAAATACTGTTAGGTATAGTATTGACATGTTGTGTATGATTTAGTAAATTTTTACAATTTGATGTTGATTTGTGATTTGTAGTCTGTTTTAATTTTGACTATTATATTGTGTTACTAATAATTAGGTTGTATTGTAGGTGTTTTACTAACAAATGAGTTTTTGTTACTTGATATGAAATAATAAAAAATTTAATTTTTTTTTTGTCAAATAAGAATATTACATAAATTCTTATCATTATTACAAGTTACAGTATTCTAAAAAGCAAAGTAGCTTTGTACAAATACCGGGACGCCTATTGATCGCTCAGTTATCAAATAAAGCACATTTATCAAGAAAATACAGAATTAGACTTTATAACTTTGACTGAATTTATAAAAAAGAATTACACATAAACTATATTGAAATTTTTTCCTTCTTCATCATCATCATCATCAGCCCGTGTCTCTCCACTGCAGGACATAGGCCTCTCCCAAGGCTCGCCACCACACACGGTCCTCCGCCTTTCGCATCCAACTACCCCCGGTATGGCGCTTCAGGTCATCTGTCCACCTGGCCGGGGGGCGTCCAACGCTTCGCTTTCCGGTACGTGGCCTCCATTCGAGAACTCGTCTACCCCATCGGTTATCAGTTCTACGGCAAATATGACCGGCCCATTGCCACTTCAGCCTGCTGATCGCTTCGGCTATGTTGACAACTTTAGTTCTTTGACGGATTTCAGTGTTTCTGATTTTATCCATCAAAGAAACACCGAGCATAGCCCGCTCCATAGCACGCTGAGCGACTTTGAATTTATGGATCAGTCCTGCCGTGAGAGTCCACGTTTCGGCACCGTACGTCATTGTAGGTAGGACGCATTGGTTGAAGACCTTGGTCTTCAGACATTGTGGTAGTGGCGACGAGAACAGATGACGTATAACGTAACGTCATCGGTTTAGTTCACGTTACGTATAACGTAACGTGAACGTAATAGTTTTTCCTTCTTATGTCTAATAAATAATAATATTAATAGATGGCGCTTTCAGTTATTATCTTTTACAACAAATAGTGCCATCGCTGGAGCTGTCTTGAAGATTATTCAATTTAAAAAAAATTATAAGTTTTCAATATATTATTTCGAAAAAGCACATATTGTTTGGAACAAAAGCATTCGAATGCAACTGTCGAACATAAAAAGACGGCGTCTCATGTGTAAGTTTTAATATATCATGTTCCACTTCATAACAATTTTCACAAAAGTCAATCTTTTCAATGACATATATTTCAATTTGAGGCAACTTACAGTCACGTAGCGTAATAATTTGGGTCAATTGCGTATGGACCAATGAGCTTTGTCATTTCATTAAATAGCAAACCTATTAGTAGAAATCTATACAAAGAGGAAAACTTATTTTTGGAGCAATCCGCTTCATATCTTGCTTTTTAATAGCCTGCTATTATTTTACCGATTGTTTCCATACAATAAGAAATCATGAGAGAAATCTACTTTATGTATTTAAATATAAAATAGTTCAAAAATAAAAATTAATTTACTATTAGTATCACATGAAAAATATATTGTATTGTTTATACAGGTCAGTACAAAAGTTTGCATAATGATCTAATATGTATAAATTACTAAGTAATCAAATAATGTTACTTTTTGTCCAAATTACAATTAAATATCAAAAGTTATTTCATAATTACGCAGATGTTAAAACAGACTGCGAATGGTCTAAAAATTTTTTATAAAATATTTTAAAAAGGGTGTGTTATCAATAAAATCCATATATATTATGTCTTATATTAATTATAGATAATTATATACATATATATTAATATATATAAATAAATACATTACAATCAGTGATTTTCTTTCTAATAAAAAAATTATTATCAAAATCGGACTACTCAGCAAAGTTATGCGTGGTCCTATATAAAAAAATAATACACGCGTCGACTTGAGAACTTTTTTCCGTTTTTTTTTTAGTCAGTTAAAAATCCATAAATATTATCTAAATATCTAAATAATCCAAAAATACAAATGTTGAAAATACTGAAGGCATCTTGTCTGGACGTCCGAAATCCGAATCAAAGCGCGCGAATAATTACATCACAAGTTAATTAATTTCGTCAAAAGTTTTTAATCAGTTTTACAATTTAATTAATATTTCTCGGGGTTTTCTTCTTTCCATTATAATATTCGATATAAAGATATTACTTTTGGGAATACGTTTAACGAAAATATTGGCATAGTAAAAAAAATTATTTACAATTTTAGCAAGAATGTTCAGATTTCTTAATTTTAGGTATTTTTATTTTAAACTGTAATAAGCATGAAAGTAGTAGTGTCTGAAAAATTTAACTACGAAAAGTTGTGTGACTGAATTATGTATTATGAAAAACTGGTCAAGTGCGAGTCGGACTCGCACACGAAAGATTCCGTACCATCGTATAATATTAAAAAAAAAAAAAACAAGTTTCTTGTATGAAGACCTCTTCTGATTTTTAACTTCATTTTATTTTCATTATTTGTTATTATAGCAGTCATAGTAACACACTGTGAAAATTTCAATTGTCTCCTTATAACGATTCTGATGATACGGCCAAATGACAGACGGACGGACAGCGAAGCCTTAGTAATAGGGTTTCCGTTGATACTCTTGGGATGCGGAACCCTAAAAAAGTACCTATTTGTGACTAGAGAGTGGTGAAAGAAACCTATAGAGTAGATACGTGTGATCAAGGGGTCAGTAAAATTGGTATTCCTGGGAAACATAATATCGACAGAATTGGGGATATTTTAAGGAAGGGCACATTTTAAGCTTTCAAATTCAGCGAACTGGCATAAAGCGATTGATGTGTACATATCTAAGGGCCGAACCTATCAAATGGAGCTTTAGAATTCCCCCTGAATTTATATTAATATATTATAAATATATAAGCTAGCATCCGCCGTATTACACGTGGGTATTAGCATTTATTATAATAAAATATTATAATATATAACCTAAAATAATATTACAGTGTCGTGATAGCTGGGTGGTAGCGAATTCTCTTCTTATTTAAAAGGTCGTGGTTCGAATCCTAGAAGCCGGCATGTACTAATGAGTTTTTTCTGACTGGATTCGAACCACGGCCCTCTAAATAAGAAGCGGGCTCGCCACCATTTGACTATCACAACACTCGATCTACTTGCACATGGATAAGCACATTTGATCTCATTTCAATGCATGCGTTCCGCGTCAACATTCTCATTTGCTTGGTCAGAACATTACTGTAACGACATTAGACATATAACTAGAGAGTAGGTATCTTTTATTTATTTATTTATTCAGGTAAAAACAGTCACATACAGTCCTTAAATAAATATCCTTAATCAGACAGACCTAAATTACCATAAATTTTAACACACTTACATAAATATAGCCTCAAAATTGCAAGCAACAAATCGTGATTAAAGTATTTACTAATTACTACGAACCAATAATGTAAGAACTAATTTTCTTAAAAGTAATTAATGCAATCAAGCAATTTACTTAGTAGGCAAATGTTCGCGCAAAATATTCATCGTCGAATAAACGAATGATTGCATGTTTTCGGCATTTGAATGTGTTGTAAAAGATTGACGTAAAAAGGAAAAATAGTGTGCTTGAAATCGGCTAAAACAGTCATGTTTTCCTTATTTCATCAGGCATAATGATTTTTATTGTTTTCGTAGATGTTTATGTTCTATTTTTCGGCTTTGCTTTTTTACGGTTTACCAATACCTGTATGTGTACGTTATTTCTTCTTCAATGGCTTTCACGCCTCTATTACTGAATACAGCCCTTCCTAAAATTTTAATTGAGGAGTTTGAGCTATAAGTCCACCACACGAATCTAGCGCAGGTTGAAGATGCGTAACCTCTACCGTATTGCCGATGTCATTTATGCTATTTATTTGACTTAAGTTTTTTAATTAAGAACGAACAACGAGCTGTTCGAGCAGATTATAAACTGAGGCCTAAAGGATCACTTAGAGACAAGTTTAAGGAAATTGATATAATGACATTGCCGTCTCAATATATATTTGAAAATATAATGTATTAATACAAGAAACAAAGATAAACTTGCTAACCATGTCAGCCGTCTCAATAAAATCACAAAATCTTTTTAAGGGCAATATGCACGCTTTTACAGTAAGATCCCAGTTGACATTCAAGATTTACTCCTTAACAAGTTTAAAACTACAATAAAACGAAACCTTTATGGAAAAGTTTATTATAAAGTATCGGACTACTTAGATGATAAAAATCCATGGGTATAAGCCGCTCGCCTATCAGTTTTGAAAAGAGCGTCCCTCAATTTCTTGCGTATTCTTCTCAGAGGAACCAGCACTTTTTGAATGCGCCTTTGTGGTGACATTCTTCCAGAAAGTAATAAATTCACTCTTGTGTCGTATTTCAAGATAGTGTTACATGAAAATGAAAAATGAAAAAAGTTTATTTTTACAGCAGATTAGCGATGTACGAATTATTTAAAAGAACAGTAAAATACTTTAGCTATAGGTACGCTAACAGCAGAAAAATTAGTATGACAATGGACAGTATCTTAGTCCTCACACTAGGCAGCATGCCTGTATCATGAGGTCCGAATACGGTATACCAATATAACTTAGCTAAATGACTTTTAGTCGAGCTCTTTAAACTTATAGGTAGGTATATACTATATGTCTAACAGACTACGAAACTCACGTCTGTGGCGATGATCAAATCCACAGCCTTTTGCATCAAAAAAGAAATGCTTAGTCACTGAGCTATCAGCGCTCGTGACTTCACAGATTAAATTAGTACTATTTAACTTCATTTATTTTATTTTTATTGTTTTAGGAAAACCTTATGTATTAACAATTACTTTGAAATAGCTTTGACCCGAATCACCACTTACGTGGACATACAAAATGTTCCTCTAGTTTATCCCATTCCTACTCCCGTTTCCACTACAATTCCACCTAGCAACTTGAAAGTTTGCGCGTCATTCATTTGAAATGTTTATCAGTTTATATTTTCATGGGATCTTTCGACCATGTTAGATGAGCACAAATGTAATCACATTACTCTCGATCCCGATCCTTATAATTGTTTGTACGAAAAAATGAAACGATTCCGTTGCTCCGTTACGTCATGATGAAAGGACGAACAAACAAACACGCCTTCTTAAGTATAATATTAATTATAAAACCACACACACAACATAGTTTCAAATCTTAGATATAAACGGCCGAAAACGTCAGCAAAATAATAGTCAGTGATAAGACAGACTTCACGCTATTGTCATTGTTTTAAACAAACACTTGGAATATAATTACCGAATCTTTTGGGTCTACGTGGTATTTTTTTTTCATCACATTTTTGCTGTCACAACATCATATTTGTATGAACATCCGTGACTTTAATAAAGGTTTTTCTAATAAAAACATTACGATCCTACCAAAGTAGAATTTAAATTAATTAAAAAATTATCTTAACGTAAAAGCTTAACGTTAATCTTTAAATATTTAAAATTGTTATTTTAGTCTCACCTGACCTTTGGGTTGTATCTGAAATCCATTGTGCCAAAAAGTTATAGGTAAACAAAAACCTTTTAAATATATACAACAAAAGTATTTCTTTCCACAAATCGACCGCGAAAGTAGAAAATCTTATTTGTCACGAAGAGTTGCTTGGCTCGTCTCACAGAGTTTGGCCCGTTTAACTTTTAACCCACTTACTGCAGTCAGTTTCTTTTGAGGCCTCGCGTCTCGTCCTTAGGGCGAAAGAAGGAAAAAAACTCAATCAGTTATCGAAACTTCTCTTAGAAATACGTCTTAGTTTTCGATGCTGTTTGACAAGTTTTTCAAATACTAGTTGATTCAAAGTGTGGTTGATCTTCTTTTGAATGATTCGAGGGCTACGATAAAAAGGTAAACGTGAAAAGAATTGCTTTTTTTCACTACTGATATTGGTGGTTCGCTTGGGGTCATTTGATTAAGAATTTAATTTAGATTATAATTATAAGCGTACAGATAGATGTAGACAAAATACGAAACAATAACAAAAAAATTGATCACCTGAAGGAGAGCATTTTATTCGATTCCAGCCACACTCGGTGACTTCGGGAAATTTCAAAAAGTAGGTTCATATAAAGTAATTTTTTTGTACATAAAATCGTTAATAATTACGTAGATGGTTCAAATTCTAAAAGAAATAATTGACTTTGAAAACTATAATTACACGTGTACATTGATTTAACAATTTAATAATAAGGATTTGTAGTCGGTAACCAAACGCGAAATAAAAGCGTCCGCAACGTACGTGGGCTGATATGGCAGTGGCCCGGCTCCGTTGTGCGCGTCAGTGCATGCAAATACTTATTACGGGTTGGATGTGTCACACTGTTTACGGGAATGCGACGAGAATTAAATCGTGATAATGTTCAAATTAAATTAAAAATAATCTAATAATCGTCTCCACGCATAAACTAATGTTAAATTATAATGTTTACTTACCACAAATACGATATTCAGCTCTTTTTTGTGTCTTTGACGAGTAGTTTTACAAATTTTTTCAACACAAGTCGGCATCGCGCACGTTTATTCGGCGCTAAGCCATTACACCAACTAAAAGCCGGTTGGATGACTTTTTGCGTTTTGGATGACTTCTTGCGCGGACACTTTAGAACGCGGACAGCCCATCCAGTTAACACGTGTACGAGGAAGTCAACTCTGTAATTTTTTATCTTGTAATGTTTTTTTAGATATTGGCATCACAAACATGATTATTGTATTTAGTTAAATTCAATTTATAATTGTAACATTTAAAATTAAAAACCCTATCCGGAAAAACAATTAACTGAAAAGAAAAAAACAAGTTCTATAATTTCTATAATATGAGTAAAATGATCAAATGAATATGACTTCAATGTTATATATAGCGAGGTTATATTCTGTACTCTATTGTAGACGGCAACAAACCAATTACTAAAATAAATGTGTTTGGTGGTGGTCTTTAAATAAAAACTTTAAGTACCTGTATCAATTTTTACTAATACCTTAATTTATAAAATAAAGAGCTTATTCTTTTCTCTTTTCAAGTACGCGGTCGGATTTTTCTTATGTATTTATGTTATTGTTTCTTCTTTTTTTAATTTTCTCTAATATTTTTACTCGGCTTAGGGCTACACAAGCCGTTTATTCTTTAAAAGATATGTGAGCTTAATATACACAACATACCAATTCAGTATGTGGTGCTTTGTTTTGTAGTTTGTAACAAAATGTTACATAAAAGAGTTATAATGTATATTAATATTTGGAATTGGCTACTTACTAGCTATACCCATATTGTTCTAGATAATACCAAAAGTTTTTCATTAATTATCTCTATCTTTTTTGATTCACAGAGGCTACATTTAAGTATTATATAGTTACCTAAAATCACACTTACAAATTAAGACGTATTGAAGGACACCTAATATGTTAAAACCCATCAAGCCTTTTAGGCTACAGAGCGTGCCAAAAAATAGACATACAAACATACATGCAGACGTAGATACACACATACCAGTGTTCCCAGACGTCCCGATTTTAGGGTTGTAATTGAATGTTCTGCACGAGACGCCAGTTGTCCCGTTATTACGTGAAAGTTCGATTGGGACCTAACAGAAATATAGTAGTCTACAACTTCGCCTATTCACTGAACACAACGTAAACTGAATCGAAACACAATTCTGATTTCGAGTCATATATGGACTTTCATAAATTTTTGAAAGACAAGAAATATATATTACAACAAGTTTACATTATGTTTAATATTTTTTTAATTAATCTGTGTGATAGGTACGT
This sequence comes from Luffia ferchaultella, assembly GCA_949709985.1. Classification (NCBI taxonomy): domain Eukaryota; kingdom Metazoa; phylum Arthropoda; class Insecta; order Lepidoptera; family Psychidae; genus Luffia; species Luffia ferchaultella. The sequence continues at coordinate 827,412 of OX453240.1, read as the reverse complement.
TTGCGCTTTTTTTAATACCAAAGAATTTATGGTCATATTCATAATTTGGAATGGTTATAAAACTAACAAGCAAATAAGAGATGGTTAAATTTTTTTTTCCTTTTTTGTCGCGAATTCTTCAACGAAAGTCCTGCAATTTGTTCTTTCGTATACTAATTCTGATTTGCGTGAAAAAAAATCTAGCAACACTGACACATCGCTTTGTGTTTGCAAACCAACTGCTACTATGGTAGTAACGCCATGAATACAACGTAATTTTATTACTCAATGGGTTTTAGCACAAGTTTTTAGTTGCGTTAACAACTCTTCACATTAACACATTCTCCGCTGTCAAAACTATTCTGTTCCCATTTTTATAGGTACAGTATTATAGTATTTTTCAATACATTTACTATTAATATGGTCTTTATGACATCGAAACTTGTATCGTAATGTTGTATTTTACAGTACTAGGCCTTTTTACGAGGATTCTCTTTGTGACACACGCGTGAACCGCGAAAAGCAACCCACTCGCGCCCTTAGGTCCTGTCATTATTACATTTGAAGCATCTACCTAATTTTAATCGCAAATGTATTGAAAAAGTCGTATGATGTTCGTACTCAGTAAGCTGGCTATTATAGTCTCGGTTTATTATAAGCACTCGGCTTCGTCTCGTGCCTATAAACATTTCGACTATAATATCCAGCGTACCGTATTTGCATCATAATATACTATTAATATTAACAATAAGCACGTTCGTGGTTTTATATGCCCTGTGTGTGGATGCAACAATTATAAACAGCAAAGTGATGAAAATCGTTTTTGGGATGCCGAATAACTTAGGGAGATTAGTAAGTGCACCTACTTACAAAAAAGAAACTTTTAAAATTTTAAAAATAAAGATAGTTACGCACGATACTTCCTTATTTTATTTCATACTTAATACTGCCATCATCCGTGTACTTTATAAAACCAAAATAAAAACAACAAAGTTGTGCCTAATATATATGTATACAAAGGAAACCGAACTCTGAATAAATAATGTAACTTTACAAAGTATAATCGCATCACCTCACACACAGAGAGGGCGTTCTTATATTTGCTGCCAATAAAATGTATGGGAAACGTCAAGAGCTATACGTGTTAACACGTTTTGTTTATATATGTAATATTTCGTATAACATTGTCTAACATATTTACAGTATTAACGGATTTTTCCATAGAGCTATGACTGATTGCCAATTTCTGAGGATGGGGGGTGTGTATTGTAGTATATGAAGCATGTGTAAGGGAGTCAGAATGAAGTATTATCGTGTTACCTTAGCTCAGTTTATTTTAACACCTATAAACGAACGTAAACCTATGCTCATGGCTCTGGACGTTTTGGGTAAACAGTCAAGATTTAATGCCGAACACGCGCCTACCAATCATTCTGATCAGTTAACCAGCCTTCGGGAACGAGGAAGGCAAATAGAAACGAACACCGAATAAATATCCCAACCTTCGGTTTACTTTTGGAACAGCCTGTAGGTATCTACCGATTGGTGTCGTTCATTGATATCGATGCTCAGTAAAACCTCGAAGATTTCTTTGGATTTTTTTTAATCCTAGTACAAAACGACAGATAAAATCGTACTATATGGTCCACATAAGCGTTGACAACATTCAAGTAAGGAAGTTTTGTTTTATATTATTCTAAAAGTTAACTAAATTATATTCAGGATTGGGCAAATGTGTTAGTGTGTAGAATTCAGATATTATTTTTCATTTAACACCTGAATTATTTACACTAGTTTACTTTAATATGAGTACATTTACGATTTATTAAGGGGATAGTCTTTTAATCCGCGGCTTCGAATTATCAATCAATTATATAATCTTCTCCGACCTATTTCTGAGTGACAAAGATGACAAGAACAAAAATTTGAAATCAAATTGAAACCAAACACATAAATTGAAACCAAAATTTGCAGTGTCATTAAGAAAGGATGTCCCTAGGGTGGCACATTTTTTTTAAATTAGCTTTAATATTAAATCTACGGCTCATTATTTTCAAAAACGAAGAATCGCCGGAAATCATGTTTTACAGGAATTCTTAGGGATTCTATATTATTCTAAAACAAGTAAACAAGATATAAAAAAAAACATACCACCCTGTGACAGTGTTTCTCCTATTATATATATTTTTCTGTTATTATCGATATAGAAATACAGCGAGGTTTAGACACGGGCCGAATCCTCTTTTTTTTATTTTTGTATGAAAAGCCTACCCCTTAAGTATGTGTGTATTTTATGGTTAAGTACTGCATTTTATAACTTATACAGATATTACAACAGTTGGTGAAAATTATAAAACACGTGTTTCTTTTTTTCATATCACTGAATACTAAAATATTGAGATATGGCGTCAGAAAGTTATTATCTGAATGAGGGAATGTGCAGGAAGTTGGTGATAGCGTAAATCGGCAGCCGCCAGCGGGATTACTCTCTTTGCGACACCCGTGATCCTCTTTTCTCGTGCGTTTTCGTTTCATTTTATATTTACGTTTTATCACGCTGTACTGAATTATTTTTTTTTTAATTTCAAAAATGAATGCTTTCAGTAATATCTAAGGTGATGACCAAATATTCGTGTATTCAAAATATTCAAGAGGTTGAAAAGTTTTATAAAATAAGTGCGTCTTTTGAGCATTTGAAAACCGTGTTATGCAAAATATTTCTCATAATATACTTATCCAGTGTACGACTTTCAATCAGTTATAAAAATTAGACAGGACATAATTACGTCACGCTAATGGCACGAATATAAAATGTCACGTTAACTTTGTGTTGACAAATGGCGGGCAAGAAAATAATTACGAAGAAGTCTTGGGAAGTGATTCCATCTGTATTCAGTTGTCTCTAAATGGGGTAGAAAAGACAAAGCTTTTTTCAGATGGCGCTGTAATCACTGGTACCTTGTCATTACTTGGAAAATTGTCATTCTCAATACCCACATATCAAATATTTATTGTGATCGGACATATTATACAAATATTATTTTAAAATTTATTTTTTACTCTTTTTTGATAATTAAAAGCATTTGAACATAAAAAAAATATTTAATCGCACACTAAGTAAAGCGCATACGACCATTTAGGCCCAAAATAGGCCAAGCAATTAGCAATTGTGGTAATTTCTTGACAAATTAGATTTTACTACGCAAAAGTTACGATATTAACAGATAATTAGATACTATCATAATAATACATGGGACTTCCCACACAGCGCCATCTAGTCCCACAGTAAGCAATTATTATGCTTGTGTTATGGGTTACTAGATAACAGATATACATACTTAAATATTCTTTATAATATATACATATATAAATATTTTTGCGAAGACACCACATATATATAACAACCAAGACCCGGTACCAGTATCAATATTCATCATACAAATACTGATCCGACCTGGGATTCGAACCCGGGACCTCCAGCTTTGTAGGCAGGGTCGCTACCCACTAGGCTAAGCGGTCGTCGATGCTATTACTAGCGATGAAACGCCACCTCCTGGAGCTATTTGCAATTCTCCTTCTGCTTATGACTCAAAATCACTAACTAAATATTGGATCTTTACCTTTGAATTGATGAAATCATAATACAACACGTTATGTATAGTATGCCGTTGTTACCTTTGATTATATACATCTCTAGATGAAGATCTGGCCTCAAAAAACGTAGATAAAAATATCACTTACCAGTTTGGTAACAGTTCACGCCCACGGTGACGATTAGTGTGGTGTTGAGGGTATGTGGTCTGTTTAGTCACACAACCAAAGTATATAAAAGTTGGCCTTTTTGTAATCATTGTATCGCGTGGCTCTATCTAGACATATAAATAATCAAAGGCTGTTACTTTTGTTTGTATTTTATTTCTAACTTTACTTAAGAAAATGTACTATATGATGACAATTCGCAGCTAAGAGATAAGTTAGAAAAAAGGTTCTGTGACTGTTAAAAAGGCGACTTTGTCGTAAGGCGCTTTCCCATAACTTTCTTCGCTTGGAACCTTTAGGGAATAAAGTAACGTTGTTCATTCTATTCAATACATACGTTCACAGCGTTTTGTGACATTCCAAATATCTGTTAGCAATTGATTAATTATAAATTATTATTATTACAATTCTACAAATTATATACTTACTCAATTTCAGTGCTTTTCAAAATTTTAAAGTTGCGCTGATGGTCTCTAAAATTAATAGGAATAATGTTCTAGATAACCTCTAATAAATAACCTCTCAAAATATTTTTTCTATTTACGGATTTCCCAGATATTTATAAAAATTCATCTGACGTTGAAACTGTCCCTGTGACGTTATCAGGGCGGTTGATGTCAGGCGGGCATTGGGATTATTAGACTGCTTTTCACAGTAAAAAACCAAAGCTAAAACTAAATGAGAGATATTAAGGTAAGGTCACTAGGTACACGTTAAATGACATTGTAATCCTCACGAATCAATAAAAATATAATAACTTTATTTAGTCTAAGTCCAGTTGACGTCACAGGAATATTTCATTAATAAATTTTGTAAGAAAATGAGACACTTAATTTTTTTATTACAAGGGGAAGGTATAAATTGGCTATATTTTCGAAAAAAACATATAAAAACTATGGGTTGAAACATTTGGTTCAAGCCCTTTATTGCTTAGATGCATGTCAGGATAAAAATAAATAGTTACTTATTCTATTGTGTTACGTGGGCCATAGTGAAACTTTCTGGATTCCTATAAATAAGACCTGATATTTTACTTATGAACATTTATTATTTTTTAAAGTACATGCCGCCACAATTGACACATTTTTGCATTCAGTGGAACCATTGTAAAAAGCAGTTGGACCAATTTCTTTAGGGACCTCTTCAATAGGTTCATGGAATACATTCGCCGCAGATTCAAGACTCGTAAAATGTATGTCTTGTCTTTAAGTTCATCTTTAATTTTCGGGAACCGAAGGAAGTCGCATGGTGCGATGGCTCGACTGTATGGTGAATGCGTCATCAGTTTTACATTTGAACCCTTCAAATACGCTTCTGTTACCTTAACGGTATGTGAGGACGAATTATCGTGGTTTTTAAAGATTTATCGTACTTTTATGGTTTTCATGAAGAACATGAACGTATTTAAACAAATTGAAGTAATTTGGAAATATGATGAACTGAAATCCTGTCCTTATCAAAATTACTTTGCAGGTTTGTATATGTTATATAATTTATTTACGTCCAAATTCTGGGTATAATTTATGCTAGAGAACAGAGATTTCAAAACGCACAATTTCATTATACATGGACAATACTGATCTCCCGCTTTTTTTTATTCGTTTACACGCAATGTGATAGTTAATAATTTTCCGTTCAAAAATAATAATAAGATAGGTAAACAAACAACTAATTAAATAAATTAACGGCTGAAATAAAATTTAAAATAAATCTAAAATGTTACAAGAATTATCGATGAAGAAAAATTAGGGTGGGCGGTTAATTTTATCCATGAGTGTATATAAACCCACGAAGCTAGTTAAAGATGAGATAAATCGACGCGCAGCTGGTTTCAAGCCTACGTCAATAAAATAGCAAGGGATCACCCTTCGCCGGCGTTGGTATGTGAAGTTATTAGCTGCCCTATATCAATTCCTGTGTAACATTATACATATTTAGTGAAAGCGCTCCTGAAACATTTTACGGTGTTTTACTGTCTGCCAGCTACATGTTTTATGTCGTCATTCATATCACGTGCCTATTTCGTGCCACTTCCGCATCAATCATCCGATAAACGCGCAATCGGAACCGACATTTTTGCTATAAATGTCCTATGAAATAAATCAAAGCGTACGCCTTTGTGGTAAATTGAAAATAACCTTCACAATTTTCGTCACGTACTTTTAAAAGATTTTTAAATGTTATTAAATTTACTTTATTAGTTCATAAATTTGACATATATATATAATTATACTCGTATGGTTGACAGTATTTGTTACATATATTATGCATAGATTTTAACTTTCTGCATTCCTACCCCACGTAAATTTTAACTATGCCAAATCTCACACTCCTCCGTGCGCGTAGTATGCTTTTTTTTTCTTTATAAGTTTTTTCTTCACATAAAATAAAGTCCCCCGCCGCGTCTGTCTGTCTGTCTGTCTGGCTATCTGAACGCGATAAACTCAAAAACTATCAAACGGATTGGCATATTATTGACACTAATGGACAGAGTAATTCAAGAGGAAGGTTTACGTATATAATTTATTAATGTTTTGTGGAAATTTGTTGAAATATGACGATTATTGTTGAAGAAGTCGGAAAAAAATCAAGCCGGCTGGAAAATTTCATCGAAAATGCTTCCTAATCCTTTTGAGATACAACAAAATAATATATGGAGGAATTGTTCCTTTTGTATAGGACTACAAAAAAGTATGTAATAGCATATGTCTATCTTTTATGGATAGCTTACTGTATCTATTTTTATGTTTAAAAAAATGGTGTCTTATGATGAGATGATTGGAAAGCAATTTCATCTAGTTCCCCAATAATCAGTTACACCTAAGTCATATAGTTCCGCAACATTTTGTACCTACGTATCTAAAATGTGCGGTTAACTCTTTATAATCTATGATTTTCATATAGAAATTGTGGCAAAAGACAAAAATTTTGATTAATTTTAGTTGATGGTTTGCTTACTTACCGATGATAAGTTACGCCAATACCTTTTTTCTTCGAAGTTGACTCATTTTTACACGTTTTAACACGCACGACGGCATTTTTGAATTTAGGTTCAATTTTTTATTTTAGGTATTTTAGTTTGTTTTATTTCAGTGTATATTCTTTACTTTTTCAAATATTTACAAAATTGGAAATAAAATATATTCAAAATACTCCAAGTAGGATGAAATTACGTTACATATAAATCTAATTAAATCTAATCCACATGTTCAACGCAACAAGCTGATATGAGACTATGACAGAAAAAACACTACGGCTTATATGCTCTGCTACCCGCACGAAGCCGGGACGGGTCGCTAGTATATGTATATAACATAATTATCAAATTAAGTATTTTGATAATGATAATTAAATTAAAAATTTTGTAAAAATTCCATAGAAAATGACAGATAGCGTTTAGCCAATAAGCGAAAACTAAATGCATTTCATCTTTGTGATGTTATTGTAAGAGATAAGTTAAAAAAAAAAATGATGAACTAAACTAACTAACTAAATGGTATTACTAGGTACTATGAATTTACGCTTTCCTATAAAAAAATATCTCTCGCTATCAGTGCACTCATGTTATTACTTTTCGGATTAGCCAGAGAGGATCGAGCGCCTTCTAAATAACTAACGAAATAAAAATGAAATATATTTATACAATAATTCTTAAATTACATAATAATAACGATTAATGGTTAAGTTCGATTAACGTCGCGCTCGTTTTTTATATTGTGTATTGGTACGGAACCCTTCGTGTGCGAGTTCTATTTGCACTTGGCCGGTTTTTTTATATATTATGATTGAGCTGACGGGGTATCCGAAATATCTAAATGTCACACGTATTTCAACTTTTCCATATGATTTCTTTGTTGAACATAGTTTATTTTAATCACATGATAGATTTAATTAAAACTTAGAAATTGCTTTTGTTATCTTTTATTGTTATACCGAACTCTATACACAAAAAATATCAAATTCACACTTCAAAGTAATCGATCAGTCTCAAGAGCCTTTAAGTCATTTGCCAAATCCGAACGCCCGATAAACTATTTCTAAGGCAACGGCGAATACGTGAATTTGGGCTTAATTTCTACATTACTGAAAGTTCTAACTTGAACGAACGTCATAATGTATAACGAGGGCGTCGAGAGATTAACTAGATTTGATACCCCCAAAGTAGTTTTGCGTTTATCAACAAGACTTTAGTGACTGTAAATAGAAACATGACTTGGGACTTCGGAGTTCAGAGTTGGGTAACTTCCTCGCTGTTTACATTATGTTTTGGTATGCCTTTCGATAGTACGAAATGTTTCAAATCCTTTAATGCGTCCAAGGGAAAATGTATAAAATGTGCATATATATACATGACTGACCGATAGGATTGATCTAGTGGTCGAAGACACCGACCGTAGATCCAAAGGTCTTAGGTTCGATCCCCGCCCGGGTCAAATATTTGAGTGTCCCAGATATTAGAATATGAAAAAGGAAGTAAACATGCTATAAAGCATTTCTCTCATTTCAAATCATATCTCAAATGTACAAACGTATGAGAAGTAATATATCAAAAACATAAACGTTAGATTATAGAACAGGTTATACTTACAGTGACTATGAAATATCGGTAAATAGACATAATATTGAGCATCTTTACAAAAGGCGTATCTATTTTGATATTGTTTTTGTTTTCAAAATTATAAATAATATTATTGACTGTCCAGAATTGTTACAACACATTAATTTAAGAGTCCCTCGTAAACGTGAAAGGAATTGTCGTAGGAAGGACTTATTCTCTATAGCAAGTAGTTCAAAATGTTATGTAAATAATAGTTTTATTCGACATGCTTGCAGGTCTTATAATAAGTTACACAACAGCTTTGAAATAGATATGTTTTCCTGCACCCTTCCTGTTTTCAAAAAACAATCAAAAAAGTTTGTGTTGCAATCTGTTTGCGGATTAGATTGTCTTGTATAAAACTAATGCAATGTGCATTGATTGTTGGGTAGTGATAAGGTTTTGATAACAGTAATTTTGGCTTGCCAGAAGTCTGACAGATATAATTATTATAAGTGAGGCTAAGACAAAAAAATTGTTAGTAATAATTAAGGAAACTATAGGTCTAGTCTGTAAAAAAATTTCTTATTTAGCAATAATGCCTGTAAAAGACTGTTTGTTTCTTACAATAAATAAATAAAAAATAAATAAATAAAATAAACTTTTGAAACCAAAACTCCTTCAATAGCGTCGAAAGTGATGTCTTATTGACAGAAGTTAACAGCTTAATTCCATTTTTATACCCTTCTTTATACCAGCGCTAAGCGGAACCCGGCAACTTTTAATTATATCTTTGTAATCTTTCCATTTCTGCTCTGAAGGAGACAATTTTGGAGGTAAATACTAAGAAATGTGAGTTTCACCCTTGTGCAGATGATGCTAGCCGATCCTGTTTCGTAAATCAAATACCAGGTCTAAGGATCCTGGATTAAGAGACTTAAAAATCAGAGAGTCTAATTTTCCAGGATACAGGATAATTTTCTACGATACCGTATAAATTTTACAGGTTCGGGTGTTTTTCCCAAAAGTTGTCCTTTGAATTTGTAACAAATTTATTCCATACTTACAAAAGCTCTGTATATACTATAACTATTAGTTTGAGGAGTACGAGCAAATTTTTATCCCATTTAGATAAGTCATAAATTAGGGCACCGTATTGGGTCCTCACAATACCTTAGTGTGAAGACAAGAGATACAAATTGTCATTTATTGTATTATTTGTTTTAGCGGTTAGCGTAGCTATAGCTTTTCTTAAGTATTTTAGTGTTCTTAGTTTAAATCTATACTAATATTATATCAACAGATAATCCATTGAAATTTTTTAGGCCTTACCTTGCGTTTCTTAGAGGACGCAATTTTATTTTTTAGATGTGTAGGGGGGGTCAGTGTAAGGTTAAAACCAAGTTTGTGGGGTCACCACCTTTGTCCCACGGCCGCCATCTTGGAAAAAGGGGTTGAAATGGTTTTAACGGTTTATCTCGTAAACTATTGGTCTCATAAAAAAAATTGTTAACATTTTTCATTTTTTGTTGCAAATTAAATTATCTACAACTTTGGTTCAGTATTTTTTTGTCGTAGAACCATAAACAAAAAAGTTGTGATTAAAAATGCACAGAAATTCGATTTTTCGATATAACTTTTTTTCTAATCATTTTACGAAAAAATGATATCAGATCATTTTTGTAGATCGTGTTTTGTGGAACAACTTTTATTTGGAATATTTTTTAATTTAGTCAATAGTTAAGGTTTTACAGCGCTTCGAATCGAGTACCATTTTTCAGTACTCATAACTATACATATATTATATGTATGTATTAATGATTTGCCATAAGTTTTTATCATCTTGTTTGTTTTTTTTATGATCATCTTTTTAATTATTGATTTTGCAATATTGTTATTAATTATTGATTTGCCACTCCATTACAGAACTTTCAAATTATTGATTTTTAAAATAATTTTATTTACTTTTCTTATTTTTTTATTTTGTAAATTTTTTAAAATTAATAAATTCTCTTGACAGCCTAAGGTGTAAACAATTCGCCAAGTCAGTGACAAAAAGTACATTTAATCTATCTTCACTTCCTCCAACACAAGACACAGCTCGCTTTCACAGTTTCCGAGTCTACCATCAGGTCCAGTCGTGGCTTGATAATTATAATGATCCTGAAGACTGGGGCTGGAAATGTAAAAAATTATTGATGCTAGTGCAGAGCTCTAAAGTCTTAACCTTCCCCCCTACACATCTAAAAAATAAAATTGCGTCCTCTAAAAAACGCAACCCCAAATGTAACTTTTCAATGGACTAGAAGAAATATTTGATTTTTGTTTGTTTGTTACGGATAAACTCAAAAACTACTAAACTGATATTTAAAAAGAATTCATTTCTATAAAGATACATTATCAGCAAGTAACATAGGGTTACATTTTATTTTCTAACTAGCTTTTCACCGGCGGCTCCGCTCGCGTAGGCTACGCAGTTGTTCCGGGACTGAAAGTTGTTATAAGCTGGGCTACTTTTTATCCCGAAAAAATTCCGGAGTCTCGGTACAACTGTGTAGCCCACGCGAGCGGAGCCGCGGGCGGAAAGATAGTAATTTATAAAGCGCTAAATTGTGTAATGCATTAATTTTCACTGATTTATCTTAGGTTTCACAATTCATCTTTGAAAAGGCAAGCAAATAAAGTGGTAAAAAGAAGAAATGTTAATTAATAAATGATGGGACACCAGTAAGTAGAGAGAACTAATACACTTAAATTATGATTAAAAAACTAGCTTCGGCCGTAAGCAGTATGCTCAAATATTATTTGTGTTAAAACCGAAATGATGTGGATGAGTGAGTACCTGTTCGTGCTGTATTGAATCATCAAACCTCACAAATACCAATTTCGACATCAATGAAAATGTAGATCAATAATTAATTCGTTTGATATTTACTTGGCAAAGGGACGCGAATCGCCACAAAGTACAAGGGAATGATCAAAGAGCGAATTGCTTATCGTGCTTATTGAGTCGGCTGTATGTTTGTAATTGCCGTTCCAATAAAATTATCAGGGATATTTCTGAGCAGATGTTAGTCTAGACTTCATTTAATTTGGATTTCATTAAATTAATTGTAATTATAGAATTAGTAAATATGACAGCAGAGTATCTCATTTGTACAAATTCGTTGTACTTTTATGACTGTAACGTTCCTTTGCTTTTATTATATTGAAGTATCGATCCGCTCGCGCGGTATTCGTTTCTCATGGGATTCACTTTTTTATCTCATCTTTATTTCATTCCCGCTCTTTGCTTACCCGTCTTCGTTCCCGGGGTACAAAATTAAGGGCTAAAAAATTAAATTATTGATTGTGCCCATTCCTAGCCCCGGTCCCGTCTTATTCCGTTTTCATTTCCATTTTATATGGCAAAGTGAACAAAACCAATTCTATCGCATTCGTATGTCTGGTGATGAAGAGAAGAGGTGGAAAGATGAACTTAAATTAAAAAAAAACTAAAAACTAAAAAATAAAAATAGGCAAAAGAACTTTTAAGTTAAACATTTTTATTTTACATAAATCATCAGCTGTACTAAAACCTAGAGAATAATTAGGACACAAACTTGAGAGATTCTGACGTCTCTGGTATAAGAAATCGAGCAATACTAGCAGTGGAGTCTTGTCATAAAAACCTATATAACGACTGTATAATTAAATAAGAACGACTTGTCTAGAAAATGTGGTTCCAAGCCCACCAAAAAAATATATCAAATGCGCCCCCACATTTTGTTTTAGCCCGTTAAAAGTCTCAGATTAATACATAATATTCCGCCACGGCTACGACGGAAAGGGCCCCTGCCCTGGTATCCGACATGAAAACCCAGCACTACTACTATCGCACAATTTCTTACCATACGTCAGAAACTCGAGGAGATCCAGGGTTGTGTAATAATAATTTTCTAGTTTTTGGCACAGCTGATTATTTATATAAAAGCATTTACTAAAAAAAATCACCTATTTCTTAAATACAATTACGTCTTTAATAATTGAAATTTACTGACCGGATATAATACTGTGACGTCTATGCGTAGATTAAGTCGATGTTTTAAAAATTGCTGGAATGATAATGCGGTTTCACAAACATGTCGTCTGAATACGGACATAAATAAATATTCGAGATTAAAAATAAACTAGATATGAACTTCTATGTTTGAGATGGCACGCGTCAAAAGACTGCGGCCACTCCGACGAATTAATGCGTCGAGAAGCGGCATAAAAAACCAAAAATAAAGAAGCTGGCTCCTTTGGCGACATGATTTACTGCCATAATAAATTACAATTAATAAATTTCAAATTCGAATGATCTGTTATGGAAATTTCGAGATACTTCCAGATTGGGATTTTGGCGTGTATATATAAATAGTTATCCATATTGCAAACCATTTGGGTCACGAACAAATTCACCGCGGTATGTTCAAATGGAGAAAGTGAAAAATTGCACATTTCAGTCAAAAAAATAATCAACCGTCGCATTTTGGGATGTTCTTATGTCTGATTAAAAGTGAAAAAACTACACTTTTCTTGTAAGCCTGGTATGGGCCATAATTTTTATATAACTACTGTATCAGAGAGACTCACAGCTTAGTCTGGAACTGTACCGTAATAAAAGAGCTAATTCTTTGACAACACCCATAATAAAAAATATATGATTGATATTATATTTTGTCTGCGTAACTTAGGCAAAAAGAATGACAGCAGCTATGGGCCTTGTTAATAACTATGATGAAATATTTTTTTAAATATAGTAATGTAGGTGTTTTACTAACAAATGAGTCTTTGTTACTTGATATGAAATAATAAATAAATAGTTTAATGTTGTCTGCCGGCCGGAGTCTGCGACTGTCAGAAAAAAAGTCAAATACTCAACTCTGGAGAGTAAATACTTGTTCGTCCCTCTCGCCATGTAAGCTGCTGGCTGTTGGCGGAGTGAGGCCAAACGTTTAGTCGCGGGCATCGGCCGTCGTCTGAGGGAAAGGGGATTCGATCCCCCCCCCCCTGCGCCGGTTCCTTCCTGGTGCAAAGAAATGCCATTGCAATTCAGCGCGGCAATGCGATGAGTATCATGGGCACCTTTGCGTCGGGGGTGACGAGGAGTGGATTATTGGATTGGTTTTATTTGCAATTAATATTTGAATAGAGCCAAAGACGAGAATTTCATATTTAGACTGAGATAGGTGTTATATGTACATAAAATATGTTTTAAAGTCATAATTTTATTTAATATTTTATAAAAAGTTTGATGTTAGATTAAATATTATTTAATGTATAAATAATAATAGTATTATCTCGGATATCCCATACAGCGTCATCTAGTCCCAAACTAAGGAAAGCACTCAGACACGATACAAATAGATATGTTCGTGCACACAAATATTTGTACCGGCAGGGAATTGAACCCGCGACCCTTGGCTCCGCAGTTAGTGTTTCTAACCACTCGGCCAATCGGTCAGTCAGCCAATATAATTACAATAAATGCCCCATCCCAAAATACATCCTGTACGTTTAATAAATATGTTTGACTAATTGCGATCTATTTCCGCGACCGCCACAACCTTCATGGTATTTTTTATGATAGTACAGAAAAATTTGGAAGCTTTGAGAATTTTGAGATTATTATTTACGTTCCTCAATTGCAAAAGCACATTAGTTAGAGGCGAAATTGGAATCTCCTTTAGGGTTGGATCAAACTACTTTGGTCAAACTTACGATTATTCTGTGGAGAAATAACGTCATGACATACATAGAGGCTTGTACATTGATTATGTTAAAATTCTTTACTAGAAAATGGATTTTATTAGGGTTATGGCTTATCACGGAAAACCGGAGGTATTTTTCCCTTTAAGGGTTTATTTTAAATTAATTAGATTTTACCCTGCAACCTGAAAATTTCACCCTTTCATTTTAGTATTGTTTGTTACAACAGCTGGTGCTATCTGTAATTGAATTTGAACTTTTGAAAATAAGGTGGGGTATAACGAATCCCAGCAATGTTCAAAGCGTCTTTAATTTCAAAATAATATAATGCATCCATTAGTTAACGAAATACACGGTTACAGAACATTATAAGTAGACAGTTGGTATGGTACAACAGAGAATGCAGTGTCTGCTTTGACTATGGAATCAAAACGACTCATTCGCAAACCTCACGACATGCGTGCGAGGATTGTGTCTTGCGTCAGTATAATACCGCTGCGAATTCTTTTAAAAAAAAATCTGTTGTTACTGTTGCAAGACGATCCTGGCTACAATGTCGTGAAATGCCACGATGCTGCTGTTTGCGACCGGTAAGATAAACATGAAGAATTCATGCATGAGTCGTAATAAGCATGAACGGGTGATGTGACGCTTTTATACACTACCCACAGAATGCATGATTTCTCTTAGATTATTGAAACCGATGTAGAATTCTAGTATTCTATATTCATTCTATATTCATATATGTAAGTAAGATTTGAATTGTCTTTATTCGAAAATAAGATGACGCCACGGTATTTTGGTAATAATTTACAATATGTATACAAATTGAAAATAAAATACGCTTCGGTATATCCATACATGCAGACAAATTAAAATTATTAATAATATTAACCATTTGCGCATACGGGTAAAAAGACAAATTGCCGTTCCTTACGAGACAGTTTTTCTCCAACATTTCAGAGCTCTGGTAGTTTATTGACACGTGAAATGCCCTACTGGGACCTATTTGCCGAAATAAATGGTTTTAGTTTGAGATAGAGAACTATCTCTGTTTCTGCAGATTAAGTAGAAAAAGGAAAAGCTGAATTAGTTATTTATTTAAAAAAAAAACATTTTATAGTAAAATTATGCTCGAAGTTTAAACTAGGTTGCATGGTGACCATTCGAGAGCTTTACGAAGGGTCTCAGCCGTCAAATTGCCACTGCTGGACAGAGACTTCCCTGCTAGATCTGTATGATGGACGGCCTTGGACCACTTATACGGTAACTGAGGAACTTAGCTCCTAACATCCGCTACGACAACGCGTCGGAATTATTACATTCGTATTGTTACGTGCTTGGAGTTGAGATATTTATGGCTGCACGAAAACACCGATTTGAGTTATACTTTATTACTTAACAAAATCACAAACTATATTTGCTCGTTGACTTTTGTAAAGGACTGACTGACGGCGGCGCCCGACTTCTTTTTAGCAGATTTTGTTTTCAGAGCGCCAACCGCGCCGCCGCCTGGCCCCATTGCAGTTCATTATAGTTTGTTGTTTTCCCGTACTAAAATCCTACTAAACATGTACATTTTTTGGTACCTATAGTCATTTTAAATTAAATAATTTTAATTCACGAAAACAAATTGTTGGAGAATTATATTAGATGTGGTTTCAAAATGTACATTACGAAAACAAAGTATTAGTAATGTCATTTAAATTGATAAGCAAAACTGAAAGTAAACTTTTATGCAAATGCGGAAACCATAAATATGGTACGTGAAAACAGAATTTTGTTCATCTGCGCACTGGAAATCATATATGCGATTGGTTCTACATCTTAATTTGTGACAACCTCCTTAACCGATTACTAGAACGACAGCAAGTTGAAGGAACCTTTGTTTATAACACTGGCTTCTTGGAAGAGAAGATAACCTTATGACCTTTGTTTATTTCGTCTACGACATGTTCGCAAATTCCATTCGTTGCATCTACTTGCTATGCTATATATTTAAATAGACATATGGATACATACCTATACGTTTGATGATCAAACTGAAAACTGATTAAATTGATTATTTAAATAATACTATTTTGAATAAAATCTATGCCAATATTATAAAAAGAGAATCCGTATTTTGGGAGTTTTTATGTCTATGATATATGATAATCTAGACCCACTGCACCTAATTGAAAAATTCTTTCACCATGTGAAAAGTACATAATTCGAAATAAATATAGGCTTAAAAAAGATACATAATATAAGATAGATAATTGTTCAACCCGCGCGTCGTCAAGGTGGTCTTCTATATATAGCAAATTAAGGGTGGCTGGTAAACTGAGCTCTGCTGGTTTTGCAAATAGGCAAATAAGAAAATTGACCGATGTGCCCACAGCGCGGCTGATTTATTTTAGCTACTTTCATAACACAATGTCATATGGCATTCTGTTATAGGGAAAGGCCGCTGACATTCAAACAATATTTGTTCTGCAGAAAAGGGCTATTCGAGCTATTTATAAATTAAAATCTAGAGATAGTGTAAAGGCTCATTTTAGAGAAAGTAACATTTTGACAGTCCCTTGTCAGTACATTTATGAAAATATACATTATGTACATAAAAACATAAATGCTTTCTCTAGGGTGGGTGATGGCCACAACTTAAATACAAGAAATAAACATATGTTATCAATTCCCAGGTTCAGGCTCTCAAAGGTTAATGATTCTTTCATGGGAAATTGTATCCGTTTTTAAAATAAAATTCCAAAAGAAATGTTAGACTTGAATTCTAATCAATTTATAAAGCGAGTTAAGGAGCAATTTATGAAAAAAGCTTACTATTGTATTAGCGAGTATTTAAATGATGTGTGCATGGACATCATTCTAATAGTTGTAAGCACTTTAAATTAAAAAAAAAACAATTAAGAAAAACATATATTTAAATAAAACAACCAGGGAGGAGTTTCTTGCCTGTTCTTCTCTTTTTTTAGTTTGGGAACCGGTACCTAATCAATTTATTTCGACTTTCAATAAGTGTGTGTAAACATCTTATATTGAATAAAAACTTTTTGAATTTTGAATTTTTTTGAATTGAGGCAAAGTACTTGGAGTGCGCGGCCCCGAGTAAATATGTCATGTTCGGTACTTTAGCGCTGGTTTACGAATATTCGTCGCGAGACATGTGTAGGGATGTGGACATCGCATGGCTACGAAAAAAAATTTTTTTTTTGTACATAGCTTCGCATATATATTAAATTTGTTAGATGCACGTAAACTTCTGTAACTTTTTAATACTGTTTTACTAAAAAGTCACTAACCTATTAAATTTTTACATGAATACCTCCTACCTACACAACAGATAACAGTGACATTTTTCTACTACTTTACATATTTGAAAATGATTTATTAAAAAACTATAAAAAATATTAAATTATTAGATACCCATCAAAAAACGAATACGGAATAAATAACAGCACAAAGTCGGCGGGTAAAGGTGTTTAAGCTGCGGGAGCGCATGAGCCGCATGACGTGCTAACCCTGTCTGCTCCGCCGACGCTTGCTATAATGATCGACGGCAAGCGTCCTATGTCGCTTATTTATCGCGAAGATGTTCTATTTATAGAATCTTAACCTACTTTGATCGAGGTAAGTAATAATGTAATAGCACGTGAATAAAATAAGCGTATATATACTATAAGTATGGAACGGATATGGGAATACGAGCTAAAAAAAAGCGAGAATGAAAAATTAATAGTAGAGGATCCGAATTAACAAGGACCTCCACGCATCTGTTGATGGCGATGAAATTTTTTGTCATTGAAAATGACTATCATATCCATTTCACGGGAGACGCATTTTTAGCCATAACTCCGAGGGTATGGGGTCTAGCCAATATTTTAAGGTCTTAAAAGATCAATAATTTTGTTGCACGTCGTATGACACCAAAATTTTGGAAATCGGTCTGGTAGTTTACGAAAAAAAAATTGGAAAATTTAAAAAAATCGGGAATTTTTCGGATTTTTTTTTTACTAAATCCAAAATATTTCAAGGACGGGGACCGATATCGAAAACGAAAAAAAAATTATCTTGGCCATTAACGTAGCTACGGTTTGAGATCAAGTTTTTGAAAATCGGTTGGTAATTCTAAGAGAAATTATTTCCGAAAGATGAGATTTTTTGGTCGGTCGCTGGTGTTTGCGGATATAAGTTACTATATTTCAAAGATTATTCGTCGGATCGCTTTGAAGTGTTATACAAAAGGTTAGAGAGCATCGGTAGCTACAGTTTGAGACCAAAATTTTGGAAATTGGTTGGAAATCGAACAAGAAATTTGACATCACATGTTAGATTTTATGGACGATCGGGAACTTGTTAACATTACGGTCATCGCCTTTCGGCCTGTATTCGTTCTAATGCTTCATTATTGAGTTCAAAACGTTTAAGGATATCAGAAGCTACAGTTTAAATCGTGGAAATGCCACGATTTCGTCAAAATGAAATAATCTGTAAAAATCGGATTTGAGTAAGTTCATTTTCAATGAAACCGATGGTTGCGGGGACTGCAAGATCTATGGATTTTTGTTATCAAATTTAGTACGTGGAAAATACATCGCGAATGGGTTGAGTAAAAAACTCCTGGCAAGGCTATGATTAATTAAAAATTGAAAAATGTCTTTTTATTTAACATTGTGTTTATCAAATAAATTTAATACCAATCGAAAGTATTAAAGCCTACAATATGAAAACGTGGAGTTGTCCATTTTTACCTGGCATAACTACTAGGTTGGCAGAAATGGAATGGTTGGCAGGTATAAACACGTACATTCATCCTTCGTGTATTTTTATTATATGTTAATTTTAATTTTTATCTGTTAACTTTCTTTATTTTTATTTACTTTCATAAAAAACTTTCCAAAAAATTCAAGATAAATATATGATAAATAGATAAATATATTATTATTATTATTTAACTAATTATAGCCGTGCCAGAAATTTTTAAGCCCATCCAGTCGCGATGTATTTTTTACGTACTAAATTTGATTTTGACTAAATTTTTTTATAACTTAAGTATATAATTATGACTGTCTCCGTGCCTCGGACAGCACAATAAGCCCGTCGGTTCTGATTGCCATCACCAGATGGCAGTCGTTAAAATCCACTTACCCGCACTGGAGCAGCGTGGTGGATTTAGCTCCGAGCACCCACATCCCGAGAGGGGGTTTAAGCATTAAGTGGGGCATAATGTACTGATATGGGATATGAATAAAAAACTATTCACCACTTTATACGTATAGGGCGGATTCTCAAGATGGTTTTTTAATAGTACATTATGATGCAAGTAAGCTGCATATTATAGTCGAGGTGTTTATAGGCACGAGGCGAAGTGGATTGTTTATAATAAACTGATGACTATAATAGCCCGCTTACTGAGTACGAGCATCATACAATACGACATTTTTCAATACATTTGCGATTAAAATTACATAGGTAGATACTTCAAACGTAGTAATGGCTGGAGCGGATTTGCTTTTCGGGGTTTACGTAAGCGTTACAAACAAAACGCTCGTTTCTGATTGGTGTAAAGTAAAAAAGCCTAGTACTGTAAAATACAACATTATGCTACAAATTTCGATGTCATAAGGACCGTATTAATAGCAAATGTATTGAAAAAGATTTTATTTCGTAATTTTATAGGTGTTATGAATATTAATGTAACCACGAAAAATTTCAACTTTATAACAGTAATAGTCTACGAGTAAAAAAGTAAGCAGACAGACAGACAGACGGACAATGCGAAACTAAGCATATAGGTAGTTTATTCAATATTGACTCCAACGATGATTTGCATAAGCATAAGTGCATCGTATCTGCAAACTCAGATGCATTAAGCAAACATCAACTCTAAACAAGCAATATTTCAACGATAAATATTATTGCAGTTGCAAATCGGATCATAATGTCAATAATCTGAGCTTCAAATAATATTTAAAAATTGCAGTTCCAGGATATGAATAATGTGCGTTATTTTAGATATCTTAAAATAAATATAAGATTATTGATTTTTGGACAAAAATTTTTAACACATAGTTCTGTTTTTTTTTTCCAAAAATACAGACAAATCTATATCTTCCTCTTTAAAAAAAATATTAAGTTTGTAATTTTTTCCCCAAATTTATTTGTTAAATATCCCTGTGGCGTCATCTGGACAGATGTTTTCCTATTTCCATTATCTTAAATTTAATAAAGTCATAATATTTTTTATCGATTCATGAAGATCACTATTTCATTTAACATAGTGACCTCACTTTTCATAAATTTTAACTATGGTTTTTTTCCTAAGGACAGCAGCGCAATAAGCTCGACCGTCTCAATGACGTCACAGGGACAATTTCAACATCAGGTGAACTTCCATAATTATCTGGCAAGGAAAAAATTAATATTTTGTGAGGTTATTCTAGAACCTTATTCCTATTAATAATTTTAATATCCGTCAACGTAACATTGTCAGATAGATATAAGCACAAATACTGGATTTAAAACAAATAAAAATTAAATTAAATTATTGTCGACACACAATTTTTTTATTTATAGATCAGGTTATAAAATAGAATAATGAAGAAATTAGTGAGTTTTAAAAATGACAACAATAATGTCAAATATTCTATAAATGTTTTCTTTGTTCGCAAAGAAAGAAAAAAACGTATATTATTATTTTTCATATAATTAGAAGGTGTTAGAAACCAAAAAAGTTGAAATTAATATAGCTAATTTAATATCTAACAGGCACAAATTCCACTTCATTCTTCAGATCAACCGCGTAAGTTGTGGCTTCTATTCCTGATCCGACTATCTCATTGGTACGAATATCATGGTCTTCCACACGATTGGTGTTGATACCCACATCAGCATTTTCCCCGCTTGCGTTTTCAGTATATGTTGGTTCCATGTGTTCTCTACTTTCTGGAGAAGATGTCGTTACCGAGTTTGTTTCTGGGTCCACTATCAGAGTCGTATCATCAGAATTGGCATCGACACTTGGTATATCTGTCGTCGGAGAAGCTGTTAGTGGGAACACAACCCTCAATACTTCGTTGTCATAAGTCCAACTGCCAGATACGTTGACGTACGTTGGCAATGTCCTGACGTCTAAGTAATGTTTTTCGCTGCCATCTTCGTTCTTATGGATCGCCTGGATCATCAGCATGCCCTCTCTAGCTTTGACCACTATATCTTTTTCTTGGAATCCAGTTAAAGATATCGTAATCTTATATCGGTTACCTTCAATACCTTCGTGGCTAACGCTGCTCGGGAACCTTCTGTAGAACTCTTCCAAAGACCGGTGAAAGCTTTGCAGCTCTTGCGAAAGTTCTGCCCAGAATCTGCCAGTGTCGAAGTAGTCATCTCTGAAGATATCTTCATGGTAAGGATCATAGTGTTGTCTGAATGGGCTCGGATGATGATGACCCATGGGTCTGTGCTGGTAGAACTTTTGAGGAGCCCCGATAACGGCCCCCAAGCACGCGAACAACACCAAAATGCGAAACATTTTTTTGTGAAATGCTGTCAACAACAGTATATAGTAAACTGACAGAGTTTGTTTAAAGCGTCGGCTTTATAGCAGTTACGGGTCACAGTTTATCGCTGCTTATCGCTTGGTATTTTCTGGTACAAACAATCAGCTTGCCCGTCTTTGTGTGTCGAGAATCGTCTATCTGAATTTTGTGTTGTTTTAAAAGTAAGTAAACCAATATCTTAGCATACAGTTTCCTGTGATGAATCATAAACGAATTTAATTATTTCAATAAAAAATACGTCAGTACGTAAAATTTATTTTTCCTCGCTTTTAACCGACGCGACGTACTAAATATGTTAACAATACGTTAAATTATGTTACATAGACGAACATATCTTGACTAGATGACTGACTAGGCTAAAACTATTAGATGAACTTTGGGTTATAGATTCCTTTTGTAACTTGAACATCGACTTAAATTCTAGGATTCTAGGTAAAATACAGGATTTAAGTTGGTATGAAAATACGTCGTTTTTGAAGTTAGATACATATAATTTCGTATTTAGCCTTTTAATTAGAAAATCTAAAATTTCAATAATATAGTAGCATAGTGTAGCTCTGTGGCAGTAGTATAGGTAATCTCGGAACATCCCCGTTTCACATCCACAATACATAGTGCTTATGTATTGTGCCTACTTCTTTATTAATAAAATTGTAGTGTCTGTCTGTTCCGCCTAATCTCCGAAACCGTTGAACTGATTTCAATGAAACTTGGCAGATGTGCAGTGGGTATTATCGGGGGTGAGTTAGGTTGCTTTTTGTCTGTCTATCTATTCGTCTGTCTGTATGTTTGAGCTGATCTCCGAAACAGCTGAATCGATTTCGATGAAACATCACAAATATGATAAAAAGAACATCAGGAGTGACATACAGTACTTTTTGTTTATCTGTCTGTCTGTCCGTCCGTCTGTTTGTTCAAACTGATCTCCGAAAGAGATGAACTGATTTCAATGAAACTTCAAAGATGTGATTAGAAGATTGTCAGGAGTGACATACAATACTTTTTGTTTGTCTGTTGGCCGTCTCTCGTTCTGTTCGAGCTAAACTCTAAAACATTTAAACCAATTTTTATGAAACTTTCCAGACGTAAGAAGACGGATGTAAGGAATGCCATACGGTACTTTTTGTTTGTCTGTCTGTCTATATATATGTTCGAGCTAAACTTCTAAACATTTTAATGAAACTATGCAGACATTAAAAATAGGTTGTCAGGGGTGATATAGGTAACTTTTTGTCCGTGTGTTTGTCTGTCTGTCTTTTTGTTGCACCTAATCTCCAAAACGACTAAACCATGAATCTTCGCAGACATAAAATGGATGTTATGAGGAATGACATAAGTTGGTTTTTGTCTCTGTGTTTGTCTGTTTGTTTGTTAGAGCTAATCGTCAAAACGGCTGATCCGAGTAATTACTGAAATTTTGCAAAGATAAAGAGGGCGTTGTCAGGAGTTAAAAACATTTTTTTATACAAATAAAAAATCGTAGTGTCCGTTAGTCTGTCTGTCTGTTCCGGTTAAACTCCAAAACGGCTGACTGATTTTGGAATCGACTTGTGCGATGGCTATTCTTTATGCTAAAATGGCTAAATGGATTTTCATGAAATTAGGTATAGAGATTTCGTAGGTAGTTAAGTTTCAGAATGTTCTAGAAAGTGTTACAATGTTTTCGAGCGTCGCGGCTCCTTTAACTGTCCCAATACAACTGTGTAGTCCACGCGAGCGAAGCCGCGGGCGGAAAGCTGGTATTGTAATAAAATAAGCAGCTCAAATTTTTAAGAAAATAACAATCAAATTTTTTTACAAAATTAACCACAGTAGTCTGTTCGAATAGTAAAAATATTTTATTAAACATTATCCTCATCACAACCATTACGTGGTATTAAACAAAGTACTTACCTACCCACCGCGTCTGTCTCTCTGTCTAAACGCGATAGACAAAAAAAAATGCTAAACGGATTTTCATACGGTTGTCACCAATTTACGGGGTGGTTCAAGAGGAAGGTTTATGTGTATAATTCATTATTTTTTTATGTAAATTGGTTGAAATATGACGATGATTGTTGACGATGTCGGAAAAAAACAAGCCGAGTGGGTGTTTTTATCGAAAACGCTGCCTAATTCCTTTGCAATATATATAACAAAACAATGTATGGAAGATTGTTCTTCTTTTATGGATTTTAATGGATAGCTTACTATATCTATTTTAATGTATTAAATAATGGTTACATGTAGTTAAAGTGTTAATTGGAAAGCTATTTACATGGATACTATTTTAATCTTTATCAAATTAAATACGTGCTCTTTACATCATACAATTTAAATTAATATCTTAGGAGTTATCACAAAATTAAAACTATCGGACTACCAAATAAATTTATGAGTGTTCCACACCGGTACGGTGGCGAGCCTCTGCGCCAGAAACGACCCAGAGCTGGAGTTATCACATTCCCTCTCCCTAAGTCGGCGACCGATGCTCCCAATAAAGGCTCGATTATTTAAAGCAACCTTCAAAATATAGTAGAACAGCACATAATTTGAATTTCTTATTCCGGAATAAAAAATATTTTGGTTACTTTTCAATCACTTGTTCAGTAAACAAGTGTTACAGAAAATTACTAAACTATCATTTTATAAATGTGTGTTTACTTTAGCCTCCTCCAAATGAATCATGCATTATTTAATTTTTGTTCCTATTTATTATGCTAATCGTGAGTTCGTGAGTTATTTGGTGCGCTCTGGCACTAGGATCAAATGTCAAATAGGAAAGTCCCGCTCCAGCATAATGTAAACAATATTTTGGAAATACCCTTCGTTCGTCTTCACTTGAAAAGTGGATTTAGGTAGGTATGAATTATATCGTCTCTAGCAGATTGGCCTTTCCTCGTCCGTAATCTGTATGGTTTTTCATCATTTTTTATTTTATTTCGCCACTCGTTTCGTTTTACACATATATTTGTTTTGCCGACGCGACCACAAAGGGCGCACATTATTTGCTGGGGATTTCAAAATTAAGGAAATAGGAATCGAATCTCTAACATGATACGCTACAAATAAATAATCGAAAGTATATCTTGACAATGACAGAAAATACATCACCATGCTAAGTACAAATGACTATGCTCATTAGGCTGTATGCAATTGACCCAAGTTATTATATTATGTGATTAAAAGTGGCCTCAAATTTAAACATTTAAATCATTAAAAAAGATCATCTTTTTTGTAAATTGTTAGTACTTTTATTGTGATATATTCAAGAAACCGCCTCGTTTGTAATAATCAAATCAAAATCAAATCAAATCAAAATATCATATGTTAGAACTTATACACGTGACGCCATTTTTATATGTTACACAATTGCGTTCGAATGTTTTATTTCAAGCAATACGTATTTTTAATTAATACATGTTACATGTTTGAAAGCTAAGATAATACCTAGATACTGAGCCTAGATCACGCCTAGATATGTAACACCATCTATTGTAAAGTATAAGCAACTGATTCGATTTAAGTTTTCTCGCTGCATACATTAGTACAGGCCACATATATACCAGAAAGCGTTGGATGTCGCCCGGCCAGGTGGACAGATGAGCTGAAGCACCATACCGCGAGTATCATCATCATCATCATCAGCCCGTGTCTCTCCACTGCAGGATATAGGCCTCTCCCAAGGCTCGCCACCACACACGGTCCTCCGCCTTTCGCATGCAACTACCCCCGGTATGGTGCTTCAGGTCATCTGTCCACCTGGCCGGGGGGCGTCCAACACTTCGCTTTCCGGTACGTGGCCTCCATTCGAGAACTCGTCTACCCCATCGGTTATCCGTTCTACGGCAAATATGACCGGCCCATTGCCACTTCAGCTTGCTGATCGCTTCGGCTATGTCGATAACTTTAGTTCTTTGACGGATTTCAGTGATTCTGATTTTATCCATCAAAGAAACACCGAGCATAGCCCGCTCCATAGCACGCTGAGCGACTTTGAATTTATGGATCAGTCCTGCCGTGAGAGTCCACGTTTCGGCACCGCGAGTAGTTGGATGCAAAAGGCGAAGGACCGTATATGATGGAAAGCCTTGGGAGAGGCCTATATCCTGCAGTGGAGAGACACGTGCTGATGATGATGATGGTTGGATGGCTACTCCATCGGAATTTCACTACTTTTTCCAGAGTTATCAAACCCCGTTTTAGAGAAAATCACGAAATTGAAATTAAAGGAATTTTATGTTAATTTTATTTTTGATATTGGTTTTCTTATGGTGCAGTCTTTTTATTTTTGAAAAAATTATCAATAATGTGTATCCAATACGATTTCATTAAATTATAATACTTTCACTAAAATAAATTATCTTAAGCATTGATAAAAAACCGACCATCGCATCGTCTTATCAGGATTGGTATTCGCTGAATAGATATTTTCCTGTATTATGCAACGCGATTTTTTTATTCGCCGACAACATCAACACATGTTGTTCAGTAGTATGGATAGAATCTATTAACTTAAGTTTTTTAAAAATTCATGAAATTATCTCACCAAGAAGAAAATAAACGAATGGCCAACATACGTACGCTCTCAGACGTAATGCTGTTTTTGTTTTACCCTTGCGATGGGAAGGCGGATTAAACTTTACAGTTTCACCCACCCACTAAACAACCGCCGCCTGAAGCAGAATAAGGACGCGTGTGGTTAGCCCGAAAGCTCCAACGACTTCATCGAAGCGGCCAGGAGGCACACTAGTGTCACCGGTGCGAAGATGCGAAGATGTCGAGAAACCCCTAAGAGTTACTCGATACAAAATAATTCCGTTGGCGCGGGCCTCCGGTTAAGATATACGTTATTAATATAACGTACAAAGTGTCTTATTGTTCAGTTTATTGAGATGAAGTCAGTAGGCGGGATGAGATCAGTAAAGGAGACGAAATACGGGAAAAGCGCGGATGAGGTGATGACGTGACTCCCTCGCGACCGCGAAAAACTAAATACAACACAGACTATACAATACTAGACAACGTCGTCACTACGTTATATTTACATCGTTACGGGTGTAATTTTTAAGATGGCGCCAGCAATCGCGGTATATATACACGGGATCTACACAAAAGACCGACACCGACCGGCGGCATAGTTAGTTCTGTTCATCGGACCCTTAGCGACCGACAAATCGCCACAAATGTCTTATTGCTCTATTAATCGTTCATTCATTCCAATATATCGGTATAATGGAATATTATGAACACGCTTTAATGATATATAGTTCTCTCTATATACGATGGATCGGTGAATATGGAGTTTTCAGATTATTGGTTTTAATTTTCCCCTATCGTTTTTGTATATACGTATACGCTACAAATAAATAAAGCGTTTGTTTATTTACTTGTCACATATAATAAATACAGACGAAAGATTAAAATTTTTGAATGGGAAAAAACCGTGCTGATATTTTCATTATACTTAACTAGCTGTAAAATACCTACAGTAAAGAGTTAGTTCTAACTAATCAACTAACTCTAACTCCTTCACACAGCTACAGCACAGCTATTAATGACAAAGACTAGATTATACATGTCACTACACACACGACGTATATGTATCATGATACAGATGATAGAGTATCGAATAATACATATAAAAAAGAATTTATATAAAACCGACATGATTTCACTTTAAAATAACGACAACTTAATTTTTTTAGAGTTCCGTAGCCGAAGGGCAGAACGGAGCCTTGTCGCTGTCACTTTGCTGTCTGTCGGTCTATCAGTAGGTACCTATGTCACGAGTCTCTAGCTCGGATCGAATAGGCTTGAAATTTGAATATGCCGTGTAAAATGTTAACCCAGATTTGAGTATTCAATCAAAAACTGATAAAAATAGTTTAATTATCAGGATGGAGCGTCTCATAAATGGAAACGATCGAAAACATGAGCAGAATCTTTAGACTCGTTGATAGACGACCATACTATTATCTTTGTTTTAAATAAATATATTGTTAAGTTATATTTTATTTTAAAGTGAGAATTTTACATGTGGGTCACGCAAAATTCTGTTTCACAGTGAATATTTTAAAATCTCAACTGATGTATATTTGGTATATTTTTTGCTCACATTTTCGTTGTCATAACGCGTATAGCGTTACAAGATTAGTATTTATCTTGTAACGCTATAGCTTACCTTTATACGTAACCTAATTTAAAGTAAAAGATAGTGGATATATAATATTATAATATATAATATGATATTATCTGGGACATCCCATCCCACAATGCATGATGGCAAGTGATCTACAAATTACTAGACTACAAGCCCGTGGAAAAAATTAACATGTGAAATGAACCACCGTGAATAACGCTTAGAAGGCTGTTACTATATCAGAAAATAACTCTGAGCACTATGCCGTCATTTCTGAGCGGTACAGGTGAGTACGTGAGTAAATGGAATTTCTCAGGTACAAATTACGACTAATTATTAATGTACGGCTTTGTTATAGTGTATAGATAATTAAAAATAAATGTCGAAAATCTAGTGCCGTACTAAAGTGGTGGTGCCGGAAGTCAGTGCAAATTTTTAATTCGCCGATAAATGCAGAAGCAATATAGGTCATTTATTATTGTACGGCGTTTGCGTAATTCTTTTTGTACACATATACAGATACTTTACCCGTAAACGCCGTACATATTTCCAGCGCAGGGGTCGAAAGCCAAGGGTCGCAACCCTTATCTCTGAGCAGATTATCCATATCACTGACTTCCAGCACCACCACTTTAGTACGGCACTAGGTTTTTCGACATTTATTTTTAATCATCTATTCACTATAACAAAGCCGTACATTAATAATTAGTCGTAATTTGTACCTGAGAAATTCCATTCTCTCACGTACTCACCTGTACCGCTCAGAAATGACGGCATAGTGCTCGGAGTTATTTTCTGATATAGTAACAGCCTTCTAAGCGTTATTCACGGTGGTTCATTTCACAGGTTAATTTATCCCAAGGGCTTGTAGTCTATACCGACGGTTGGCGGATTTTAAAATGAGCGAAATCAATAGATATCTCGTCATCTGTCAAATTTCATAACTACCTACATTTTATTCTAAGACACAATCACTTCAGTGAGGAGCTTTTACTCAGTAATTTTTCACTTCCTTCCGCCAAACATAAACTAAATTATTCAACGCGTGTGAAGGCTCGCATTCTTAACTCGTGTCTCTTACAATGAATACCTACCTACGCATTTATTTTTGTAATCGAATAAAATTTTGGATTTGGATAGTAAAGAATGAATTAAAAAATTAATTTAATGACATAGATTTCATGGAACTAAAAGAAACTGAATGGACTAACAAATATTTTCTCTGGATTATGTTTAGGAAAGACCAGACCTTAGGACATTCTCTAAACTGGTCGGCTCACTCTTGCAGTTCTCTGTCTGGTGTTTTTGTCTTATTTTGACTTTTTGTTTAAATACTTTGAAATAGCTTTAAAAAAATTTAAGAATTCGATTGCATCTCATAACGGCATATTAAAGTGACTGAAAAGATATAAGAAAGCATAGAATAAATTAATTTGACAGCAGCGTTTGGTTTTAATAGAGTCATAAATTGCATAAATGTCAATTCACAGTATCGAAGTGACATTACGCAATTTCGCAGGGTTGGAGTTGGAGACTGGAGCGCAGGGATTTCACGGGGGTGCAGACGGGCGCGCGGGAACCTTGCGCACTGAAACTCGAACTAAAACTCGTCTTCTTGCACCAGCTAGCTAGAGTATGAGTGGTTTAGACGGGTAAACGCAGAAGAGGGCTTCTACTCAATTCGTACTTTTATGTAAGAAAACTTTTTTCTACATATTTGAATTAACACGAAAAAATGTCATAGTAAGCGCCATCTAGTAGCAATAAGTTATAACACAAGTGCATTTAATATAGTAAGTTATTTTGCGTCCTCTAGTGAGCGAGGATAAAGGTCTTTAAAATGCTAAACAACAAGGAAGTAATGAGGTATTACCACTACTACTATGCGCTAGAAAGCGCTAGATTATACTTCAGTTTCAATATCGATAATAATATATATTAATATTTATTTTACATGGACGTAATACCAATTTTATTATAGACCGGAATACATACTGTTAGGGGCCGTTCATTAATCACGTGATCTTTTTTTAAGCATTTTTTAACCCCCCCCTCCCCCTTGGTGATACATGATGAGGTTTAAGACTACCCCCCACCCCTCACCCAGCATCACGTGTATTTTAAGTAGGTATCTACAAAAAATCTTTAATTTTTAAGAATATTTTAGAATATTATCTTAAATACAGGTATAAAGTAAGTATAATCTTATTTTGTTCTGAAATTTAGGACCATGATAAAAATGTCTAGACAGAAAGGTTGCAGGTTGTTTTTATTGGCATAAAAATAATAATAAACGAATGGTGTACACTACACGCCGCTTTTTGATTTAAAAACCGCGCGTTTGAAAAAATAAATACACGTGATATCTTACTACACCCCCCTCCCCCCTTGTGATATTTCGTGATTTTTGTCAAACCCCTCCCCCCTTTCAAGCCTCACGTGATTAATGGACGGCCCCTTACATATTTCAACTAAAAAAGCGGCCAAATGCGAGTCGGACCCGCACACCAAAGGTTCCGTACCACCATACAACATAAAAAAACATGTTTAGTAGGTAGCTACCTTTACTCTATGGAGAGGCCTATGCTTTATGTAAGTGTGAAAAATTTTAATATAAATATTCCTTTCAAAAAGTATTCAGTTAGAAAAACTAAAAATCAATTAGCAGTTGATAATCCACATTGATATTATAAATACGTGTGTATTATAAATGTTTGTCTGTCTGTCCAGTTTTCATAGCTAAACCACTGACCCGATCTCGATGAAATATATTTGGCATGAAGATAACTTGCATGCTGAACATACGCTGACATGATTTGTATTAAAGCCAAAATAATACAAGAGTGTAGACTATGCGTACGGCCACTAGTTTAATGATATAACATAAATGGCTTCAGATATTCAAATGTTTAGCATACGAATGGGGTACTTTAGATCAGAGGGATGATCTGTTAGTTGAACCCAGCCCTACCACGGAACCTTAGTAATAGGGTACCATTTGGGTACTGTACAGTATGTTGATTTTGATTAAAAAATAAAGTTATTTTCTTTTAAATAACCAATATTTTTTTTACACTTTTCTTGTTCATGCATATTTTGCATGCATATTTCGAGTTTATTATGTCGCATACCATTGCATACATTATACGCATTTAACTCGGGGATAATGTAGCTGTAGGTACAATAGTTTTTGATTTATTCGTTACAAACATACAAAAAAAATTGTCTTTCCTCTCCAAAATATTAGTACTATCGATTAATTTGACTCTTGTGGTATTAGCGATAAGTATTTATTCAATGCTCGTTACTGGGCTAGAAACTGCGGTAAAATTTGCAATTTTTTGACAGCAACTCATGATTGCTGTCCTGAGCGTGCTGCTACTGTAGGTATGTACTAGGTACTTCTACGTAGGTAGGTACTTCTATGGAGGACGGAGGTGGAGTAGGCAAGTCAGTTTGAAATGCGGGTCTCAACAGAGCCAGAGAATAAGAGTACCTACCTCAGGAGTACCTTGATTTATACTATAGTACAATTTTTTCCATCCCTATTTTCCCATAGTCCCCATACCCAACCGTTACATACGGGCTATATGGACCTTACCTACTCTAGTTACCTACCTAGTAAAACCAACGCGTAAAACCCATTATGACCATAACAACATCACCATTTGTTCCATTCTATTCAAAATACAAATATTCTTTTTTTATTTTATAACAGGCGTGGCTACAATAATTATTGTAGTTGGTGGGAATTGTAGATGTTAAATTATTATCTACCTACCTGTACCTATCATTTCAGTTTTATGAATGACTAGTTATACGGTAGGTAGTTAAATAATTAACATGTTCTAATCGCGGTTTTTTTAATGTATTATCTATTTAGAATATTGTAATGGGAAGTTGAAATAAAACGAAACTCACAATTTATGCACAATTTACAATTTTTATTAAAAGTAGATTCACTGCATACTTATCAGTCTTATTAAAAACAAACCAAAATTATAGCCTGTAGATTAAACGAGAGTAAAATATACCTACACAGTATACAAAAGATTTACTTTCCTACTCCTTAGGCTCGATTTTTGAAGCATCTACTCCAGAGCTGATTTGCCTCTGAACGGGGCCGGTGTAGGTTATTGGCACAATTTTCTCTCCAGTGGAAGGTAGTGGCAAAGCTTTGGGAGCAGAGATGGTCAACACCCCATCTGATGATAGACTAGACTGTACCGTATCTGGCAAGCAGTTAGGAGGAAGAGCGTACCTTCTAACAAACTGTCTAGAGATATAACCATGCTGATCCTGCTTCTCCTCATGCTTTCCTTGCACCACGACATGATCGTCTACCACTTTTACACTTATCTCTTCTGGCGCGAAGTGGTGCACGTCCACGTTGATCCGGAATTTCTCATTGTCGTCTGTGATGCTGGATGGAAGGGAAGCCATCTCGTTTAGAGCTAGTCTGCTCATATCCGACGCAAGACGCTCCATAGGCCTGAGCATCTCGTTCCAAGGTCGAAAGAAGCGGTCCGTATCGAAGAAATCTTGCTGCACCATGGAGAACGGTGAAAAAAAATCGCCTGGTCGGAAAAGCTGTCGCTCCATCATACGAAAAGGTCGTTCCAGGTCATAGAAACTTGGCACTAACGACATATTTATTTACTTTTTTTTCCTCTACTCACTTTGACGTACTTTGCTAAAATATCTTCCGTTTTTCAAATTGACTTGTCCGCGCAGTTAAGCCAGCCGGCTTTTATATAGGTACGTTGCTTGGTAACAAAGCGCGCGCCCCCTTTTGATGTAAGCAGGAAGTGTGTAGAATATTCAGGACTATTCGCTCAGTTTTCTAGAATCAACTACAAACCAACTAAATTACAAATACCCTAGTAACAAAACAGTACGCTTGTGTTGAATGTCATAGTGAATATTATCGGCTTATACCAAAATATAAATAAAAGTGACATCTAGCGTATTAATATCAAATTATTATTGTACAGTGCAATGCCATCTGGAATTTTCTGAACGTTGTAAATAAGAGTTATACCTAGAGATTAGGACAAGAAGACCGTACTTTTTGTAATGAAACATTAAGTGTGTTTAAAAAAATAATATTTATATTTCCCGTTACGGTGTTACCTATTTACTTTAGCGTTATGTTTCGAAAAGATACGAGCATAATTAAGTTTAACAACTGTTTTCCCTGACAGTAGGTATTATTAAATTTTATATGTAGACATTATTTATTATTTCAATAATTTCAGGGCATTTTCGGAAAAATCAAAGATATTTAATTATTTATACGAGAGAGAACAACTGCTTCTACTAAACAACCCACAAAATACAAAAATAATCTTGATCGAGAAAAACAATTAATAAGTATTTTCACAGATATTATTAAGAAACAAAAAAAAACAGAATCTTAGAGAAGACGAAACTTAAGAAAACCTTCTTATTCTTCCATACTAATATTTTTTCCTATAAATTTTTCACAAATACCTACGTCGAAACTATTGAAATGATCGACATGACAGTATCAGTTAAAAATATTAAGAAGTATTTATGAGTATAATTGTTTATAGCAGTCTATTAAGTTTTATTCTTTTTTTTAACTTTAACGTAAAAACGAATACTTAAACAAAATAAAAATATTTATTTTATAGTAGGTCCAAATATCACCAAAAATATGCTGCTGTGCCATCGAATTATTATTACTAGCGTATACTTAGTTTGCGAACCAGACGTTTGCGTCAAGCATTGTTGCCGACCACCAACAAATCATTCAGTCTCTCGCCTGCGCCCATCACGACCGTATGCCGAAAGTATGATTAAACAACAATAATTTAACAATGCCGTCATGGTTGTCAAAAACGCGTAAAAATCAATCAACTGCGAAAAAAAAAGATAGTTGTATAACTTAACGTCGGTGATTAAACAAAACTTCAACTACCAGCAACTAACCAAAACTAATTTTTGTACAATATTTCGTATTGTTGCCGCTATTTCTTTAAGAAAATCATAGAAAATGAAAAGAGAACCGTATAGATTGGATACGTAGATATAAAAGGATCATGCCCATCCTGAGCTAGGAAAAGTACTTGAGATAAGAACCATAAATGTCAATACTCTTAGTAAAGCAGCATTTTTTAACTACTTCATAATTTTTCTAAAAATACGTGTTAAATAGAAAATGACTATTGAAAATAATGTGCAAGATATATTTTGAACGCACCTATAAATCATTTATAATAGTTTATAATGCGAATGCATTCATTTGCAATATTTATTACTCAAATTGGGGTTACCATTTATGAGGATTTTGCTATCGCACGTAATTCTGGACCAAATATGAAAGGAAAGAAAGGTTTTTTTTATAGTTATTAACTAAATGTATTTAACTTACGTACAATAGAATTTTTTAAAAAATATTAATGTTACTTGCAGACTTAAATTTATAATCAAAAATTGATAAAATAGTTAAACATTGTATTTTGAATGTATATACAAAATGTTTTTTTATTTTAGGTTTACTAAAAACAATTTAAATTCTAAAAATAAGTTTTTTGGGGATTAAACATTTTCGATAATGGCATAAATATTTTCACTGCTGTCATCATTGACATTTGTTACTGTCATTCATGGTCATTCACATCACATGACAGACAAGCTGTGATCATAGTATAGTTTTGATGTGTTAATATATCTTCTTTTATCTTTGGCAACTATCTTGTGTTCTAGGCAGTTTTGCCAATCTCATGTTAAACTATAATGCTTATTTGCATTCAAAAAGTTGTATGTTATACAAAGTTTTTATTTTTCAAATGACGCCAGAAGTCATTCTATGTGTGTTATTTTAAATAAAACCGAACTTCTAACTCGTTATTATCTCTTTATTATTTAATAGAGGAGTTGCATTTTTTAACCTTTCATAAATTGACGCCAGTCGATTCTCAGCTTTTAAAAAATGTATATCTATATCAAAAGGCTTCATTTACCTATGCGAATCAAACCACAAGCACAAAATTCAAAGTACCCATAATTATTTTTTTAATCCATATTTGCATGGGAGATAGGCGTCTTTATTTTAGAGAAATATATGACTCAGGTACTTACGTTTGTGGAACGTACAGTGTACAAAAAAAGTTTAATAAGATATTTTTAAAAATTTAGGGATGTAAACTAAGTATGTACTTCAGCGCATATTTTATGTGATGTCATATGTTAAATAAATTGAGTAATACTGAACAATTTTTTCTGATAGAAATAAAACAAAAAGAAATAATTTAATTTTTATTTATGGGGAATCTGTATGCAGAGTATCAATTAAAAAAGACATTGTAATTAAAACCATCAGTTTTTCATCTTTTAATTTATTTTACCACGTTCCCTTACATTACCCGATTCAATAGGCAGAATATAAACAAAGTGGCGCTTGTTACCTCTGTGACGGAAACATCGTAATCTATGACTCATTAGCCGCCTGCCGCGGAGTGCCGCGCGCCCCACACTGCCTCCCCTGCTGCACTGATTTTGTTCGTGCCGTCTGTTCTATATGCTAGTAGTATTAGTTCAATCTAATTTGCAGGCAACGCTTAAGGACAATCTTATGATTTTTAAATTTCATTTGCAACACTGTTTAAATTGAAAAAAAAAAACGTTTTGTTACGTAATTAATAGTTTGTTTACAATTCATTGTAGGTACCTGTGTTTATTGTATTTTTTTTAATTCAGCCGCTAAAGACGGTCATAATTCACATTCTGACATTTACAACTTTTTATAAACATATCGGTAAGTATTTTTAAAAAGCTACTGTCAGTTTCAATAACTCTGAGTGAAATAGAAAGTTAATTTTATTTCAATTATAAAAAACTAACAAAAAAGACTATATTAATATCCAAGTTACATACAGTAACGCTGAAATAAAGAATTGGTAACAATAACTACTTTTTATTAATTTAAACTACAAAGGAAATAAATGAAATAAATGTAATTTTGGATTTGGCCTTCTTTGAACTTGTCCACAAGAATAATGTACATATCTCTTGGTCTACGGTATTTATTATACTAACTACAAGTCGCTCCCAAAGACTGTCGCTCCGCTAGATGGCTTAAGCGCCAACAGCTGTGCTGCATCAATAGTATGACCTTGAGTACTCGGGGATGGGGCTTAAAGGTCAATGGTCAATGACTGAATATGAAAATAATAAATTGGTATGATCACTATCTACGGTTACCTTTTGCTTCGGGAATTTGAGAAACACCTATTTATTTATTCGAGATTTGAGACTTCACTGCATAGACATACTTCACTGTGATTCCAACAGCAAACCATCATCGTAGGTATTGAATATTATTAGATGTAAGTAGGTCAATTATTTATCTGAGATTCAGGTAGGTATAGGCACTACTTACTTTTTTTTATTAATTCCGTACTGTTGCTTCCATCTTTTAGCAACCATTTCAGTACTTTAGGCTTTAGGTCTATGACTTTAGGTATATGATTTTAGATACTGTAACCAATGACTGTACCTAATAATACATTTAAAATAGGAATAATGAAGACAATTAAATAAAACACATTAAATAATAATAATAATATAATAAGTACGTAAAGGGTATGATTATATTCAAATCAAGCGACGCGACGCGACGACGCGACGTGCAGTTTTTATTTTAGCTACACATGTCACCATAAGCATGTCACATATGCTTTTGCTATCAATTGGTAGATGGCGCAGTTAGTAGGGACTTACATGATACCGAACGACTAACATCATCGTCATTCATCACAGTGCCGTTCGGTACTGTTCGGTACATACGTGGTATATACATACGAAACTCTCACTGTACTGCACGATTGCTCTGTTTAGATGCCTCCCTCCGATGACTGACGGCAAGTCAACACCTTAGTGTGCCGCCTGGCCGCTCCGATGAAGTCGTTAGAGCTTTATGAAATTTATTTTGAAATGAAATTTATTTTATTTATTTATCGTAACAAAAGAGAAAGCATTGCATGCAACACTAACAATAAATTATTATGTGCCGTATCTCTCACACTAGGATTCCCTGTGTTGTGAGAGATAGTCACTTCTAGTGGTACTTAAATTATTATTTTTTTTTTTGTACAATGCACTTAAACCAATATACATAAAGGAAATATATAGCCAATATTAATTTAGTTTGGGTTAAAAATTATTGAATTGAGCGATGTGTTGTGTGTTGTGTGAATGTTTGTGTGTGTGTGGTGTGTGGGTGTGTGGGTGCTTTCGAGCTAACGACTCGCGTTCTTATTCTGCTTCAGCCGGTTGTCTTGTCTAGTGGGTGCAACGCCACATACCCCGCGCGCTCAGGCGCGCGGAAGCTGTAGAGTTTAATCCGCCTTCCCATCGCAAGGCTAAAACAAAAAAAAAAAGTATGGAGATTACTAGACTGTGGTCCTAGCGACCGGATTTTTGAAACCGAATGTATTCGGCGCTACTTCAGTTCAGTATCATGTTAAAAGTCAGAGTAGGCCTTTATATCTATGGAGTAGGGCCATTGCTCTCGCGGCCGACCCGTCTCGCCGCGCCGACTGCCCTCACCGCCCCTTGCCCATGTTTTTGGTGTTTGCGCAGGTAGGTATCCGGTGCTAACTTGTGAACCTTTTAGTTTGGTGGCGCGTATAGGTAATACTTTTTATAATGTATGAATAGTAAATAATATAAAGTAACAAATTGCTTCTAAATCGACATGTTCGAAATAACGACTTTTGTTGGTGAGCGATCGACGCGGTGGTTATTGGCACAATAATTTGCATCAAATTTATGGCATCAAACGAGTTCGAGGACCGTTTTTGACGTAGATCATTGTGGCTGTTACCGCGCATGATTTCGTATCATTCAGAAATTTATTCCTCCACGTATTTTCCGCCACGTCGACAGCTATTACGTAATATTACTATGTCACTGATAAAGTGAGAAATCGTAAACATATCAAAACTTTATCTGTGTTATACCTACCTACCACATGGAGTACGGTATGGACTACGGTCTAATCCGACTCTTAACATGCTCTTAACGCAGCTCCGAAAACGCTTCGTTCCAAAAATCCGGTCGTTAAGACTATTAGTCCACATTAGACCATCGGCCGAGGCCATTTTTAGGGTTCCGCACCCAAAGGCTGCCACTGAGAACCCTATTAAGTACTAAGGCTCCTGTCCGTCTGTCCCTCTGTCACAGGGCTGTATCGTCTGAATCGGCTGTATAGACAAATTTTCACAGAGTGTATGTATGGTACATGTATGTATGGCTATCTCCATACACCAAACGTGTTTTTTATGTTGTACGGTGGCACGTGGTACGGAACCCTTGGTAGACGAGTCCAACTCACACTTGCCCAGTTTTCACAGTATCGTATGGCGCCTAATGACGTAAATATTACGGCAGATTTGAAAAGCCTTCCTATCATCAAATGTGCCCATGTGCCCTTTCTTGTTTCTATTTTTAAAAAAAGTTTTTATACTTTGGATCACGTGACATATCGTTAGTTAATGTCATTCCCATACATTTATCATTCTATTCGGTTCAGCGGTCACGATAGTAGAAAGTCACTTGTCTACAAGCCCTGATTCTTTCAAAGATATGGAAGGTTCGATCTTTGTGGGAGCTGATATCCACGTGGCAGAGATTGCACGACGG
Organism: Luffia ferchaultella; assembly: GCA_949709985.1. Lineage (NCBI taxonomy): Eukaryota > Metazoa > Arthropoda > Insecta > Lepidoptera > Psychidae > Luffia > Luffia ferchaultella. The sequence continues at coordinate 789,053 of OX453240.1, read as the reverse complement.
CCGATCCAGTGTGGTGCTAGTTTGTGTCAAAATGGTAACGCAAAAGTTTTATAATATGTATATAATTAAACTATAAAGGTCCTAGAGGCTATGAAATTCTAAACACAAGGACGTAGCTTAATTAATTAATTAATTAATTAATGATTTTTAGAGGATAAAAAGGATTTATGTGTAGATTATTATTTTGTTAAGTCCATACAATATAACTAAAAGCTAGAAACTTAAAACTAATCCGAACAAAAAAGCCCACCTCTTAACTCGTCCCGCCCAAAAGTGCCCATTGGATTTGTTTATTTACTAATTTTCATTTGACACCCATATTGTTCTAATATTAAAAAATTATCTGTTTTTTGATTTCCAGACGCCATATTGACTTATGTACTCTATGTCACTCCCATAGTTATGAAACTCATGGAAAAATCTAAGAACACGTCATATTAAAGTCGCGCGCCAAAGAAATAGACTTACAAACATGCATACATACCTACTCGTATATACGTTGCACTCGAAAGACTATATAGTGGGGTAAAAAATATGTTTGTTTTTTACATATTTTTTGATACCTATACAACATAGATAAACAAACGGCAACCCAACCACGACTGTACAGTACATATTTAATAAGAGCGTGATATCATCCACTGATCAGTACAGTACAGTAGTCCATCCATCCATACATTACTCACATCAGTTGCCAATGAATTACCGGTTGGAACGCACGATTACATAGTTATAGTTATACATATGTTTTACACTATGTATTTACGATCTTTTCTCTTCGCCGTCGTAATCTCTACGCTTCCCTACGGGTAGGTAAATACTGTGACTATTCTTTAAATTATTGTAGATTTTAATAATCCTATTTAATAATGTATTTGTCAGTGTTTGTCAATTTTTATTTTATTAAAAAAAAATTAAGACAAGAAACTATTATTTAAAATTATTTATCTAGATCTTTCGTAGATGTCTATTTGGTAGATATTCATTAATGTCTACTTATTGAATAGCATTTTCTGAGAAGGACAATTAAATATTTAATTCTATGATATGATATATTTTATAACTTTCATTATTAAGTAACCGCAAAGGTACATTTGATATTTAGTATAGCAGTTTGTCCTTTTTAAAACTTGGCACAGGTTTCATCTGACCTCTAGTTTCAGTACCTACCAGAGCATTATTATTAGAACTGATTGGAGGATACGAAAAACTGTATTTAATTTATGTTCAGTTACTTTGCATTTTTTTTATCCAAGTGGAGAATTAGAGGATTTTGGAATTGAAGGTCATGTCATATTATAATAAATCCAGCGGTACCTACCGAATTCTTAAGTTTAACTAGTTCAGGTGATAACCTTTCATTTGAGATGTTATTTTTAATATAATCAAGATTTGAAATAAATGATGTGCAAAGCTTTCAGTTGTGAGACGAAATAGCAATAGAAGTGAAATTCAAGAACGAAAGAAGAAGAAACTAGTGGTATAATTCGAAAGTAGGAACAGAAAAAAATTTGCAACATGGTTCAAAAAATATATATTTATAGGAATAGGATAATGATCACAATGCGTTGTGGTAATGAAGAAAAGCCATGACGCCTATGGAATCATACGACACACGGTGCTTCCCGATATGGGTTCTACTCACAGATCATTGGTTCTACTCCTCTCGAAACTTTTTTTATCCTGTAACAAGTACTAGACAAACAAGGTGCTTAATGCCCTTTCTGTTGTTAAAAATTGGAAACCGATGGATAACGTATTTGTCATTATTAAATATAATATTTAAAAAATAGTGTCATTAAAATAAAAGGACATTTGTTAACTTAAAAAAATCAAGTTAAGATCAAAGTTACAACCTGTCCATCGTGATATGGTTAAACCAACTAGTGTTTAGAACGGGACATGGCTTTTCTTCAATGCCAAAATGCTTTTTGGACCTGTAACATGATAGCCACCTTTCTATGATTGCCAACACGAATTTCGCGATGTGGATGTTTTACAATGACCACAACGCTTTGTGAGTTGTGAGCTGTTTTTTCGCTCAATGACCGTTATCGGTTTTTGAGCGTAACATATATATATATTATAAAGAATATTTAAGTGTGTATATCAATTATTATAGTCGGTATCCATAATACAAGTTTTGCATAGTTAGGGACTAAATGGGGCCGTGTGAGATGTCCAAGGCATTATTATCAATATTATTATTTCAGATATAAATCCCAAACAGAAAATCAGGATGACATCTTCCCAGACGACTTCATGTTTGGAGTAGCCACCGCCGCGTATCAGATAGAAGGCGCGTGGAATGTTTCAGGTGCGTAGGTATATAAGTAGACTTGGTAACTAGCGACTTCCCATGGCCTTGGGCTGATGTCATTTTAGATATTTTTTTCGGTACAATTTTGCTATTAAAGATAAACGTGGTGTAAAATTAAACTGTTGTTCTCGATAATTACGCTGTGAAGTGCCTTTGGTCTACTTTGGACACAATTTGTATTGCTTTGGTGCTGCCATGAAGTGCTGCATCGAAGCCACTGCAATAGAATCAATCAAATATCGTTTTCAAAACTCTTCTTTACCGCCTTTAATGCCTTTTTTTACGGCTTTGACAATCTAATTAATTACAGGCTAATAAATAAAAATAAAACGAATTGGGTGAAATAGGGGATGAAAGTATGCATAAGGACCCACCCTTTCTCAATATAGGGATATAGAAATTCTTATTTATTCGTTTGGAAAAAAAATAAGAGTGTTTTAGCGTTCCTGAAAAATCATCCATCGAGGCGATAGGTACAATAGAGGTGATTACAATTTATTTTTTTAATCTTTGTATCTATTTCTTTTGTATCTGTGATCTATAATCTATATTAGCCGCTAGCAGATTTTCGATGTTTGTCGGAAAGATAGCTTACATTTTCCTATTAATATTATGAATTTGTACTTATATTTGGAATATTTGGCGATCAATCACGCAGCAATGGAGCAACAGGTCGATGTAAATAATAATATATTGCATAGATATAGATTATGATTTGGAAAGTGAAATAAGCTACTTTTCATCCACAAAAATAAACGGTTCTTGTGGGATAGCTATTCTTTATAGGTCGGGTCAGTATTAATATGATGAATATTGATACTGGTACCGGGTCTTGGTTGTTATATGTGTGTGGTGTCTTAAAAAAAAATATTTATATATGTATATATTATAAAGAATATTTAAGTATGTATATCATATATCATATATCAGTTGTCTAGTAACCCATAACACAAGCATAATACTTGCTTACTTTGGGACTAGATGACGCTGTGTGGAAGGTCCCATGTATTATTATTATTATTATTTATGTTGAATTACTAAGCAAATTTGGATGAAATAGAGATTTCTTAGATACTTAAGTTTCAGAATGTTCTGGAAATTACAAAATGTCCTGGAGCGTCACATCACTTTAAAACTATCGAGGTAAATTCTTGATGAGCGCTCAATTACATTTCATATACTGAAAAAAAACCAAACGCCGTAATTCGAAAATACCTACAACACGTTTTAGCGGTTATCGCTATTGCCATGCACCAGTGGAAGAACGAAAATGGAGAATGTTCTGGAAACGTTACACAACAGGAGAGGAACCACAGAAAAAAACTAGTTTTAAATAAGTCTGACTAACACAAATACACCCTTTCATAACATCAGTATAACACAAATTTATCTCATTTTACCAGACAAAGGCGAAAGCGTTTGGGACAGGTACACCCACACATACCCAGAGCGGATCACCGACCGTAGCAACGGCGATGTGGCCGCCAATTCCTACGAATATTGGCCCCAAGATGTAGAAAACATAGTTCAACTGGGTGTACAATTCTACCGTCTATCTATATCTTGGCCACGAGTGTTGCCAACCGGATTACGTGGTAATATCAGCGCCGATGGTATTTCGTATTACAGAAACATTCTGTTAAGTCTACAGGACAAAGGTATTAAACCTATGGTGACTTTGTACCATTGGGATTTACCACAAGCTCTGGAAGATCTAGGAGGATGGACTAATCCGATCATCGCTGATTACTACGTTGATTACGCTGAGGTATGTATTGGCACTGTATCGATTTCGTAGTGGAACTTACACGATGCACCTAAGTAGTTATTTATGATACAGTGTAGGAATTATCTTTCCGTACGTAGGTATATCATACGACATTTTACAATGCATTATACGAGGAAATAAAAAAAATGTATTTATCTTTATTCTTCCATTGAAGAAATTTTTTATAATTACCTATATAAATACTTCTTGTCGCTTTATAGGTGGCAAGAGGTTGTCGTTTGCAACTTGTGCTTCTTGAAGGATATCTTCCGCGGCGTTAAATCTAATAATTCATCACTTGAAGTAGATATTTTATGATTTTCATTATGTAAAACTCAAAACAATTGTTTTTTGTTTTGTATTTACATGAGCGCAACATAAGTTATTCAGATAAAAATTAATTGACGGGTTCTCAAGATGGCGTCAATTCGACCATGACCCACACATCCTGAAAGTTTTTTGCTTATTGGCTAAACGCTATCTGTCATTGTCTATGGAATTTTATAAAATTTTTACTTATAAAAGTACATTTTATAAGTTAAATAATACAGTCTAGCTAGCTGTGATAGTTCTCCTTTTAACTATGTTATATATACAGGAATGCATAACTCAACAACTGCTGACTTAAATATAAAAATTGTTTGAAACTTTGATATCATTTTTTTAAGACCTATCGTTTCGTACCTCTCGCATTAATATACGATGAATTTTTAAATGTGAAATGAAATGAAAATGAAATGTGAAATTAAGAAAAAAAAAACTTTTTTCTTAATTTCACTACGTCATTGTGTAGCGGTTCATAGATTACCCTACCTACCTTCCAAATTTCACCTATTTCATAGTTTCCGAGAAAAACCACAGACAGACAGACGGACGGACGCACGGACGGACATGGCGATACTATAAGGGTTCCTTTTTTACCATTTGGTTACGGAAACCTAAAAACCAATTATTTAAATATTTGTCAACGGCGATTTTATTGCACTCATAGTGCCTAACCCTGGCGCTACACATTAACCCATTTGGGTTAGATCTAAGGTCACGAGCATTTGAATGAGAGGGACAATTGATTGATAATAATTGATTACAAGTTAATAGGTTACTATTCGAGCAAGTACTCATTGAAGAGTAACATTTTGTATTTTTCTCCAATCTTTACTCGATACTCTTTTCTGGCATGTAATGTGTCTGCTCCGCACCCTATTATGTATAAATACTAACACAACATTTTCAGCTGATGTTCGAGACGTTCGGTGATTTAGTGAAAATGTGGGTGACCATCAACGAGCCTTACAGCTTCTGCCAAGGGGGTTACGGTGGTATAGAAGCACCGGGACACGAAGCGAGCGGATTGGAAGATTATTTGTGCGCCCACACAGTGCTGCGTGCCCACGCTATGGCTTACCGTCTCTATGAGCGACAGTACAAAGCTACTCAAAACGGTTAGTTATTCAAATCAAATAAAGGAATGACCGGGTGCCGAAAACTAACTAAAGCCGCACATTTTTTGTGAATAATCTTGGACAAACACGAGTTACTTTTGGAAAGTCATTCAATCTTTTTTTTTGTAACCTAGAGTTATTTTTACACCATTTCACGGTACATCCTAGTATTTTAATTTATTTTTCTAAAGTTATCAGGATTGCAGGCAGTGAATAAACAGGGTTAGCACGATTTTTGTTTTAAAGTTATAGCAAGATATAACTATGTATTAACAAGCGATTAGGCAAGTTGCGTGGCATTCTATCTATGGCTATCTTTCCTTTTTTGGTCTAAGATTGCGTCTAATTTAAGGTAAAACGATACCACTGATTTCCATACAAAATTTATTTGAGTAGCAGTAATAAAATATGTAAAATAGGTATGTCGTAAAACTGTCGTTAAATTTATGAAATTATGATTTTTCTAACAAAAAATGGTTCTAAATTTGGTTTTTGAAGTTCATAATTTTCGATTTAGTTACGTATATGCGAGCGAGTTTTTTTCAAAAACCAGAATTAGAACCGTTTGGTTTTAAAAATAACATGTTCTATAAATTCAACGACAGGTTTATGATGCACTTATTTTATAAAGCTGGTAAAGTAAACATAACAAAATGCAGTTTTTTACTTCTAGTCCAATAACTTGCATGGATATCATTCGACGATCATATGCGATTTTCGTTACAAATGCTCTTAAATTCGAAGTCAGCATTCATAATAAACTGTTGTATCAGTATACTTAAGTACAATTTATTTATTATTGTGGTAAATTCTATAAACCATCTTATAACCAAAACTTATAAAGTGACCTATGTAATAAATAACCATACAAAAACTAGCAGGTTTATACCCAATATTAGATCCATTGCCATATCTAGATTAGCAGCAGACCTCGAACGTCAATCATCCTAATCATACCACAGTGATATGATATTCGACGAATTATTTCTATTTATTCATTTCATTTGAACATGTGATTTCTTGATATCACGATTGGACATTATAAATTAAATGTAGAATGGATTATTACATTTTTTGACATCGCGCATCGTCTTCGTTGCAAAGTTCAGTTCGATTCCCGCCATAGGCGAATTGTCCAATGAGTTTTTAATTTATAAAACTTAGGTCAGAATATCACAATATCCGCCAATATCGACATTCCAAAGATGGTGGTGGTCCATATCATTATGCCCTACTGCAAGGGCCTAGGCTTTCCCTCGGGATGAAGGCATTTGGAGCTTAATCCACCACGCTTCTCCAGTGGGGTTGGTGGATTTTAACGACAGCCTGATGATCAGCGTCAGTGATAGCTATGTATCTATTCAAGTCAGAAAAAACTCATTGGTGCCCTTATGCTCATACTTTGGGATTCGAACTATGACCTCCTAAACAAGTAGCAGGTGCGCCGCACACGGCTATAACGACACATGGTGGTGGTCAACAGCTCCTATGTACACAGACGCAACTGTGTAGATACGGTCCAAACTTCGTAACTTAAAGTTTAGGAAATGCTTGGCTTGAAAGTTTGACGATGAAATAGAAGACTAAAAATAGAGTACATAGTCTTCAAATCAAGAATATTTTCACTTTTGCTGATCCATAGAGTTTTTAATAATATGTGTTCGTATTAAAATTTTCCCATGACTATATAGTCAGAAAAACTTAAGAATGCGAGCATCTCGCTTCTGTGCTGTGCATAGGAATGATGTCTTTACACCCTACATCCTAATAACTTTCTCTTATGTTTCCTAGTAATTGTGGGTTTATCCAGGTATCATCGGTATTACCCTCGAGTTTAATTGGTGCGAACCCGCGACTGGAGACAGCAAAGATCAAGAGGCTGCAGACCGGGCAATACAGTTCAGTGTGAGTATGAAGAGTTTTAAATTTTCAATAATATGTGATGAATCGCTAATGGGACTAGATATAGGCACGACCTTCATTCCATTTCACAATTGTGTGGGTGGTGGGGATGGCAAAAAACTTGCAAAAATAATTTGGAAAATTCCGTAATTTTATCGGATAATAAGTACTTAATAGCTTAGTGTGTAGGGATATATTTAAGGCCTTTACCGTGCAGAACGTGGTGTAGAATATTGTTAGGATTGAGACTCTTCCTATGAATCCAAGTTTTAGAGCTTCTTCGGGGGGACAGGCCTGTGCCGCCATTTTGGACGAAACGTACCAAAATATTCGTTTAGTAATGAATTGTAACTCTTTAAGTGCAGCTATATCTTAGTATATACGTTTATTCTGTGAGTTAAACGAATCAAAATTTAGAGTTGTGGAAATAACTAAAAATTAAATTGTCCTAAATTAAGGAAACTCATAATATAGGAAGAATGTGTAACATTTTTTTTTTCGATGATCCATGTTGGTTAACGTTGTTGTGCTTATTGTTCTGAAATTTGTCGTCAATGTTATCTTCTGTGTCAATGACAGTTTCTCTGATAATTTGGGTTTCCATGGATAAAGTATCTCCTTAACAATGTCACCATTATCGCTATCTATCCGCACTTCTGGTGCCTTATGCATGACAGCTATTGCAAAGTTCACACATGTTTGACAACTTGCGAAGAGTATAAAAACGAGAATTCTAAAACGACACAACGAAATTTTCTTAGTTCTAATTACTACCTTCGAATAAATGATAAAACTTTTAATGTTTTTATTTAGCCGCAAAATATTTGAATTTAAAACTGAACTATCGTTTCTACACTACCTACTTTTGTGTGGCAAAAACACCCACAGATTAAACAATAATGTTAGCTAAATTAAATTTAAAATGATGAATAGTGTAACTATTGCAAAGATTTTTTATAAATGTTCACAATATTTTCCTAGCGAAGACTGAGTACGGTTCCAACCTTTGATCATATAATATCTGGATAGAAAGTCGGTGAGAAAAAACATATTTTAAAAATGTCACCTATCTTTCGGTTATAATTCACGCAGCAGAGACGGTTTGTAGGTACGCGATTAGTATTACGGGGTATGTGGTCTATTGAGTCACACACACAAGTACCTTAAAGTGAGCCTGTCATTTTTGTTGACATTTTATTGCGAGGGTCCATCCAGACATTTTTATCAAAAGGTTGCAACATTAACTAAACAAAAATTAAATAACTATAAAACTTGTAAAGTTTCACTTTTCTTATTTGTGGGTACTAATTTTGTATACATTATTCGCGTTGTTATGACACATCTTCATACAAAGGTATCCTGTCACAACTGCTTCTTGTTTCTCCTATCTATTTTGCTTTCAGTTATTCTTTCGTTTCTGATTTGGATAGTATTCACAATATTCGTATTACTTTACAGTTCGGTTTGTACGCGCATCCAATATTTTCAAAAGACGGTGACTATCCACCAATAGTGAAGAAAAGGATTGCAGATAACTCCATACTCCAGAACTATACAAGTTCCAGGCTACCGAATTTCACACCTGAAGAATTGGAGGCTTTGAGGGGTTCGTCAGACTTCTTAGGTTTCAACCATTACACTACGAATCTGGTGGCTGAAGGAGATGGCAAAGTGAATGATAAACCATCATTTGATAATGATCTGGGAGTTGTCATGACGCAAGATCCCAGCTGGCCTACAACGAATTCCTCTTGGATAAGGGTACGTTTATTTATACATACACAATTCCGATAAGTTTCGTATCGAAACTACTAGTACCTATATACAAAGTGGAGACAACAATATGACATTATATGAAAACATTGGCTACACTAGTAATAGGAGTATTTTGAATCTATCAAATGAATCCTGGGATCGAAATTGAAAAAAAAAGAATATTTTTCAAAAAAACAAAGTAAGTAGCACAGAGACGAGAAAAAATATATCATCCTTTATAAATATAGGTTCACTGCCCTATAAGAGCGGCAACAGCGTGATGTCAAGTAGCGACGTGAATTCTTCGTGTCATTAATGCTGAATAAAAATAATTAAACCGAATAGTCGCAGTAATGTTATTATTTACAAAACCACTAAAATCACAATCATAAACTTTTGCGCTTACGTTACTATCTGGCAAGAACAATTACGCGGCGTCTTCACAGGACGGGACCGTGAATCAATTGAATGACATACATTATGACATTTACGACTTGTGTACTTTATGCTTGGTACTTTTTCATAATTGCATTAATTTGTATCGGGAAATAAAATCTAAGAAGTCTGGCAACAATGTTTACACCGATGATGCGAGGATTTTTCACCTGTTCGTGTGAGCATAGTAGTAGACACGAAGCGTGTAGAAAATGTTAAAAGTGAAAAAGTATGTCCTGTAACTTAAACTATTGGACATTTTTGATAGATTTTTTCATGCGTTTATAACACATTCGAAATTTAGTTTATTGTCGTATTGTTGTCTTCAGTTGTATCTATACCTAAGAAAAATACTGAAGTATATTTTTGCCATGTATTATATTGGCACAAGCTTTTTTGAACCATAAATAGCTGTTCACTCATTGTAAGTATATTTCATTGTGAATTTAATTATCATTCCTGAATGACATATAATAAATTTTTTTAATCGTACCGCACTCCCTCTACTGTGCTCTCGCGGGCAACTGACAATTTATCAGAAACACGTGTTGCACAACATAATATTTAACAGTTATTTCAACAATACAGTTGCTATTATTTTTTTATTGTTTAATAGGTGTATGAAACGTTAATATACTACGATTATAATATTTCATTCCATTCTACAGGTGGTCCCATGGGGTTTCCGCAAAGCGTTGAACTATGCGCGCATAAATTACAACAACCCCCTCATTTTGGTAACGGAGAGTGGGGTTTCAACGAAACCTGGACTACAGGTAACTTTTATTAGAAGAGTAGAAAAAAAAAGATAACGGCATAGATTTAGAGAAGTTCGTTCGCGTGATACGGAAAATTGTTGACCTTATTTTCTTATGCTATTATATTTAAGTACACAGAAAAATAATCCGACATCTGTAACTAGAATTTTGTTAATTTTACTATTTTTATTGTCATATATGTGACAAGTATTTGTAATGTAAAGTCTACTTTTCAATTCTAGTTAAAACATGTCAGTAACGATCACTATACACTTACTGAAATGATACAATATTACAATAAAAAACTGTACGGACTACTATTATTTCGGTTGTACATATACAAACTGATTAGTATATTCAGTTACAATATATTAACTAGTAAATTATAGTAATAAAATATTTTTTCTCGTGTACGGGTACCTATAAGAGCGTAGTGAAGGATTATTCTGTGAATTTCTTTGCTTATAGGATCAAGATCGCATAAATTATATGGATAGCTACTTGCGGCAATTACTAAAGGCGATCCGAGATGGCTGTGATGTCAGGGCATATACTTTCTGGAGTTTGATCGATAACTTTGAGTGGATGAAGGGTTACTCGTGAGTACATACTGTACCTACCTATGGCATGGCTTGGACCGAAATTTTAAAGTTGCGCTGAATGTCATTGAAATTAGAAGGATTAGAAAATAAGGTCCTATAATAGCCGCTCAAATTATCAATTTTTTCTATTTACTAATTTGCCAGATATTTACGAAAATTCATCTGACGTTGAACTTGTCCCTGTGACGTCATCTGGGCGATTGAGCGTATTGCACTACTTTCCACAGAAAAAATCAAACCTAAAACTAAGGTCAGTATGTCAGATGAAATTGTAATCCTCATGAATCAACAAAAATATTAAGACTCTATTTTATTTAAGATAATGCAAACTGTAATCATCTTTTCGGTTGACGTCACAAGGATATTTCATTAATCAATTTTTAGAATAAAATAACATGAAAATAACTAAGAAAATTACAGACTTAATTTTTATTTCATTTTAAGTGTTAAAATTTTGGTCCAAGCCCATTGACTACATTTTTAGCAAATAGTAAGTGTAATTTATAGTTTTTTTTTAAATATCTAAACCGGAAGAGTTTCATTCGTTATCTCTCTGTAAGTCTATGTATCTGTTCGAGCTAATCGCCCAAACGGATAGACCAATTTTAATGAAACTTTAGTTACTTTATGTTTGTTTGTTTTTGGATTTTCACATTTTAAAAGGGGGGGGGGGGAAGTAGCTACTCGTCATAAATCAATAATAACTCGAACATCGCACATGTGACCATCTCGTACCAAACTAGGCAGGGCCTTGAATATCTTTATAAAACGTATATAGATATTTTACACACAGACACGAAAACAATAGATATTTCATACAAACAAATATTTATTCCGGGAGGGCGTCGAACCCGTGATCTTTGGGTCAGCAGTTGTCGACTCCGACCACTAGATCAATCGGCCAATCAATATATCTCAAGCATTCTGAGGTCGACTCTATCTAATGGGATGGCGAATGGCCAATCGAGACGTCAATTATCTTGCTGCGTACTCCAAAACAGTCTAGAAACGGCGTTTTATGCACCTGTTTATTGTGGCTTCATTACTTACCAGAAATCACAAGCGAGTTATCAGCGAGTGTGATTAATATGCAATCATATTGCTAAGAGAACTGAGAACTTCGGAAAATGGTAGCTTCACGTGACAGAATGTATATGGTCGTGGCTGTCCCAACTACCTGCCGCAGGTGTGTTTACTGCGATACTTGTTCAAGCTCGCTTGGGGTCGTTCAGATGCAAATCTCGCTGCCCTATCAGGCTCAGTAGAAGTCCAACATGTTGTGTTTATTTACTATCACTCTGATATACAATATGTACAAAAACGCACCTATAAAGATAGTATCGATAACGAATCACTTCCTGTTTTTATTTAACCGACTTCAAAAAGAATGTTCCTTTCTGTGTATATTTTTTTATGTATGCTTACCGATGTCTTCGTCAATTTGTGAAACGATTTTAAAAATTACTTTTGTTCTAAAGGGTATACTCCCGAGGTGGTCCTATTATCATCATGTGAGAATCTGATAGTGGAATCAAAGGATAACTTGAAGTCTTATAGGTGGGCGTAGTGCGTTGGAGGTCTAATTTTTTAGTTATTCATGAGTTTGCGTCTGGGAATCATCATTTCATTTTACTAAGCTGATGATGGAAGCTACAGCACTTATTTTAACTGTTTGATACTGCGATTTGTCGACAGTTTTTACCAAACGGCGCTGTTTCATTTGAGCGGCGTTTAGTAGCCCATTTATACTAAAGACTAATAAATAAATTACAGTTATTCATAACTAAATGTCGAAATTTATAACTGTACGACAAAATGTCGCGATTTCAATATATAATTTTTATTTATTATCTTAAAAAGAGAATGAAAGACAAATGTTTATTTCACATTATTTGTTCCTAACAGTGATTGGAACTTTCTGCCGAAATGCTGCTAGTACCCGAGCTCGTTGTATTTCCAATTATAACAAATACAGAACCCAATATAAAGTGAATGACTTGGCACAGACTTCATAATGAACTTTAAGCCGCCCGCGAAAATAGTTCAAATGAGTTATGAGCTCCAATTTCGGAAAAACTAAAATTGCATATTCACAAAAGTATTTGAAAAATCTGTTACTTTAACAGGGAATCGAACCAAGTAGATTTGATTATCATTTATATTAACACATGAAGAAAAAACTTTGTATACCTTTTAAGCATATAGCGGGTATGGAGGTGTGAGAGATTTGACATGGTTAAAGTTTATATAGAAAAAAAGTGCCAAAAGCTAAAATCTACATTATGTATGTTACAAATACTGTCAACCATACGAGTATAATAGTCAGTCGTTTGATGCAATCTGAATCGATTGACTATCACCTAATCATTATTGGTGATCTCAAAAAACTGACCATGGTCGAATTTCAACCATTGGGCGACGGCTATAATTTTTACCTACCCGTATTAGTCCATTGGAAAGTTACATTTGGGGTTGCGTTTTTTTAGAAGACGCAATTTTATTTTTTAGATGTGTAGGGAGGGTCAGTGTAAGGTTAAAACCAAGTTTGTGGGGTCGCGACCCTTGTCCCACGGCCGCCATCTTGGAAAAAGGGGTTGAAATGGTTTTAACGGTTTATCTCGTAAACTATTGGTCTCATAAAAAAAAATTGTTAACATTTTTTGTTGCAAATTAAATTATCTACAAATTTGGTTAAGTATTTTTTTGTCGTAGAACCATAAACAAAAAAGTTATGAGCAAAAATGTACAGAAATTCGAGAAAAAAAATTTATTTTTCAAAATAATTTTTTTTCTAACTAATCATTTTACGAAAAAATGATATCAGATCATTTTTGTATCATCGTGTTTTGAGAAACAACTTTTATTTGCAATATTTTTTTTAATTTAGTCAATAGTTAAGGTTTTACAGCGCTTCGAAGCGAGTACCATTTTTCAGTACTCATAACTATACATATATTATATGTATGTATTAATGATTTGCCATAAGTTTTTATCATCTTGTTTGTTTTTTTTTAATCACAACTAATCTGTCCTCGGTCTTTTTGATGGACCAGGCTGCGGCTCAGCATCTGGTTGGCTTTCTACATTAAATATTAGTTGGGGAACTGGAGAAGGAAGTGGTGTTAATGTCGGCGGTTCACCATCAAAATCATTTTCATTTATTAATTTTGAGAGCTCCATTACGTTGTTGCAAGTCTCTCCAAACAATGGAAGCATACTGCAGAACATGTCAGCCCTGCTTTTCGACATCCACACATCGCTCCACAGTTTCTTTTACATTTGCAAAAAAATAATTTTAGAAGCTCAGGGGGTGCTGGAGGTTTAGAGCCCTGCACTGGCATCAATAATTTTTCACATTTTTTCCAGCCCCAGTCTTCAGGATCATTAAAATTACCAAGCCACGACTGGACCTGTTGGTAGACTCGGAAACTGTGAAAGCGAGCTGTGTCTTGTGTTGGAGGAAGTGAAGATAGATTAAATGTATTTTTTGTCCCTGACTTATAATAATAATAGCAGGCAGATGTTCTTTTGTTCCCTAACGGTCGCTTGGGTATTTTCTACCTGCGTAGTATTCTCGGTAACGACACTCTGATTTAAAATTATTTTAAAAATCAATAATTGTAAAGTTCTGTAATGGAGTGTAAAACAATAATTAATTAATAACAATATTGCAAAATCAATAAGTAATTAAAACGATTATCATAAAAAAAAACAAACAAGATGATAAAAACTTATGGCAAATCATTAATACATACATAATATAATATATGTACCTATAGTTATGAGTACTGAAAAATGGTATTTTTGTGTAGTATATTAATTGCTTTATAATTCTGAATACTAAAACTTCAAGTAATTGAACCAACTGAGTCGTAGTAGACAATTGATAGTTAAAAAAATAAATAAATTCCCACAATTTCTTTTCCTTCTCAGATAAGTAATATTTTTTTTTTAAATCTATCACAGTTGTTCTGCAGCTGTGCTTAAAAATATTTACGATTCCTTAGCTTTCTAACAAAGTATAACAAGCTAGAGTGTTATCAAGACTTTTGGAAAAAACTTTGATGAAAAGTTACCAGTAAGTAGTAAAAAATAGCGTCAAATTTACAACTTGGTGAGTCAGAAAACCAAATCAAACAATGTGTGCGAAACAGAGGCAGACATGTGGAACATGCATGTATTGTAGACAGTCCATAAAAAGTTTTACACACTTGGATTGTTTTATTTGGTTTTCTGACCTAATTTACAAAGACGCTTTTTCCAAAAGTCTTGATAATACTCTTGGCTTGTTATACCTTGTCGGAAAGCTAAGAACAGAAAATACTTTTAAGCACGTCTGCAGCAGACCTGCAATATTTTTTTTTAATTATCTGAAAAAGAAAAACATTGTGCGAATTTATTTATTTTTTTAACTATCAATTTGTCTACTATGACTTCAGAATTATGATATTCAGAATAACAAAGCAACTAATATACTACGCAAAAATAACAAAAACAAATAAATTAGAGGCACAATACACAAAAACCGGCCAAAGTGCGAATCGGACTCGCACACGAAGGGTTCCGTACCACCACACAATATAAAAAAATGAGCGCTACGTTAATCGAACTTAACCATTAATCGTTATTATTATGTAATTTAAGAATTATTGTATAAATATATTTCATTTTTATTTCGTTAGTTATTTAGAAGGCGCTCGATCCTCTCTGGCTAATCCGAAAAGTAATAACATGTGTGCACTTATAGCTAGAGACAATTTTCATTACTTATTTTGTTACAGTGTAACTTTGACTTTTAGTATAGAATAAGCTCTGCAAATAACACGCTATCTGTCATTTTCTATGGAATTTTTACTTATAAAAGTACATTTTATAAGTTACTCTATTACTCATTAAATAATACAGTCTAGTTAGCTGTGATAGTTTTCCTTTTAACTACGTGACATATACTCCTGTTATAAATTTTTTCTACACATCCAAAAACAACGGTTTAGCTGGAAGAGGGGTGGGGGGGTAATACATGCACTAACAAAAATTAGGATTTTAGGAGTGTATATCTTAACAATTGCGGACTAAAATAAATTTTTTTAAGACCTTTCGTTTGGTACATCTCGCGTCAATATACAATGAATTGTTTTTTTAGTTACATGTATGGTGACCTATCCCAAAAAAATTTTTTCCTAATTTTACTACGTCATTGTGTAGCGGTTTACAGATTACACCTACCTTCCAAATTTCACCTATATATTGCCAATGGTTTCGGAGAAAAACCCCAGACAGACAGACAGACGGACGGACGGACATGGCGAAACTATAAAGGATCTTTTTTTGCCATTTGGCTACGGAACCCTAAAAAAAAGGACAATAGACAAAAATCGGCATTTTTATAAAAAAAAACTTCTAAGTCCAATAACTTGAAAACGGTCAAATTTGGGGTACGGTGTTTCATAGTCAAATCAGTCAAAAATGAAGGAAACTACAACCTCTTAAAGGATCTAGGTCGACTTAACGTGTAACCCTGTATATAAGTTAAAGAATATGTCCCATTGTGTGAATGATAAATTATTATTATAGCTAACTTCGCTTACAAAATACCTAAGAGACGAAATAAAATGACGACTGTGACCTTAACGATAACATTAACATTACATTCGTAGGCGTAGACTGTAAACAAAGTGATATTTACATTAACAATTCGATATACCTACTCAATGAAAATATATAAATAAATATCATTTTATATAAGAACGTAATATCTTAATTTTGTGTTTACATCCGATTGAATCCGAATGAATGAATTCTCCCTTTGTAGTACACCAATGACTTTTTTAGAAATTAAGTAGGTAGGCACATAATTATCACTGACTCGGTGAAATCCACAATCCGCACTGAAGCAATGTGGCGGAATAACCTCCAATCACCCCACGGAGAAGCATCCTCATAACGAAGGAAGGCCTAAGCCCCTGCAGTAGGGCATGTTGGGCTGATATATTGTATCTTCAATACCCCCTCCCATTTTAACCTCCCACTTCGCCGTTCATATAATATCACTATATATACCACACATATATATCCACACGCAGAGACACTTTCGCATAATGCATATAAACACACTACTAATAATTTTTTTTAAATGTAATGAAATAAATTATGTGTTACTTATGACAGAGAGGAGTCTTCTGGTATAAGCCTGATTCTACAGTTTTAGGGTTGCGGACATCGGATGAAAAAACGGAACCCTTATAGGAACACTTTCGTGTATGTCTGTCCGTCTGTCACAGCCTATTTTCTCCGAATCTACAAAACGAAAAAGTTGAATAGTACCTACAATTATACAAATGAGATGACCCATGGAGGTAATACATCACGGACCCAATCACTGACAGAAGTATAGCGTAAATAAATTAATGTGTGAGGTGTTAGGAATAAATTATATAGAGCCAATTAGAATATTTAACAAATCTATGTCAAGTGCATCACGTGACAACTTAGTGTGGAAAGGCTCAGGTCCCAGGTATTATTATTAATTTGACAGTACGGGTAAACTGCGTAGCGGGTTTCAAAAACCACCACCCTAAAAGATTATAATAATTTAGAGCGGGGCAAGGCAAGGACACATAACCGATTTTCACAATTTTTAGAATCGCGAAACGTGAAAAAACCAACGATAAAAAATAAGTTCCTGTTATAAAAGTATTACCTAGGTACTGTCATAAAACACAATTAATAGTAAATTACTTTTGCAATATTCATCTACTGGGTGGCACGTCATCCTCGCATCAATACAAACAAACAAACCAATCCTATCAATTTAGAAAGAGCCGAGTTTTAAATGGATCAAAAAGCTTCTGGATAGCTTGTCACATTCTTCTAATCACTATTCCTAAGCAATAGATATTTCAGTGGATATTAAGAGGGTGGTAGTTTTGGAAACACAACCTTATCTTTGTAGCAGGTATTTCTCATTTTTAATTTTCTTTTTTTCGTATTTCAGCTTTTTTAGAAATTATGAAACTTAGTTTAATCTCCTCACTTCGCCTCTTTCTCTTATTACTCTTAGGGTAGTAGTTTTGGAAAACCAACGCAATTTGACGAAAAAATCACGGATAATCGTAACGTTTTAAAATATGAATATTACAAATTGATATCGATAAAATTTGCAAAAAATTTATACACTAATTTCAACAGAACTATGTACGACAGTATACCTACTCAAAAAACACATAAACTTATTTTTTAGACAGGAACCGCTCTAGCACCCGTATAATATTATAATCTCTTTGTTTCTATCGGTGGCATGGACTTCAAATTTTTTTTTTAAATTTTTGTTATTGCTCGTCTATGTTACACTTTAAAAAAACCATCGTTCTTATACGAAGTTTTACCATATTATTTAGCTTACAAAAGCAAATGGATTAGGAATACCAGAACATCTAGTATCCATTATACAATATTAAAATTATATTTAATATAGGTAAATGGAAACAAAACCTCCCAAAATCAACGTTTTGTTTAATTTTGCTACGAAAGAAATGGCATCATCTAATCGCAACATAAATCACAGAAAATCCACGTGGCCTTATGCTAAGGGCAAATATATAATATTATGATCTTTCATTTGCGCTGTTTCTCAGTAAACTGATTTTCTATTTTGAAGTTCTGTCATTTTAATATGTACTACGATATTATTTGTTAAATAAAAATTTAATATTTCATGTTACAGAGAACGATTTGGGTTATTCGAAGTTGATTTTGAATCTGAATCGAAGACGCGTACTCCAAGACAATCGGCTTTGTATTATACACAAATAATACGAACTGGACGTTTGCCGCCTAGTCCTAATTATTACAACTACAGTAATTAATATATTGATCGACTGTACAAAGTATTGTATGATATGATTGAAATAAAACAAATATATTGTGATTTGTAGTTATTTTAATAATTTTACCTGTATCTGTTGTATCTATAGTAAAAGGGCCGAAATTCCACAAATCTATACTAATATATATATATGTAAATATTATAAACATTATTTAAATATTTATATCAGTTGTCTGGTATCCATATCAATTTTAATTCGTTGCTACCTAATTTATTTAAACCAATTGTAAATTATTTTATTATTTCATAAATGGACTGTAAAATGCAAAAATAGTCTGAAATAATCATTTGCTATTATTAGAGTTGGTAACACCGTATGTGTGTATGACCAACGGTGTGTCAGTTGTCTCTAATTTGAGCGTGATAGTGATTTCCACCGTAAATTCATATCAAAATTAATTCACAAAACTATGAAACAAAACATCACGGAATAGTTTTCATACTTAGGTATTTTTAAAACATATGTACTACACAATGGTCATCAAAAACAATTGTGTCTGTCAGCTTGAAAAGGTGACTACCGCAGGTAAGACCACCTTTAAGCGGTATATAGTCCTAGAAGGGAAAATTTTGAAAAGTGTGAAATAAATATCAAACTGATGAAAGCTAAAATATATTTTTCCAGTAAAACACATTTGACAGCTTAAACTTATATAACTTTTCGGAAGACAAAATATAACAGCAATTTTTTTTATTTATATAATAAATTACAATTTTTGAATACCACCAATAACAATAAAACATAACTACATTAAACTAAAATTGTGAATTACGATAAAATAATTTTAAAGAAATGTAGACTTAAGTATAATACGATTTTGCAATTTGAAATGAAAAATAAATTTGCTATATATATTTTTCAAAGATAGAATTAGAATTATTGGTACAAGCTACAATTCAAAGTCGGACATTTATGAGATGGTAATGCATCAACAAACTAAACCCATTCGCGAAAATCTCGCATTATTTGGTTACTGAATGAACGAGATATTGTTTCGATATTAAAACTTTCAATGTGTCTATATTTTTGAGCTGTTGTGTTAAAGTTACACTACGTTTTCAGGAAAAAAATGGTCAAGTGTAAGTCGGACTCGCACATGAAGGGTTCCGCACCACCGTACAATATAAAAAAAAAGTTTCTTCATGGGGGGTCTTCATGCAAGAAACATGTATTATATTAAAAAAGAACATATGTATAATATTTACAAAAAAATGTTTCTTGTAAGTATGGGGACAAACTTTAATTTTAAATTTTATATTTATTATTTGTTGTTATAGCGGCCATAATAATACATACTCTCTGAGAATTTCAAGTGTCTATATTACTGTTAAAACGATACAGCCCTGTAACAGACGGACAGAGGAGCTTTAGTAATAGGGTTCCTGTTAATACTCTTTGGGTACAAAACTCTAAAAAAAGATTAAATAAATGCCCGATCTTAAATTGTATCCTATATAACACTTGCAAAAAATCCACACTATATGAGTAGGTACCTACTTATTTACCTTTAGTTACGTTATTAATTTTTAATACTTTTGAGCAATATTTAATTTTTATAATTAACATTTTATTAACTAAAAAGGTACTACATTATTGCTCTAACTTTCTATTATGTTAGTATTTATAAGATTTATATTTATTAAGAACATATTCAAATAAAATTAAACGAGGTAATATCGCGTTCTTGTCTAATTACGTTTTATATTTCATAACAATAACAATAGGCACAATAAAATTTGAAAAATAAATACAACTTATTTTAGTAGATTAAATTCGGATTTACATTATCGATATAAATATAAATTATATTTTTAAATAACAATTATCGTTATATCAATAGAATCATAAATTGTTTTAGATACACAGATTGGAAAAGGACTGTAGAGATTAAAAAAAAAAATGTAAAGAACGAAATGAAAATGTGAAACAAATAAGAAAAAATAAACAAAAAATTGATTTATTTTCTTTACAACCTGGCTATGTATCTACTAATACATGTAAGTGATGAGTATTACATGCCAATAACTATTTATATGGCATATGTCATCAGGTAAACCATTTTGGATTTAACAGAAAAAAAACCGAGTTTAAAAAAAAATGTATTTGTTGTGCAGTTTCGGAATGAAGCAATATGCCTTGAAGTTCCATTCAATATTAGTTAATTTTTAAGTGATTTGTAGAGCGACAAACAAAATTAACCACATAGATACTTCCGTTGATTTGGGGTTTTTAGACAAGTTCATTGTCGTTTTCATGGTGACTTCTATATTAAAATAACTAAATCTAAGTAATTGTTACTATTTTACTTTGAAAATGTTAGTACTATTCCGTTACATATCCGTCATTGTAATGTCTTTGTACCATTCATTCATTCTTTATTTAATTTCTTACATTGTAATACTTTAAATACAATAAAATACAATGTAAAATGAATGCTTTCACTTTCACGTGGTAGCAATCCACAGTGAACGTGGATTACGTTTCGTGACTAAACATCGGCCGTCAAGAATTTGCTTTCCTGATACATGAGATTTATAAATGATTTGTGGATTTATAGCTATAACGTCATGTTTGTTGTGACTTGACACTATAATATAATTTTTAATTTAATTTTGTGTCATTCGTGCATGTAAACAATAATATTTGATAACGAGAATCGTCCGACGGTACAAATTCACATCAACCATCCGATTACTATGCCGATTACAATCTCTCAGGAAAGCAAACTCTCGACAGCGTATGTATAGTTACTAATTTATATTATATGCACGAATATTACAAGTAGTTAAAAGTTTTAGTGTAATCTAGATTTCTATACAGGTTTGAACAGGACTGCGGGCATGTGCATCATTTATTCATTTTTTTTTGTCAAACGTATTGTTTGTAAGAAATCGTCGCTCTTTACCTTAAAAATATATCAACTGATAACAGATGCAAAACAAATAGTTACGGCCATCTAATACACATCGTTTTCATATTCTAGTAGTTACGTAGCCACGTTCTACACAGTACAGGTGTTAGAATACAAAACAAAAACAAGAAAATTTTCATCTGGCTGGACTCGAGGGGCAGATTCTATATATGCCAAATGACTTCTTTATCACCAGCCAAATTTTTGTAGGCTTTATGTAGCATCTATAGACTCAATTATTGAAAAATAAAAAAATAGGTCAAATATGTTTCCCGAAAGATTTATCCATACAGCGAGGAAACGAAGTTAAATATCAATGAGAAAGGTGTAATCACAGGTGTAGAGAAATATTCTGCCGGTGGCCGCTGATCGACACAATTATCAGTTACGCGCGCATCTCGACGGTAATTCGACAACTTAGTCGCGCTATGTTAAAATTCTTATGTGACACTAAAAAAAAACATTATATTAAAATTTGGATGGTAATAAAAATTTCAGCTTGTAAAACTTTTTTTTTGGAAGCTTGTTCCCTTCCAAAAAAAAAAAGATTTTTTAGATTCTCATCTGGACTTAATCAGCAGATTCCACATATAACAGTAAACCATGCAGTCCTGTTGCAACTTGTACATCAAATATTAAAAAAAAAATTAAAACAATAAATCAGTGTAAATATTTGATGTCCAGAAATATGATTTTAAAAAAAATGAAGATCTACCTCCAAGGATGCATAGATGTCAAACTGCATTTTATAAGTTATGCTTCCTTGAATACGAAAATATATTTTTTTTAAATATACCATTTAGTAATATAATACCATGAATCGCGGTCGATTCTTTTTTAATTATACATCATCTCAAAAAAAATCATAATCGTCCACAACTGATTATTATCCGAAACGTAAGCGTCAACGTTATTTGTAACGAATTTTAATTGTAACAGTGATTTTTATAGAGATTTTTCAGTAAATAACAATTTCAAATATTACAATGATCTACATTAAAAATTATACTTTTACATACACCTTTGTACATATATTTGTATACGAGTACCTCAGAGAGTCACTTTTCATCATGACAGAAATGAATAGTATTCAGTAATTAACCACCATATGCATTACGACTCGTATATTGATGTATAATTTTAATTTTTTTTCAGTTTCTCCGAAGTCGATATTATTTGATACCAACTCATGCAGCGGGCATCTTGCATTGACTGCACGCTTCCATTCCATCGCTGAATTCTTCTATTTGTAATGTCATCTCGAAGAAATTATATTTATCGTGAATTTGTCTCGTCGCCTCTTCTAGAACTTCTTGAGGGCTCACACCGGATCCTGAAAAAGGAATGAATATAATGTTACGACAGTGAAAGAACTCGCGTGGAGTTGTGAATCTGAAAATGATGTAATATGACAAACTAAAATATTGAGATATGGCGCCACACAGTTGATGAATTACGGTGGCGACACGCGGGCGACTGCCTGTCGCGTCGGTCAGCGACCACCAGCGGGATACCCCGCTTCACTCGCAGTCGCACCTGTCTTATGCGTAGTATATTCGACTTAGTAACCACGCTGTATTAAATAAAAATAAATTCTTTCGGAAAAAGTATTTCAACGTAACATGAAAAGGTACCTACATTTATTTAAACATGCAGTCTTTAGAAGAGACCTAGTAACGCCTAGAAAGAAATTGGAATGTGATGAAATAAATGATAAGACACACTGATACTCACGTATGGCGAGATGTGCGGCAAGAGCTGTCTTGTCCAGCGACAACGCCCACATGCGAAGGTTGTGCACTCGGACCACACCAGGTATCGAGAGGAAGGTATTCGCCACATCCTGTATCATGCGTTTCAATTTGAGACAACTTATAGTTACGTAATAATAGGTCAATTGCATATGGCGCAATGTGGAATCTTTACTGAAACGACGTGTTTGAGGTCCATCGAAAATCCCTGTTTTTAGTTTCTCAGAACTTACAAATGACCATAGAAATAGCGAAGCTCCCCGTCGTCTTCCCCATCACTTAACGTTGTTTACATAGTTTGGCGTTTTCGCGATGAAAAATACAAAACTTGCTAACTGCGTTTCTAATGGGGAGCGAGGCGCTATTTCGACACACGCATTTATCGTAAAGGCGGTCCCACACATGTGGACAAACATTTGGCCTTAAATACAGCAAATGTTTTCCGTGTAAATAATTGACAAATGTTTGTCGAAATTGAACTTCCTACACTACTTGGCAAATGTTTCTTTTCTGTACGGCCACTTTGAAAAGCGCAAGAAAACCGACACGCTATCACGGGTAACAAATGTTTACCGCACAAGGCATTACCGAATACGAATGGCCTCCCACATAAGCGTGAAAGGTTAATGTTTAGCAAGTTTGCCACATCTGTGGGAGCGAGGTAACGTAAAATTTGACACACACTGTGAGGTACCCACGTTTTTCCTTTATTGTGAATTTCAAATTTGAAATAAGTAAAACCCCAGCGACGAAGACGATCCGTTGACGATTCTCGCCGATATGGTAAAATACATTCACCACAAACATAACAGAACTTATCGGGGTTGGTAGAAGAACGTCTTAACTTGCGAGTCATTATAAAAACAATCCGCGAAAAAAATGAAACAAGTTATAATCACTTGTATTTCCGTATTGAATTTTACCTATTTTATTGATAATAATACAAAACACAGCTGCACTCATTTTTACCTTTATTTTTGTAGAGCTGTGTTATTACTTAACTTCGATCGATAACTATTTGAATGGATTCGACAATAGTGCGTTCTATCGATACATTCACAAGTGCCACACTAAGCATGGCCATGAGACAAATAAGTGCAACAGAGCACGCTATAGGTGCCGTGAAGACCCGTCTCGTTTCAGCATGTTATTGCCTCTCTAAAGTCTCGATGCAAATAAGGCGTGACTAAATTAATATACGTAGAACACGGAGTTTATATGCGAATATCATTCCACAGATACTATCCTCGTTTCGTCGTCATCACGTACCTGGAAGTCGAGACCCCTTGGCGAGCCCTCCATGAGCACGAGCAGCGTATCTTTAATGATGTTGAAGGTGGTGAACAGCACCAAAATTGAAAACAGGAATGTACAAATCGGGTCCACCAGATCCCATGTTGGCTGAAAATTTACAATTTCTTATTTGAAATTTTTGGATATGGATTTCGTCTACAGTCAAGCGGTGGATGAGTTTACATATTTAAATATTACATATATTTTGCGAATATATAAAAAAAAAAAAAACTAGCATCCTGTTTAACACGATTTCCGTTAAGTGTGTTAGGTATTACAATCAATATTGTTTTTTGGATTTATTAAGGCGGTAGGCTTCCCATACAAAAAAGAGTCCAGCCTGTGTCTGTTCCTCGCTCAATTCTTCAAACTGATTTCTACAGAAAAAAAATATATGTAATAGAGGAAACCCTGTTATAGGGGGATATGTTTTTGTTTTTTCGATATCTCGTGCATTTGTTTTATAATCATTTTACAGAACACGATTTTTTTCGATTTTTTTGATTCGTAAATTCTATTTTAACACGATTTAAAAAAAAAAGGAAAATACACCGCCCTAGACACGACCTTTTTAATGACGCGGACGTAGCAAATTTTCATTTTAGCACATACTCATTTCAAATGTGAAAGAACAGATATGGTCGGCAAACTGTTTTGACGGGTATTTTATAGGTATTTTTGGAAATTACTGTTGTCATCTCTGTCACTCAGGAATAGGTCGGAAAAGAGGGATCGAAAGGAAGATAGCGATGTAAAGTTATCGTTAAATTTGTAAAAATATATCTATTTATATAAAAGAAAACTGTCTTACTTTTTGTTTGTAAGTTCATAATTTTTGATTTAGTTATACGTATGTTAGTGTATGGAGAGTTACCCCCTAAATAAATACAGCTACTAATAGTAGATATATACCTTAAAATATATAACAATAGCAGCTAATAGGACACCAAAACTCTGCAGGAAGTCTCCTAAAACGTGTATGAACGCTGCTCGCACGTTTATATTCTGTTGAGAATGCGTTCCCGCCGATCCTGTGGCGTGGTCGTGGGATGCTGTTTCCGCGTCCGAATTTTCACGCTGAAAAGAATATAAATATTATCATGTAAATAGAATTCGGGAATAGAACTTCATTTTAAATCCATGATGTCACATGATTCACCTCTCCCTTTCATTTATTCTAAAATTATCCCACGTCAGCGACTAAAGCGAGTCACAGGCTATGAAGATACTATAATATTTTATTCGCTTTATACAACTCAATGGACCATATTTTCATCTCGAGATACCGAGCGATACGTAAATTAAAATAAAATCGTAGAATTGCCGTGACTGTATATTAACAAATTTGGCAAAAAAAATAGCTAGGAAACGTGACAAATAAATAATAGAACACAAAAAAATAAATTTTGAAATATTCTCTCTGTTTGTCGGTTCGTTTGTTCGTTTGTCGGCCGTCGACAGTTTGCGTTGCTGACACAAAAGATTTATAGTTATAGCATCATGTTTGTTGTGGGTTGACATAATATAATTTTTAATTTAATTTTGTGTCATTCGTGGACGTAAACGATAATATTTGAAAACGGAAATCGTCCGACGGCACAAATTCACATCAACCATCCGATAACTATGCCGATTACGACCTGTCAGGAACGTAAACTCTCGACGGCCGATGTATAAATAATTGGATTCAAAATCTACTTACTGTGAAATGTCAAGCTTTATTCTGTATAACTTTTAGTTTTTATTTAAGAAAATTTGACCCACGGAATCAAAAGATGAATTTTTAAGTTCAGTTAGAAACCTCATAGCCGTAGCGCTGCGTCACGCGTGCCCTAAATTGCGGGCACTGTGTCCTCGCAGTCACCTTGTATTTTATGTGTCATGTATTTTATTATCACATTGGATGCGAAATTGCAATGAGATCCTTATATCACTAACTTGACGAGAATGCTTGGTTCCACAGCTTACGCTGTAAAAAGATTCGCTTCCTTTCGGACATAGAAACCGCGATATTAGTGTATTTCAGTGGGTTTCATAGTTTAATGACTTATGGTATTTGCTGTGGGGACACGCTGCTAATGTGAATACAATTTTCGTGTTCCAGAAGCGAGTTGTTCGAGCGATTTATAAACTAATAAGGAAATTAATATAATAACGTTGCCGTCTCAATATATATTTGAAAACATACCTAATGTAAGTAAAAAAAATAATATTGTATTATTTAAAAAAATGTGAACGGCATAATGTTAATACAAGAAACAAGGATAAACTTGCTAACCATGTCAGCCGCCTCACTAAAATCACAAAATCTTTTAAAGGGCAATGTATACGCTTTTACAATACAATTCCGGTTGACATTTAAGATCTACTCCTTAACAAGTTTAAAACTACAATAAAACGAAAGCTTTATGTAAAAGCTTATTATGAAGTATCGATGATAAAAATCCATGGGTATAAATCGCTCGCCTATCGGTTTGTTTCAATGATTTTAATTTTCAGCACTTATTGTTAAAAAATAGTTTACAAATTTGTTAAAAAAGAGCGTCCCTCAGATTCTTACTTATTATTCTGAGCATTATTTGAATGCGCCTTTGTGATGACATTTTCCCACAAAGTAATAAATTCACACTTATGTCATATTTCAAGATTATATTACATAACTACGAAATAAAGATATTTGATTTGATTTGACCGGCTGAGACAAATCTAAATCCACGCGGACGAAGTCGTGGACACGGCTAGTTATAAAATAATAATCAGTTGATACGCTATCTCCATATAAGTATGAAAGGAGCGAAGGTTCCTATATCTGTGCACGAAATAGATAAAACAATATTGAATCCAAGAAGCATTTATCAAACACTTCAAATAATTGTACGTGAAATAGGTTCATAATAAAATTAAAATAAACACAAATAAACGTTCTCGCGAATTATGCAAAGTTAAACATAAAATAACAAGCACACACACTTAACTGATACAACTTGAGCTTGATTCTAA
Organism: Luffia ferchaultella; assembly: GCA_949709985.1. Lineage (NCBI taxonomy): Eukaryota > Metazoa > Arthropoda > Insecta > Lepidoptera > Psychidae > Luffia > Luffia ferchaultella. Next base: position 761,230 of record OX453240.1, on the reverse strand, counting down.
TCATAATTATCTCGTATATAAACAAAATAATAATCATTATGAAAATATTACACTTAAATTGGTTATAAAACAGAGGAATATAAACCAACACTAAAGTAACTTGATAAGATTAATTTAGTGACTCATACTTTTTGCAGTATGCATATAAAACACTAGTTCATCTTAAATTACTACAATTTTTTGATTATTTAGGTGGCAAACATTTTTAAATTAACACATATATGTAAAATTGTATTTCTTCCGTAATAAGAGCGGCGAGATTTGTTAAGTAAAAATTTAAAGAACCGGCCAAGTGCGTGTCCGACTCGCACGCAAACGGTTCCGTACCACCGTAAAAAAACACGTTTCTTGTATGGGGCCCCTTTAATTTTTGACTTTATTTTTATTATTTGTAATTACAGCGGCCTTACATATTCCATGAAAATATTTCAAGTGTAAGCAATGATCTCACAAATGCCAATCACCAAAAACGCGTTTCTTGTTTGGGGACCTCCTTTAGTTTTTAACTTCGTTTTATATTTATTTGTTGTTATAGTGGCCATAGTAATACACACTCTATGAAAATTTCAATTATCTATTTATTACGGTTCAGACGATACAGTCCTGTGACAGACTTTTTTTGCAGACATCTATATAGACGTATCAATTGGCTTGACAACATTTTAAATTAATTAAACTTTTTTCTTTTTTCGATACGATAATATATATATTTCCGATCAGTTTCAAAAATGCTACAAACGGTTTTTATATGGTACAGATCTTAAAAACCACCTTATTAAGTACAGGGTTCCCATCTCCGTGTGAATGCCCGTGCCCGCCGCCGCCCCCGTGACTGTGTCCGTGTTGGTGCAGGGTCAGACCCATTCTGGAAACATAAAGGTACTTATTAGGTTATATTTACTGGATTAGTAATACATATACCACGAATATTAAACAATGTCTGGACTTACACAACTGTTTTAATTTCGACTACGTTCTAATCAATATAACCATTTATATAGTACATGTTGAAATGTTTTATAAAAGAAAAACCATCAGAATTCGTGAACAGGGTTCCAAACGCAAACATAATAGACATAGATGGCGCCAATGGTGACCCTACTGCTGTCATATCAAGCGCTAGCTGTCAATTTTTTGTTAAAGTTTTTTTAGTCCTCACTGTTAAAACCTGCTAATTTATGAACCATACAATATATTTAACAATGTATTTAAAGGCATTTGAAAGTTGAATTAATAAGAAGGGATTTTTCCTTTTTATACCATTAAGTATAAAAAATAAATTTGATAAATCCGAAATGGCACTCCTCATGTGCTCATTTAGTAGTAAATAAATTAATACTTTTAACTTTTACTCCTAAAATAATTGAAAAAATTATAATGTAGACAATAATCGATTTTTATTTGTTGAATTATTACAAAATTAGAACCTTGAATAGTTTTTTCGAAAATTATCGTGCCTCTGAAGTTTCATACAACATAATTGACAGAGCCTGTTTTTTGGACTAAAATATTTTTAAAATAAAAATGTGATGATGGGGCGAAAACGTGGTAAGCCCCTCTAGATGAGGGGGCTTACCACGCTGCTCCAATGCGGGTTGGTCGATTGTAACGACTGCCATCTATTAAAGGCAACGGGGACCGACGGCTTGACATGCTCTCCGAGGCACAGAGTTAGTGATAGTTATGTACATAAGTTAGAAAAAAACTGATTGGTACTTGCCCTGGGATTCGAACTACGACTTTCTAAACAAAAAGCGGCTCGCTACCACTCGGCTACCACGACATTAATATATGGGTGAAACTATCTAAAAATGTCTTAATAGTAATTTATGATAAATTAATTGTCTGTAAAATGGTATACGATTTATTATATTTTTTGTGTACCAAAAACTATCTAAATAGTGACTGAATGTGAGAAAATTAAACGTGTTTTTCATATCGAGTTTCACATTGTGAGGCGTATTAATATAAAAGGATTGGTATTAAAATTAAAGGAATAATGTTCTAGAATAACATATGAAAATATAATTTTTTTTCTATTTACGAATTTTGCCAGATATTTAGGAAAAAAATCATCTGATACTGAAATTGTCCCTGTGACGTCATCTGGGAGGATGAGCTTATTGCACTGCTTTCCACAATGGCTTGAACCAAAGTCAAAAGTAAATAAAAATATTGAGGTAAGGACACTATGTCAAATGAATCTTAATCCTTATTAATCAATAAAACTATTATGACTTCATTTAGTCTAAGATAATGTATAATCAATTATTTTATATTTTAAGAGTAAGGTATAGATTGGTCTATATTTTCTAAAGGTCCAAGCCTATTTTGAATTTATATTCGACATTTGATTGTACTTGTATATAATTAGATATTTAATTTATTAACGACCAGCAATAAATGTTATCAATTCCCGTATGTTCCTATACATGTCATTATTTATCTCGATACACTCTCACTGCTATTACACTTCTAGCTTCTAGTGTGAACACGCATATCACTTACACCAAATTGACAGCGACGCCGACAGCCGAAGTGATTAACATAATCATGGCGTCGATCTCGAACTGCCGATACATCACTCGCTGTATGGCCATGTACACCAACACTCCGGTCACAACCCATATAAGCAGCACCGACGTCAATGCGCCTATTACCTCTGCACGGTACCAACCGAACGGCATCCTGATGACATCCAAAAATAAAATTACTGTTTATAGTTGATTTTTTATTTATCTATAAATCTCAGGATTTGAATAGATTTGGGTGTTTTGCATAAGTTGCTTAATATTTTTATTTGTTATTTTTCACATGTTCAACATGAAACCAATTACATTTTCACATGTGTAAAATAAAACAAATTTGAAAAGAAACCCGCGTATCCTAGTTTTTTTTTATGATGTATCAAAATAGTTTAAAAATAAAACGGTTGAACCTAGTTTTTGCTGATCTGAACACCACATAATGTTGTGGTGGTAATCGGTTAAGGTTTAATGGGGTGCAACCGTTAACACCGATTGTATGGAAATGTTCTAGGACGCATTGCTCTTAAGTGCAGACTCGATTGTACAAACAATTGAATAGCAATTATCATTTAGAATACAGTGACTTTTATTTGAAAAAAGACATAAATTAAAATCTTGCACCGTATAAGTTTTATTATCATTCAAAATGGCTTGTGGCTAGGAGGGCAACTTCATATAAAAACTCCTTTTATAAGCCTGCTAAACTTCCCGATTTATGCGTGTCGCCATTTTCCATTCATCCGCTCAGACCTCAAAGCAGAATCTATGTAAGTGTACGGCACTGTAGGTGCGGACAAAATAAATATCGTACATTTGACGCTCCATAATCCGACGGAGCACTTGTCCGACAGATCCAGTAACCTGGTTTTATTTAATGACTGTATTTTTTCTTTCATTTAATGTACATAATTGCTTTTTGTCATTAAAAATTCATTTAACCCTATCTTATGCGCCAGTTACGTATTGTAAATCCGAACATAGGCGACGTGAAGTTCAAGTTTATTTATAGTAAATTTGTGATAATTATTTTAAAAAGAATGCTAGAAATATGTGTGTTGAATATTAAAAATTTTACCGCCTAGTTGGTGGTCTGCTCGCCACCCATAGAGAAAACAACGAAATCATGAAACTGGCAAAATCTGTTAATAAATGGGCTGCGTCTGTAGCGATCGCCAAGCTGTTTGATAAATATCCACCTAGAAACAAAAAGAAATCTTATTACTTCAAGTACTGGATACCACATATACATACACGATACAACATTTTAGATAGACGTGCCTACTACGCTCCACAAACTAATTAGATTAGATATTTCTTAGATCTTAGATTAGATAATTCTAAAGAGCCCAAACTCGAACAAATGAAGTAGTAGCCATTGATGGGTTCAGTTATGCCCCTTCCGATTCCATCATCTCACTCTCGTCACTATGTAGTATTGAAAGAGCTATAGTAAAGACAAATGTGATGAGCTCAAACTCGGTGGTAGGTTTACTAATTATTAATAAAGGGTTCTGTTATCCGCCTTCCAGTTTCATCATCAGATCAGCTTGAAGGTACCATAATTATCGATTGTCATCGATCAAATTTTTTTTTATTACGTTTACATCGTTACACGTCATGTATACTAATAATAGCTGCATCATCAAAACCCGGTCACGAGGTTATTGCATTGTCATCCAAACCATATATGTGTGCAAAATTTCAACTTTGTAGGTAAAGAGAAAATGGCTAATGTAATTGGCTTGCAAGATTTGACCCACCCAAACGTGCATACAAACAAGTGAAGCTAAATAAAAGCTTGTAATAAAATAGATGTAATTGAATAAGTTCTTACCTACAATTTCAGCTATCATAAATATAACACAAAGTACACTGGCTATGATGAGTTTTCTCCTCGCTTTCTTGTCTATTTCTTCATTTCTAGTTCTGTGACAATGCCCTGCAATCAAAATCGATTTATTAGCTGACGCAAAATTCAAACTTTTTCATAATTTCTTACTTCACCGTTAATAATAAGGGATAATATTATAAACGCTTCCGCTATTACATCAATTCGATTTTATCTTGTGTTACCTCGGTGTACTCGCTAATGCGCACGGGTATAAACGTTGCAAAAATTTAAAAATAAAAAGTAACTTGAACAACAAAATTATGTTATCACAATTATTTTTATTTAACACAAAAATTCGAACGGAATGATGTCTAATTTAACACTGTTTTATAATTAATATCTATATTTTTTTCTTTAAGTTCTTAGCTGATGATATTAAATAATTTAATATATTTATAGTAATTTATACCCGTATTCAAGTGACATGACGCGCTTCCAGAAACATCCACAGTGAACATTTTCTCTGCATGAAATTTAACTTTCGATATATCACTGCAAGTATAACCGTTTGCCATGGCAAATCACTACAATGCTCACGCGTCGCTAATAGAGCTGAAGTTTAGACTGATGCTTAGAACAGATAATATGTGATAAAACAAATAAATACGGTATCTATTGTTTAATGTTTGCTCTTTCTATAATGATATCGGTTGAAAAATTCAAAAAGCGATTGCGTCGTGTTGAGACGGCCATACACGCTAGGGTATGCATGACGGTTATGACTGTAAAATAACGGGAATATACCAATTTCCTTATCGTAGGGCGTCTTTACCAGACGAGCACACAGTATTCTCACAAACACCATATTTGCCTCTAGGTTCGACTGTATGGCCCCTTTAAATTGTAACCATGTAGTTTAATGCATGCGGCGTAATTATAATTTATTAGCAATGATTTATTCTATATCAATAAATTGTAGGTACAAAGACAAAAACATTCGGGTATTTTCCTAACAGCTCGCTGGTTTTTCTTATGCGTCGTGTCGCGAATATTGTTGAACAAATGCCAAATGGAGTCCTATTGCTATCACTCTGCTGCCTATCTAACTTTCCGTTTATCTGTCCGTATGCCACGGGTCTCTGTCTAATGAATGGAATGAGTTTTGCTGTTATGGACTAGCAGGAGGCGCTGTATGTAGGTTTTTTGCATTACATAGATGTAACCTAAGCAAAGGTTAATTGATAAGTATTGCAGTTATAAACCTGCTGCAATAAATATGTTTCTCTAAAACGGATGGGCCGATCTTAATGCGTTTTTGAGGTATCTATATGGATATAACCCGCAAAATCTATGCCGATTTTGATGCGTTTTTTTTAAATACAATGGTATCACCTCAGACCCTTAGAACAAGTCCTTAGACAGTTTTTAACGGTCACCAAGGACGTTGCAGATTTTTTTTAAATGACTGGCCTGATTTTGATACGGGTTTTCGCATAACATAGTAATCACTCAGAATAGCTTCTTAGTGAAGTTTGCAGTTTTGAGTCGCCAGAGTGTGCTGTAGTAGCTATTTAGATGCTTCTTTAAGGGTCCGTACTGATTTCGTGATCTAAAAACCAAAAAACCTATTTTTTTAGGTCAAATTTCTCAATAGCCATTAAGATTTTCCATCTTTTTAATGCACAATCATACATCACCAATTCATCTAGTAAATCTCCGAAATTTTATTTAGATCACATAATATTAATAGGTACCTACGTAAAAAATAAATTTAAACGTACGTCTTGTAGTAAGCACAAAACATCAGATTTTTCAAGGTTTTTTTTAGCGAACTGGTATTTTAGCGAGCGAATAGCAATCACAAAAAAAAATCATACGTACCTACGGGGTATACAGTATATTAGTAAGTGTTCGCCGAATTGTCTTAAAATTTATTTAATTAGTACTGGAAAAAAATGTGTTCCAAGCTGAATAAACGTAAAAAAAAACGTGCTCAAAATCATCGTCTACGCGCTAAAATTAATTAAGAATTAAAATTTGATGTGTTATCTGCCAAATACAATTTTTATATTTTATTTTGGTTTGCAAATTTTTTTGTAATAAAATTTTGAAAATTACCTTATCGAAATTTGCGTTGCGTTCAGTCGAGTTCGAGGGCTTGTCGACGACGGACAATTTAAACGGAGTCTTAAATTGCCTTCTATAAATCATTCTATATTTTTGGAAACAGGTATACTGATTTTTTAAAACTAATAAACAAGAAACGTTAATTATAAATTTTGAATTGATATTATATTCAATGTAAATAACAACAAATGGCAAACTATCGAAAAGTCAAACTTAACTCGATGCGGTATAACCATCGTGCGTAAAAACTTATTGCCTTAATAAAAGCCTTAATTTATCAAATGTTTTTTTTTCAAATCGCAAATAAAAGAATAACAGGGAATTGTTTCTTTGAGATTCAAACGGTAAAGTAGTACCACTGGAATGAGGCATAATGCGCGTGATTCCAAATTCGCTTATTTCATACGATTCCAGTTAACGCTTTGCAGTCTATAGCATTATTATGTAAACAAATAACACGCATTCTTGTTCCGTCACTTGATGTTTCCTTTGTATTTAAATTTCTTAAGAAAAAAACAAAACAATTAACTTTTAATTAAACATGGTTTGTGTGGCACAACTTTGGACAGCAAAATCAAATCAGGGACCTACTACACAGCGCCATCTAGTCTCTAATTAAGCTAGTATTATGCTTATATTATAGGTACAACTAGATATTTTACACCCAGGCACAGAACCAGATATGTTCATGCACACAAACATTTGTCTTTGGTGGGAACGGAATCGGTGACCTTTGTTCTGCAGTCAGTTTAATTCTTCTAATCAAATTCTAATAATTCTGCTCTAACCACTCTGTCAAATTGTCAGTCAGTCAGTGCTACGTCAAAATATTAAAAAGATAGCGTATATTCGGTCTGTTATGTATATACTATTGTTCACATTTTCGCGATCACGACGCATTAACATAGTTAAGCGATTTTCCTTGATCATCAACACTAATTCCATAATCACGCCACGCCCGCCGCCCATCTGTACAATCTGTGACTTCATTAAAATCCTTCGAAAAATCTTGCATTTACCACCTCTCATACAAATAGAATTAACTGCACCACAGGATACGTGCACAATATGTTTTTCTACATATTCATGTAAATTAGGATGAATCGCGAGAATATCTGGAATTGCTAGGCATACAATTTTATCATATCAAAAATTTTAACACATTTATCATTTGCGCATAAAAAAATAAAATGGGGGCATAAATATGTTTCGATACTATTAATTATTTATTTTAATTAATTATTTTAATTTAGCCTTGAATACACACATAATAATTTTATTTATTTTAATCCAGGCCCCTCAAAAAATCCACTTAGGACCATTTCACCACCAAATCTCACCACCAGTGGTCAGTTGAGACAAAAAAAAATCCCATCTGACTACTGGTGGTCAATTGGGAATGATTTTTTCCCAATTCATCACCAGTGGTGAATTGAGAAATTTTTCGTTTCAACTGACCACTGGTGGTGAGATTTAGGGGTGAAATGGTCTACCAAATCTCTCCACTGGTGGCAATTTGGCAATCAAATTTCTCAATTATTATTATAAAGATAAAGGCTTTAAGCTTTATTATTAATACAAAAACGTGCAATACACAATTAAACCGTTAGAAATAGTCTGCTTGGAGTCTCACCCCAGTCATTATTGGCTCACCCCAGCAAATAATGACAATGAAGCATGTATAATTTTCCTCTAACTTATAATGAAACGACAAATAAAGTGGTATATGTCTATTAAGAATCATAGGTAATGAATTAAAGCTCCCTACTGATTCGAAAAGAAAAGCACTATTTTATCAGGTCAACTGAATAACCATTAATATATTCTATATTTTTTTTAATGCATAGTCATACATCACCTATTTATCTAGTAAATCTATGATATTTCATTTAGATAACAACATAATATATGTATAACAATATATATAACAACGTAATATAAATAAGTAAAAAATAAATTGAAACATACGTTTTTGAGTAAGCACGAAACAATAGATTTTTCAGGTTTTTTTTTTTAGCGAAATGGTTGCGAATACCAATCACAGAAAAATCAAACGTACGAGGCATATAGTATATTTGTAAATGTACAAAAAATTGTCTTATTATTTAAATAGTATTGTAAAAAGTATGTGTGAATACTGAATAATAATAGAATAATAACTGAATAAACGCAAAAAAGTCGTGTAAAATCGTCGTCTACGCGTTACAATTTAATGAAAATAACATGAAAATCTATAAAAATTAAAATTTTAGGTGTTATTTCCCAAATACTATTTTTATATTTTATTTTTGTTTGTAAACCCCTTTGTAATAACATTTAGAAAATTATCTTATTAACTTATATTAACTTATGTATACGCTCGCAACGTCCAATCTGACTCGAAGGCCTACTCGTCGACAGTCAACTTACAGGGACTCATAAATAAGATTAAAAATTGTTCCTAATTGACCCCCTGTAGTTCTATGCCCAATTCATCACCAGTGGTCAAATGGGACAATTCACACCACTGGTGGTGAAATGGGAATACTATTGTGTCATTTGATCACTGGTAGCCAGTTGAGAAATTGAAGTGCCAACTGACCACTAGTGGTGACTTTTGGTGGTCAGTTGGTCCGGAGCGAAAAAATCCCCCAAAAGAAGAATAATTGGAAACGTGAGTCCATTTTTACCCTTTGGTTGAGGGTATTTAGCAACAACGCTTCTACGAAATTATGTTACAGCGACGGTTCCCTAACTCGAATCTACTTAAATTCCCATTTTTTCATGTAAGTGCGTGTGGGGGATCAATATTTGAATTTAAACACTTCTCGAGTCGAACAGTAACGTGAAAGAATAGCAATCACCCGAACACACGTCGTTCCGCTGTTGTGAGAATTCCGGGTAGTTCTGACCTCCTTTGTGGGCCTCCGCGTTTATCAAAACATCACATAAAAATTCCACTTATGTACGAACGAACCCGTCGATTCAAACGTCATTTCGATTCGTTTTCGATTATTTTAGCTAATTAAAATTCGTACGACCGCTGTAGAATAAAATTATATTATTTTACGATTTCAATACGAGATATCTGTCGCAAGTAAAAAACAGACGCTTATAAACTGTCACGACAAAATATAGAGAACGAGCGAGTCGAATTTGGGGTTCGCCGACTTTGCGGTTCTCATATCATTGGCTAACACATTGATACTGGTAGGTACAGTACAAGCCAACCATAATCTAACCTAGCAGTGTTAGAGTAAACGGGATTCTAATAAAAAATCGGTCAAGTGCGAATCGGACTGGCGTGGAAATGGTTCTGCACCATTGATCAAATAATATAATACAAATGCAAATTTAGGGCCACAAATTTCGGAAATAAATGGGACAATGGTCGATATCCGCTTATTTGTTTTCTTTAATATCTGTTAAACATTCTATTATTATTATTATATCTAAAAGAGGGGCTCTCTTTTTTGATTCGTCGACGCCATATTGAGATATGATATATCCTATGTCACTCCCACAATTAAGACGAATCTAACGACACCTCATATGTTCGAATCCATCTAGCCATTTACGCTACAGTGCGTGCCAAAGAAATATCTAGGATGCAAACATACATACATACACGCGAAAAACATTACCCTCCTCAGTCGGGTAAAAATAACCATCACATTAGCCGCGAAACATTATTCAAAGGTCGCAGCGCACGCGTCTGTAACAATGGGATCGTTATCATAATCATATGGTACTCGCGTCGCGGTTCGCGGTTGACCACTGTGGCGACCACAGGTGGCGACAAAACGTGACAACGCCGAAGGTTTACCTAGTTTGTTTTTCATTCCCACACACGGCAAGGTATCAACTTCCTACTTCAACTAATTTTGAATTACCGGTTTTATTATATTAATGTATTTTTAACATTATTACGGCGGATGGTACTTTAATGGCAATAACAAACTATTTATATGATATTTAATATACAGATCAACAACTATTACGTCAGATTTTAAGTTTACACGATGATTTAATTTTTTCTTATCAATAAGATATTGCAGCGTTTAGAGCTTACGACATCATTTCGTATGTGATGATACAATACCCCAGGGGACAGCAACAAATTTCACGTATGTAAACATGTATATTTATAAGTAACCAAAAGCTACTCAACAAATCTTTACGAAGTGTAGTTTTAATGTTTTAGAAGGGTTGTTCTTCAGAACCAAATTGACATATTCAGAACACTAATAATTAGAGTAAATCGGTAACTATTTTGTTTTGTAGCTATTGTCCAACTTCAAAGCAAAACAATATCTGTTAGGTATGGAGAAACTGTTATTTTGATCTATACTCTCGTGCAACTTTCACTCAGTTTATTTTATATGATTGCTTAGAGCTTCTTTCTTAGCATCAAAATCTAGATAGTATTAATTAAATAAATTATTGAATATTAAGTGAATATCAATTAATTAAATATTAATAATTAATTATTGTTTCCGGCAGTGGACGTATCAGACAGACTGCCGTAGGCCTGGGCCTATTGGAGTGATAGGAATATCCAGACAATGCAGCTGCTATCCTTCTGTATTTTGACCCTGATCGACCGACACGCTTAAGGCCGATCCGCAAAATTGCAATTCAATGTCCGTCACATAGTGGACACATATCACATATTGGTGACCTCGTGAAGCAGATTGAGTTGTTTCTTTTTTATTTATTTGTAAGTTCTTTTTGGTTTCATATACAACAGTAATATAAATTCTACCAAATGAATTCAGTATATAATATTATTAAACAAATATTGCAATTACTGTTTTAACTTTCACTCGGCCTTAACAGTAAGCTGCAATTGTTTTTCTTAAATTATATTTAATGCGCAAATACGATATCCTTGCCGTCTCAAAACTTAAATCTGTTACTGTTTCTGTATATCTGATCTGTTTTGTAAACTCGCGCTATATTACTTTTCTCATTATTGCTCTCCCAATTCCAAAAATACAAATTTTAATACTTTATATATAGAATTATGTTTTCACCTATTTAAATGTATAAGTTTCATCAAAATCGATTCAGTAGTTCTTAACTTCTGTCCAAGTGACAATATTCCTGAAAATATACCTCGTGTGACCGAAGTGGACCAACGCGGTCTCACTCCATTACGATTAAATGCAACAATGCTATTTGTTTCGGAGTGAGGTACTGTTTCATATTTCGTCGGGTTAGAATTAGGTCCGTTTACAGCTACGGCTATGGTACCACAATGTACCACAATGTATATAGTAATAATTTTTAATCTGAAGTATAATATATTCTTACTTTCTGCGTCGGTGATGCTCCCATTGCTTTTCTCCCTTAGGGTGCCGTCGATGAGCGCGCAGCAGCCGGTGGAAGGGTTACCGTGTACACAGAATATCACGCGCCGTCCCAGCGCCCCCACCTCGTTGGCGCTACCGTACGACACCCTACCTTCATTAAAACTGAAAAGAAAAGAACAGATTTTTAAATACACTACATCCTCGACATTTTCCCATCACTAGCTCTGTTCCAGAAAATAGGGTCCAAAACAGTCGATAAACATAAAATATAATGTGAATATTCTAGAAAGCACTACGACGTTTGAGTTACTATATTAACTGGAAGTTGACCGGAATCTTTCAACAGTTATAAATCCCTGCGCCATTTTAAACACTAAAATGCTATGTATCCTAAAAAATAAATTGTTTTGTTTCACCAAAGATGTTTCCGTGCAGCGGGCTCTTGTATCACCTTCTAGGTGTAACTAGGCCTTTTCCTATTTTGAAAAATACTTATTGTTTAAACTCACGTTTAAGGCTAGGTAGACAAGTTGCGATACTATGTTATGGTATAGTAGCATTAATTTATGAAAATTTGTACAAATTTTGTACTGAAGTAAAAATAAACCACAAGTGACTGCACTGAGTGCGGCAGTTTATCCTCAAGTTGTCAAAATTGTACCAAGAAGAAAATCGAACTAGTGATTTTCCCACAAGTTTAAGTGATCAAGAGAAAAATTCAATAAGCAGGCACACACACCCACACACGCAGGCGCATCACTTTTCTTCGTGTTTGATAGTAGTAGAATCCTAATCGAACATTATCTAAAACATGATTATTGACCGTATCACAACATAACACTAATTCATTCAACAATGATTTATTGTTTTATATACACATAATTTTAATCGTTACCACGATTGCAAATTATCTGATTTTCAATTGATAAATTATTAATTAGCGCAAATATACATTCGTACTAATAAACATACTGAATTGTCAACATTCATATGAAATTAAGTTTTCTAGCGCGAAAAACTATAACGATATGAAGTTTATACATCGTCGGGAATTTATTGTGATCGACTGAATTACTCATCCTCGAATCGACAAAACTTGGCGCTTCCACAAAATTATCTTGTTATGTACCACCCTAGCCAACTGATTCTCACACTGCACAATAGCGGTATTATTATTATAAAAGAAAGGTTCCCTATGTCGGTCAATTTTTTTGGTAGATACACAGAAAATTTCAGATTTAGAGCAAAAAAAATTTTGTAGTCAAATATTTAAATCAAAACATAAATTTCTTAATTCAAAAGATGTTACTTGAATTAAGATTTATAAGCATATTCGTCAAAGTAAAATTCTCGACGTCACTTATTTGGTCTAAGAAAGTGAATTTGTTCCAAATATCAAGAAGATTTAATTAAGAAACAATACTTTTTTGCCATAAATAATAACAATTACTTGTATGGAATTCTTCCAACTTTTTGCAGAAGACGGCAGATTTTTCGCAGAAGAAAGCGAGGAATGCGCTTTCTTGTTTTGCGTAACGAAGAAGGAGATTACTTTTAAGTATAGAATAAAAGATGGAGCATCGGTCAGTTTACTACACGGAAGTAACCTGTTAGATGCTGTAGTATATCTGGTCTGTAGACGGAAGTAGCTGTAACAAGACTTAAAGGCTTCGACCAGGCAAGACGGACTGATACACATCAACTCCAGCATAGCATAGGTGGGTAGTGTTGGTAAACAGGTAAGCAGGTAGTGGATGCCCGTGATGCCCTACCCTGCTCGCTCTGGCTGAGCATCAATCAGACCAGCAGACAGATTACTGTAGTACGGACCTATGGCCCCAGGTTTCTGATGATGATCAGACTGTGTAGGCACTCGAACTCGCCTGTTTAAAGATTTACAATTCTTGGCTGTAATTCTTCTTTTACAGTTCTTGGCTGTAAAAAGATATGATTTTTGGAACAAGAACGAAATATATCTTCAGACCAACACGAAAGTACAATGATTGAAATTAATAAGTTACCTTTAATGTAAGAATTGTTATATCTTGAGTGAAAATTTTACGACTTTTCGTATATGGTAAACGCTAAATATCTTCACTCAAGTAAACTCTCTTGGTTTAAAGCAATTATATTTTCTGTATACGTAACAAATAAGTATACAGGCAGAGATGCTAACATGTAAGTATCTTTGTCTTTTACAATATGAAGCCTATAACTATATCATAAGTCTTATTTGAAAAATAAGTAAAAAAACACAAACCCTTTCACACGTATCCTCAACACACATGCACACTCGCACCCAAAAACCGAACCCCACACACTTACATTAATTACAATTTTTTTTGTGTTTATTATAGTTTCTATTAATCATATCACCTTATATAAAATTTAATTTAGGTAACCTTGCCATTGGCCTTGTAGAATGTAACTTTGTTCGATTTCAAGTATTTCGATCTGTTTATGCTATTATTTTTTATTGGTCTAAGGATGCCAAATTCCTTGGTCACGATTTGGGTGTCGCGCTGCGCCCGTTGACAGGGGATCCTTTGAGCAAGGAATACCTTGTTCAGAGGATCAGTGTCGCAATACAGCGTGGCAACGCGGCAAGTATCCTTGGCACCCTGAACCCGTCGTCTTTTTAAAATTTTCTCGATTGTCTTTATTTAGATCGTATTTTTAATTTGTAGGTATTTTTAGTTTATTTTTTAATTACATTTTATTTTAGGGTATATTATTTAGCTGTAGGTTTACTTTGTAACCATAAATAGATAGATAAATAAAACCTGACGTTTAGTATGGGCATGGCAACGGGCCAAACACAGACTATAAGTATAAAAGCTTTGATTCAGGAATCTATACCCGAATCGGGGGCCCCACAGCTAGATCATGCACCACCTAGAAAATGATATATGGCCGACAAGGATATAATCATATATATCACGATATATATCATGATTTTTATACCTTCATATTCAGTGTTGTTAATTCGTGGATTCCATGCATGCGTGCATGCATGCGTGGATAACACGCAATTGGGTGTGAAGGTAAGACTACATTGGTAACGATTACATGATACTAATAATATCGAATGTTTTATTTTAAAATAATCATAACAAGGATATGGTCACTCTATTTTGAATAATATCAGCCTGGCATATCTGTACTTCATTGCATCTGCACCTGTATTAGTGATTGATTAGCATTAGGCGTGTAAAAGCGAGTCGGATTCATTCATTCGGTTTAAGACAGCGCGCGCCGCCGACTCGGGAAACGTAAATTATCAGTTGTAGGTAAGTGCAGGTGCATTATTTGAACCTCCTACCGTGAATAAATTGTTAGTGCTTTATTATGAGTAATATCATTTACAAAATTTTATTTATATGTCATAGGATTATTATGTAAAGACCTGGTTGTGTGTCGCAAGGTAATCTGCGAAAGATGTAAATAACAAATCTTTTAATTAATTACTATTTTTCTAGCGCGAGCGCGAGAGGGCACGGCACTGGTTAATTAGAAAAACCCTACAGCGGATTGTCGACCAAAAGACCAAACTAAGTTAGTTTAGCTTAGCTCGCATAACTGTTCATTGGATAGCTCATCATTTTTATACAATTGTACCAACCACGAACTATATAAGCTATGATATGTTAAGTTAGAACTATGTAAAACTAAGTTGTGTACGCCGACCCAAAACTACGCAAGTTCAGTTAAGCCCTCCTCCGTGTCCTGCCTTGTCTTACCTCGCACCACTGGCACCTTTTGCGGGTAGATATTTATCGTTGAGTGTCGCCCCTAGTCGACGCCTGGTGTCGCCCGCCCACCTCTCCTATCCTTTTACCCATTCTTCGGCCGTAGTTTGATCGCCAATCGAGTATCTCTTGGCGGTCTCTCGGTCGAGGCAGCTAGGGCCTTAGGTACGCACCCCCTGGTTTTGCTCACGCGAAACTAGGGGACGCACCGTAGGTGTAGGTGTAGGTACCCACCTCACACACTACTCACATAAAACATACATACATTACACACCCACATTAAAATGTCAGCCACGAATACCCCCCCCCCCCCCCGCCCTTCAGGCAAATATTTTAAAAGAATTAATGTCCGTCCTCGCTGCATTCGCCGCCACACACGACCTTCATGTCCCCGCTAACTTAAACTTAGCCAATATTTTCGCGCCTAATACCGCGAGCCCGACCGCCGTTGTTGTAACGGAAAATTCCGCGCGCGCCGCCGCCATTATCCCCGACTCGCCGGCCTCACCGGCCACGAGTGTGAGCGAGACGGAGAGCGACGCCACGCCCTCTCGCTCGCACTCGTGTACGTCTGACACTATGTCAGACAACGGTTCAGTCACGGGCAGTAAGCATCCCCGCCCCGCCTCGGGCTCCGAATCGGACTCTTCCGACTCGGACTCAACTATCGTTGAATCCGCAACCCCTGACCCCGCTAACGATGGCTTTGAATTAGTCAAAGCCGGTCGCAAAAAGAAACGAGCGTGCGACCGTCGCGCGCTCGCCGCGTCCATGGAGGTCGACCCCCCCCTACGCCCCGCGCTCGCCACACACCAAGCGGCCGCCTCTTCACGGCCCGCTCCCGCGCCCACCCCCGCGCCCTCAGCGCTCACTCGTGACGCCGTAGCGGCGCACAATAAAGTAACGGCTCACAAGCCAACCCCCCCGCCCGCTGGGAAATCACCCCCGCCCGTCGTCCTTCGCGACAAAACCAAATAGACGTTGGTCGCATCGGTGTGTGGCCAACGCCACATCTTATATAATAAAGCGGTCGACACCACCGAAGGTATTCGTATCTCGGTAAGTGATACCGACTCTTTTCGCGCTCTTACGCGTTACCTAACGGACGCGAAAATTCAATTCCACACGTTCGCGCTCGCTGAAGAGCGCAAATTGAAGGTCAGCCTTCGCGGCATCCCCGACGAAGTAGACGACCAAATCATAATTGAGGACCTCCAGGCCCAAAATTATCCCGTTAGTTCGGTACACCGCCTACATAGGCGCGATGGATCATCGCTAGGCCTCGTCCTAGCCATCTTAGAAAAGAATGAGCTCGGCAAGCTCATTCTTCACAATAACAATATTAAAATAGCCGGTCTTCTGGCATTCGTTCAGAAATCCCGCGACGCCGCGCCGGCCCTGGGCAATGCCATAGGTGTCAGCTTAATGGCCACGCTTCCATTAACTGCAACGCGAATCCGCGTTGCGTTAAATGTCTCACGCCCCACTTCACCTCGGAGTGCCCGCGTGATAAGGCAAAGGACGGACCACCAGCGTGCGTCCTCTGCCAACAAACCGGCCACACGGCCAATTATAGAGGCTGCCCTAAGGCGCCTAAACTCACTCCACCGCCAGTGCGTCCCGCACAAAGGCAATGGGCCCCGGCGGTCCACAACACGACCCATTTCCCGGCGCTCATTCAACGGCGCCCGCATTTTAACGGCCCTCTCGCTCCCACGACCGCTCGCCCCGCCGCGCCCGCGACGACGGCGGCACGACCCGTCCCAAAGGCGGCTGCACCGGCCGCTCGTACTACCGGGCCCGTGCCCAACAAACCTCTTAAAGATGCGAGCTCATTCCTCGCAAATTTAAGACTAATAAAAGCGGCCATAGCTGAGGTCTCCGAGGACGAGGTCGCCGCGTTGGCCTCGGAGATCTCAAATAGTAAATGTACTAAGGACAGAATGGCTGCCCTTAGTCGTTATCCCAAAGTGATCGAATCACTCTATTAATTCATTTTAATTATAAATTTTTTAGATTTTTAAATTTTTAATTTTTATTTTCAACTCTAAATTGTAATGAGTGCACCCGCGTGCACACTGGGCGCTCGCGCTGGGCGACATAAACCGAGTTCGGTCTCGATTATGTCGTTCAACGCGCGCGGCCTTAATACCAATTTTATAGAGTTAGGCGAATGTGCGTCTGAGTACAGCGTAGATATCATATTAGTCCAGGAAACCTTTTTATCAAACAAAAGGCCCAGGGCCTGCAAAATTAATAATTATAATTTATTTAGAACGGACCGCGAACGCGGAAGGGGCGGGGGTACCGCGGTGTATTTTAAACGCTCGCTGTATTGCTGCCCTATCGACGCGCCCTCTCTTATTAACGTAGAGGCGACAGTGTGCAGATTGGCTATGACCGGTCACGGGACCCTTATCATAGCCTCTGTTTACCTACCGCCGACTAGTGAGTTGCTCCGGAGCGACATAGAAGCCCTTCTCGCCCTTGGAGATTCCGTTCTCTTATTCGGCGATCTTAATAGTAAACACACAGATTGGAACTGTGTGGCCACCAACATGAACGGCCGCAGGCTATCGGTCCTAGCCGAGACCCTTAATTTAGACATAATCGCGCCACTTACACCGACGCGATTCCTCGATAATAATACTCATCGTCCAGAAATTCTGGATTTCGCAGTTCTTAAAAACGTGGCGCTGAAACTGAGCTCTCTCGAGACGCTTCACGCCCTGAGCTCAGATCACCGGCCCGTTCTCATGAAATTGGGCTCACCGGAAAATCCGCCGGAGGACCCCAAATTCATCACCGACTGGGATAAAGTCCAAGCCGCGCTCCAAAAAATCGATACCCCCGATCTTAATAAAATCCCATCGGAAATTAATTCAAATAATGATATAGATTTAGCTATAGGGGCTCTTACTGAGCACGTTCAAAAAGTGATCGCGGACTGCTCGCGGAAGGCGCCGGCGGCTAAACCCCGCCTGAACCTGCCGCCTGATGTGCGCGAACTCATAAGAGTCAAAAACGTTGCTCTGCGCCGCGCGAGCGCATATCCCACGCCCGAATATAGGTCACGAGCGCGCGCCCTCCAACGCCGTGTGAGAGCGCGCATAAGTGAGTTACGTAACGAACAGTGGAACGACCTTATGGAAGGCATTAAGCCAACCCATAAGGCCTACTGGAGTGTCGCCAAAGCGCTCCGTTTAGACGGACACGCCGCGTCCCCCCCACTTAAGAAACCAGATAGCTCCCTCGCGTTCGACGATAACGAAAAAGCTGACTGTCTTGCAGATAGTCTTGACGCCCAATGTTCAATCAGCAACTTCCGTGCGACCCCTCTCACGTAGCCTACGTCGAAAACGACGTACGCAATCATGCGGCCCGTCCGCCCTCAGCGGACCTTCCCCCAGTCACTTGTGAGGAAATTAGTAAACATATTAAGGAGCTTAAAAACAAAAAAGCTCCGGGTCTCGATGGCATCAATAACAAAGCACTCAAATGCTTTTCTTTTCCATTAGTCGTCCTTCTGGCAACCATTTTCAACACTTGCTTCAAAAACTGCTACTTTCCACCGATCTGGAAGGAAGCCGTCGTAATCGGCATTCCTAAGCCAGGCAAACCTCGAGATCTTCCCACCAGTTACAGACCCATAAGGCTCCTCAAGGTTATGGGCAAACTCTACGAAAAAGTTTTAAAGACTCGTCTCTGCGATCATTTATTTGGAAAGGGACTAATTATAGACGAGCAATTTGGCTTTCGTCCCCGACACTCTTGCCCTCAACAAGCTCTCCGCTTAGTTGAATACATATCTTCCGGTTTCAAACGGAAAGATAAAACCGTAGCAGTATTTTTCGACGTAGCCAAAGCTTTTGACAAAGTTTGGCATGCAGGCTTAATATACAAGCTGCATAAACTTGAAGTCCCAGATAGATTAGTTTTTATAATCCAAGACTATCTCACCGACCGACAATTAGTCTATAAACACGAGAAATCACTCTCAACGCGGAAAACGTTAAAAGCTGGAGTCCCGCAAGGCTCCACTCTCAGCCCGATACTGTACTCAGCGTATACGAACGATATTCCGTTGCCGCGCAACGGAGTCCAATTATCACTGTTCGCCGACGACACAGTGCTCTATTTTCGCGCGCGCACAAATGGGCATATCGCCCCTAGACTACAAGTCCTCTATAGACGAACTCACGCAGTGGTTTCGCCTATGGAGGATTGAATTAAATCCGGACAAATCCGCGGCCATCTGTTTTCGCCATTCCAAAGCGAAAGACCCCTCACTCCTCCCAAAAAACATAGATTCACTTAAAATGTCCGGTGTCAACATTCCGTGGCAACATAGTTATAAATATTTAGGTATTACGCTTGACAAGCATCTGCACTTTCGCGATCATGTCAAGCGTGTTAGCAAACTTGCCAAATTTTATATGGCCCGCCTGTCCTGTATGATAGGTAGCCGTAGTAAGATGTCGATGCGCAACAAGCGCACACTCTATGTGATGGCTATCAGACCGGTCATGACTTATGCATGCCCGGTCTTCGCTTACGCCAAAGAATCGATACTTAAGCCGCTACAGGTCATACAGAACAGATTCTGTAGAAGAGCAGTAGATTCTCCTTGGTACGTTCGAAATAGTATAGTTCACAGCGATTTCGACTTACCAACTCTTTCCAAGTACATGAAGGACGCGTCAGAGCGCTTCTTCGCCGCTGCGGTCGCGCACCCCAACCCGCTACTTTCGGCAGCGGCCTCTTACGAGCCCCCGCCCGCCACCCACTTTCTCAGACGTCCACGGAATGCACTAACAGATCCTCCTGACGATCTCACCACCGAGGTTGAGAGTCTCAGGAATGCAGGCAGATCAGACCTTCAGTCTGACATAGGTGAACAGTACCTAGCGCCCGATATTACCTAGTTAACGTAGCAAATCTGTGCGAATGGCATCTGAGCCTTGTTTGTTCACAGTCGGGCCGTCCAGCTCGAATTGCCCTCCATTGCCGAATTTTTAATTCTTAATTTTAATTTTAACCATAAGCCTAGGAGACGGCGCCCTTAAGGCGCCGCCCGCCAATAGGCACTAACGCACCGAAGCATCCTCAATGCGTCCGGTCGTCGTTCATGTCAAATCCTATACGCTCTCCGGAGTATAGGTTGAGGAGTCGTTTAGCCGGTCGGGCTGCACCTTCTGTGTAGAAATCCCAACCCGGCACTATCTGCGCGGTAGGTCGGGCGCGCAGATGTCTGTAAGCAGATTCGGCCCTCACAAAACAAAAAAAAAAAAAACTCATGGGTAGTGGCACTGGCAGTTTTTAGATTAAGATTTTGCAGTATGGAGCAGTTTACTGAACTTCGTCCGTTCAACTGAAAAAAATTCAACAGACTGCACAAAGTTGACTTAGTTTTCCTTTGGTTCTTGGTATCATGCATGTGCAACATCACTTCTAGTGTGCTATATCTGACTTACCTTAACTTGTTTAGCTTTATAGTATCAGCGAAGTTTAACTCTTGGTCGACAATCAGCCTATAGCGCTCTCGAGCCGTTCCCGTGGCCCCGTTGATCGGTTAACATTTCTTATTTTTTAAAATTAATAATCATATTTATACATTATTCAGTTTATAATATACAATCCAGAAATTATATTTTATAAATTTAAATTAGTGCTAAAACACTCCATTTTCTCACACGCACTCGGAAATTTCACTTTGAAGTTGAATAAAAACCTATTGTTTTTTTTCCGTATTATCTAGTATTTTTTAAATTGTTAGCTCTGTTTATAATTATTAAACAGAGTAACATTGTGAATATTCATACACAGGCCATAAATTATACAATACTCGTTTGAAAATGTTAACAATAGGTACTGTTGAAATATTAAACCTTTTAGTGTTTTAAGCCGTTTTTTGTTAATTTAAAAAGTTGGACTTTATTTACAATTCACTTTTAGGGTTCCGTACATCCGAGATAACGGAACCCTTATAGGGTTACTCTGTTATCTGTCTGTCACTGTCCCGCCCCGCCAGCCCTACAATAATACTAAAAGATTGTGTATATTGTGACGCCTATAATATTTTAGTACTAAGTGATACTAAACAAAAAAACAGGTAGGTATTTTATTATTTTTTACCATAATTGACAGTATTAAAATTTGCAAAATGATGAAAGAACCATCCGGTATTGATTTTTTCATTTTTATTAAATTAATCGAACAAAACATAATAACCGGCCAAGTGCGAATCGGACTCGCACACGAAGGGTTCCGTATCACCATACAATATAAAAAAAAACGAGCGCGACGTTAATCGAACTTAACCATTAATCGTTATTATTATGTAATTTAAGAATTATTGTATAAATATATTTCATTTTTATTTCGTAAGTTATTTAGAAGGCGCTCTAACCTCTCTGGCTAACCCGAAAAGTAATAACATGAGTGCACTGATAGCTAGAGACAATTTTTATTACTTATTTCATTACAGTTAACCTTTGACTTTTAGTATCGATTGTGAAGAGAATAAGCTCTGCAAAGGAAAGAGTAAATTTATAGTAGGTACCTAGTAATGTTTTTTAAATTATCTTTTGCAATAACATCACAAAGATAAAATGCATCTAGTTTTCGCTTATTGGTTAAACGCCATTTGTCATTTTCTATGGAATTTTTACAAAATTTTTATAAGTTAATTTATTACTCGTTAAGTAATAGTCTACTTAGCTGTGATAGTTTTTCTTTTAACTACGTTATATATACTCCTGTCATAAATTTTTTCCACATATCCAAAAACAACGGTTTAGCTAGTAGAGGGGAGGACACATGACTCTATCCAAAAATTAGGACTTCAGGAGTACATATCTCAACAACTGTTGACTTAAATAAAAACAAAAATTGTTTGAAACCTTGATATCATTTTTTAAGACCTATCGTTTGGTACCTCTCGCGTTAATATTCGATGAAATTTTTTTTCGTACTTCAGTTACATGTTACATTTCATCTATATATTGCCAATAGTTTCCGAGAAAAACCACAGACAGATATACAGACAGACAGAGGGACGGACGGACATGGCGAAACTATAAGTGTTCCTTTTTCGCCATTTGGCTACGGAACCCTAAAAAATTGTCATTTAGTCATTCCAAGGATTTGTCCCTGTACCAGGCCATTTTTTTGGAATGACTAAGAAGTGACCAATTTTTTTATTTTTTGGTTTTTAAGACCATAATATAAAGTAAAGAGTCCGGGAACATATAAATTAATACATTTTATCTATATTAAAAAAATTGTAGTGTCTGTCTGTCTGTTCCGGCTAATCTCCGAAACGGCTGAACCGATTTCAATGAAACTTTGCAAATGTGCAGAGGGCATTATCGGAGTGTGATATAGGCGACTTTTTGTCTGTCTGTCTGTTCGAATTGATCTCCGAAAAGGCAGGACCAATTTCAATGAAACTGGGCAGATGTGCAGAGGGCATTATTAGGGGCGACATAGGCTGCTTTTTGTTTGTCTGTCTGTATGTTCGAGCTGACCTCCGAAACGGCTAAACCGATTTCAATGAAACTTCACAGATGTGATGAAAAGATTATCAGGAGTGACATACAACACTTTTTGTTTATCTGTCTGTCTGTCCGTCCGTCTGTTTGTTCGAACTGATTTCCGAAAGGGCTGAACTTATATCAATGAAACTTCACAGATGTGATTAAAAGATTGTCAGGAATGACATGCAATACTTTTTGTTTGTTTGTCTATCCCTCCGTCTATTTGTCCGTTCGTCTGTTTGTTCGAATTGATCTCCGAAGAGGATGAACTGATTTCAGTGAAACTTCAAAGATGTGATTAAAAGATTGTTAGGAGTTAAATACTTTTTGTTTGTCTGTCTGTCCGTTCGGCTGTTTGTTCAAACTGATCTCCGAAATGATGAACTGACTTCAATGAAACTTCACCTATGTGGTTAGAACATTGTCAGGAGTGACATACAATACTTTTTGTTTGTCTGTCTGGCCGTCTCTTTGTTCGAGCTAAACTCTAAAAAATTTAAACCAATTTTAATGAAACTTCGCAGACATGAAAAAAAGGATGTGAGGAGTGACATACGCTACTTTTTGTTTGTCTGTCTGTTTGTCTATATGTATATTCGAGCTAAACTTTTAAAGATTTTAATGAAACTATGCAGACATAAAAATTGGTGGTCAGGAAGGATATAGATAACGTTTTGTCCGTGTGGTTGTCTGTCTGTCTTTTTGTTCCCGCTAATCTCCAAAACGACTAAACCATTTCAATGAATCTTCACAGACATAAAAAGGAGGTTATCAGGAGTGACATAAGTTGGTTTTTGCCTGTGTGTTTGTCTGTCTGTATGTTAGAGCTAATCGTCGAAACGTCTGATTCGATTTTACAGAAAATTTGCAAACATAAAGAGGGTGTTGTCAGGAGTGAAAAGCAATTTTTTTATATACATATAAAAAATCGTAGTGTCTATTAATCTGTCTGTCTATTCCCGTCAATTTCCAAAACGGCTGACTGATTTTGGGACCGACTTGTGGGATAGCTATTTTTCATGCTAAAATGGTTAAATGGATTTTTATGAAATTAGGTACATTTCTTAGGTAGTTAAGTTTCAGAATGTTCTAGAAACTGTCACAATCTTCTGGAGCGTCGCGTTCCTTTAACTGTCCCGGTACAACTGTGTAGGCTTAAAGGTAGTTATGAAATAAAATTTACGTCCAAGAAATTTCAGATAACTAAAAAACAGGCCAAATTGCAATTAACCAATTTTTATTAAATATTTTGGTGCTTCTACTGAAAAATACACTCACATCACATCGAGGAAATCTTACAATTATATGGAATCGATTGATAATTTTTTTCATAATTCAAAATTCAAAATTCAAAAAGTTTTTATTCAATATAAGATGTTTGCACACACTTATTGAAAGTCGTAAAAATTGATTAGGTACCGGTTCAAAAACTAGGAGGAGAAGAACCGGCAAGAAACTCCTCTCTGTTTATTTTATTTAAATATATGTCTTTCTTAATTGTTTTTTTTTTTTAATTTAAAGTCTTACAACTATTACAATGATGTCCATGCGCACTTATCATTTAAATACTCGGTAATACAATAGTAAGCTTTTTTCATGAGTTGGACTTTAACTCACTTTATAAATTGATTAGAATTCAAGTCTAACATTTCTTTTGGAATTTTATTATAAAAACGGATACAATTTCCCATGAAAGAATTATTAACCTTTGAGAGCCTGAACCTGGGAATTGATAACAAATGCTTATGTCTTGTATTTAAGTTGTGGCCATCACTTACCCTAGAGAAAGCATTTATGTTTTTATGTACATAAATTATATTTTCATAAATATACTGACATAATTTTATTCTTATGCATTCCACTCACACTCAGGAACTATTACAATGGTAGGTAATATACTCTACTTTTAATTTACGCGTCATTATCGCGTTCTCATCAATGCCAATATCACAAACGTCACTGCCGGTATTATCATTGAGTCACCAACCATAATTATCCGTCATTTTTCTGACGTCACTTCTTTATTATAAAAAATCAATTTTCGCTCGGATCACACATGACGTATTTCCGTTACACTTTCTTAGGTAAGTACCTAGGACATTTTTAATGTTGAAATGTTATTTATAGGTATAATCTAACGGTAAAAATTCAATTTCATCTTTCTATGGAGTCAGTTCGCTAGTCGATAGGGACATTCGTTTTAAGGCTACGCAGTGAGCACTCCCTTCGCTCAACTGCGACGCAAACGCAGCCTGATATCGTGTCATTTCATGTTCGAAGAGAAAACAATAATATACATAAAAAAACGGCCAATCTGATTCCCGCCACACACCTTGAGGATTACATACGGTCAAAGATGTCCAAGTTATGCCAAAATTTATGCTATAACTTTATTCTGAGGCTATAACAGATATTTCAATACCCAATATTTTCAAAACATGTGTAATAAAAAAACAATTGTATGATATAGCTACAAAGCACATACTTTCCGATTTATTCCTGTATTTGTGTTGCAAGGTTTTGCTTCTTAGCAAATTTCTCGATTTAGGTTAGCGGGACGTACCCTAGGTATAGGTTTTGATTTACTTACGAGTATCAAAATGTGTGGCATAAATGGCCCATTTTTTTTTATTGCGTTGACTTAGAAACATGTTTTACAGCTTCAAGGGATCGTCAATCTAAGTATTTGATATTAATTTTAGCTTGATAAGTCCAGGAATTTCTGAGAAAAAGAGACAGACAGACGGACGGAAAGCGAGGTGATCCTATAAGGGTTTCTTTTTCCTTTTTAGCTCTCGAGGTACGGAACCCTAAAAAGTCCGTCTATTCTTGTTATGTCATGAAATATAGTTAAAAAATATTTCTGTGAGTCACGCAATATTTTATACCAAAAACGAGTGCACAAAAAGTTTTGAATCGACCTTTGGTTCTAGTGTTATCATGAAGTAAGTGACAAATGGATTCAAACTGAAGTTATTTGAATATATGAATAAACAAACTATGACTAATAAAATTACATTGTACTATCTATATAATACCTGGGAAATTCCATTGATACCCCATATAATTTATTTAAGGTTAAATTATGGTAAGTACTTAACAATTATTTCAAGACAATTGTAATTTTTCTGTTTAGTGTTATTACCACAGAGAATAGAGTAGGTCAAATGTTAGGCACGAGTAGAGTTTTGTTTCAGAATCATCTCATTTTAGAAAGCAGTTAAGTCATTCATTTATTTTACTTATTTTTGGTATGATTTCATGTCGATGTTAGAGTTTAGGTTATGTGATCTGTCATATGTATGCAACATACTGTATACGTGAACGGGACAGCAAATACGCCTACATGCCAACTCTAACCTGCTGTAATGCTCTGTGGTTATTACAAACGTAGTTAAATGTGAGGAGATAAATCGGCGATCTAGCAATGAGTGCTCGTCGTTCTCAGTTTGTATGGGGAATTAGGGAAGTGATCGTAACAGGCGGCTTCGCGATAAAAATAATTCAATTCTGTCCCACAGCTCGAATGACGGAATGCGAATGGGGGAGCCGCTAGGTAAGTAAATAATATTATGATAACAAGATAACATAGTTACCTACCTGCCAGCACGCTACCTGTCGTTTTAACTATGGAATCACTGAATTTCGATTTTATTTAAATAAATCCAATGCAATATTATTTACTTACATGTTTTTTGAATACATTTTTAATTATAGGCAATCTGTATAATCCGGTATTGTATAGAATACCTAGACACTCTATAGAATGCCTAAACCGATCAGGCAATGTATAAAATCTAATCAATTCCATACTTTACCTAGGCATTCTATAGAATACCGAATAGATAGCTGGCAAAGTGTGTAACATTCGTTCCGCAAACAATTTACTAACGTTTGTTTAATATTGCTTGCTTAGAATTAGTTACTTTCATTAAAAAAGCTTATTTACTTCAGATTTTCTAAATTTCAAATTGGAAGCCTTTGTTAAGCGTAAATAATTAATATGCAGCATAAAAAAAAACTTTTTCATAATTGTCATTTAATTTAAATAAACAATTAACTAACAATTGTTTAATATTGCTTGTTTAGAACTACTTTTATCAAAAAAAGTTTGGCTTAGATTTTCTTATGTTCAAACGTAAAAGCTTCTTAAGTAATTAATATCAAGCATAAAAAAGTTTTTTTTTTGTTTACTCTCATTTTATTTAAATAAACAACTGAATTCATATAATATTACCAGATATTACTGTTATAAAAAGACTGACCTTTTGTAATTTCGATGGCAGCTGAAAATGTCAGTAAAGTTGATTTTTAAATAATATGTCATATTTATACACCACTTTTATAGGTACTTTACCTGGTTTCCTAATAGCATTTTATATAATTCGTAGCTATTACATACATTGCCTTGACGAACCCGGAATCGTATAGAATGACCAGGTATTCTATACAATGACTGGATTATATTGTATGTATACTTTGCCGGTAACATACGTGAGATCCTTATATCTATCTTCGTCGACATTCACCAATCGTTTGACGCATACTCAATACGCCATGCTTTATATTAATAAAAATAATTTGCAATACATTTGCTATTAATACGGTTCTTATGACAATGAAACTTGGATCGTAATGTTGTATTTTACGGACTAATAATAAACCGATGACTATAGTAGCCAGTTTACTGAGTGCGAGTATCATACGATGTATTTCAATACATTTGCGATTAAAATTAAGTAGGTATGTAGTTCAAATGCACTTTCAAATTTCAAATGTAATAATGGCGGGAACGGGACTGCTCTCTGCGGTTTACACATGCGTTACAAACAAAACGCTCATTTTTTATTGGTGTAAAGTAAAAGGGCCTGCATCCGCTTCGCCTCGTACCTATAAACACCTCGATTATAATATCCAGCTTACCGTACTTGCATCATAATGTATCTACTATTAACACGTGCTTGCAACATAAAAAACGCGGCAGTTTTAATATCATTACAACATAATGACGTCACCACTTTCACGTACTCATTTCACATCCAGGAAGTTATTTCCACGGTGATGCAGCATCAAAAAACTTCCTATTTAATACCTATAACATTAAAAATATCTGCACAGAACTTACACAATCAACGGTTTCTTGTCCTCCGACATGATTCTTGAAGTATTTGATCACTCCCACCGAAACTCAACCGAATAGAACCGAAAAAAACTACAAAACAAACTATAGGGACAAAAAACTTCCCAACCAACCCTGAACAGCGATCAATGGCTGCTCCAAGGATACTAATTTTAATCGCTTCGCCGCACCTAAAGCTAATAGCTCAGATAGTAAGTAGCCGATATCATTTTTAATCGACGTTAAACAACTGATAAGACATACAACAGACGATGGACATGTCTCAAGTCGGGTGCGTCGTCGGCGACGTGTCCAATGTGCGTCCATTTCTTATCCTACCCCAAATACAGGATTGTAAAAAGTACGTAATTCAAGTTATTTATTACGGTATTATGACGCCATATGGTATGAATATTGAAATAATTATAATCTCTAAACTTTTGTTAATATTTTCTTAACCTTTATGTAGGTATATAGGTGTAGATGACTATATAAGTTTTGAGACACTCGAAATTTAAAAATGGAATCCATTTATATTCTATGTTATATTATTACAATACATAGCATTTAGGTATCAAATTTTGTGTTATCATCTGTCATGAATTTAAATTAGGTTTATCTGAAGTTTTAAGTTAAGAAATTTTAAAGTCAGCTTTAGGCGAAATCGCTCCTTCTAATGCAACGATGTTTAAATAGTTTGACGAATTTAAAATGGGCAGAACTAGCTTTGAAGATGACAACAGAACTGGACGCCCTCCGACGGCAGTCACAGAAAATGTGTGATCTGAAATGTTGGTGCAAGAGACCCACGACTCGTACAAAGGCATAGAAAGCTTTGAAAACATACAATAAATGTTTTCAAAGCTGATTTACGAGGACGGAAATTTGCATAATTAATAATGGAGAATACTTCGATAAAATTTAAATTTTAAAGATATAACTATCGTTTACTTTTTTTGTGTTTCAAAATTTATATAATAACCGACGTACAAGTGAATCATTCGTTTTGAAAATCATTTACGACTGGGAATGTATTGCCTCGGCACCACCGGCGCGGCGACAGGGGTTATCGCCGTGTCGTCGCAACACCACCGGTCACAATTTTTAGAAATGGGGAAATGCGGAAAAAAACCAAAAATCAAAAATACATACCCGTAACCACCGACATGAATTCGCTCCTCGCATTGACATAATCAAAGGGTCCACTATTGAAAGAGGGAATAGACTTTAACTTCAAAATAAATTTAATAAACTGAAAAACAGTAAATACGTTAAGAATTTCTTAGCCTTACTTTGTGAACGAGTGAAAATTAGATTTTCGGTTTTTTATTACTAGTGGGTTGGAATGGAAGCACGTTGGAAGTGTTGGAACCATCGATTGTTGGAACAGTAGTCGGAGTGTCCATATATTCAGTTTTTATAAACTAACCTACCCATTGATTGAGAAATAGTGGAAAAGCAATTTACCTTAATCAAATTTCTTTTAAACATTTTTTTATGTATCAAACCGAAACAGTTGAGACTTATTAGAAGAGTGGCTGCCAATTTAGTTTTAGTTTCAAATATTTTGAGTTGGAAGGCTATCAAAAATGTCGTAGTAGCCAGTAGGTATGTATTACTCATTTTTAATTTAGTTTTTTTCCTATTTCCGCATTTCTAAAAATTTTAAAAGTTGGTTTAATCTCTTCATCTCGCCCCCCTCTTTCTTATTATTAATACTCGTAAGGTGGTAGTTTTGGAAAGCCAACTCTTTAGTTTTACTTGCTTAATAAGTATCACAATATGATAAAAACACAAATTAGGAGACCCGTTCAGTGTCGATTAGATCAAAATATAGGCTTAGTGGCTGCCAATGAGAATAAAATGTGTTTACAGGTTTTCAGTGCCAATCCACCGCTTAATTGGATCATGTTCTTGGATCTGTGTAAACTGGCCATTATTTCATAAGACATACTACAGATATGCAGCTCAATCTGCATGCAATGTGTATTCAGTATTAGCACGACATACAATAAACACAAGACGACAAGTTTGTTGTCACAGCACAGTGCGGGTTTAACTCGATCGCAAATGTTTATCTTCTTAAACTTTAAAATAATAATTACTTGCTTAAAGACAAGTTACCATGTGATAGAAATAGGTCCGCGAAACATGTGTCTAATTAACAAAAGACTCCCGAAGACTCACCGGCATGCCTGAGCCGAATAACGGATTTGGTTCACCTATCCCTACTAAGGTATCCCTACTCTATTGGAGGGATAAGTGGAAAAACCTTCCGCTTAGATCTACTGGTAGGGATAAGTGTACTTATTCACTTATCCCTACTATAAAATTAAATAAAATAAAAAGTGCACTTTATTATCAGTTATGTTTTTTACTTGTGCCAATCATAGTTTTCGCAAATATATTTGATTATCCCTGTGAATGTTTCTTAATATTTTTTAATAAGATGTTTATATGAATGAGAATTTACTACAATGCGAAAAATTTTAACAGAAAAGTTAAGTAAATCTAGCAAATACAAAAGCTGCAAAAAGGTAGTAAGAAATCTATGTTCTTAGGGTTCCGTAGTGAAATGGTAAAAAAGGAACCCTTATAGTTTCGCCATGTCCGTCCTTATGTCTGTCTGTCTGCGGTTTTTCTCGGAAACTATTGGCATTATATAGATGAAATTTGGAAGGTAGGTGTATTCTATGAACCGCTACACAACGACGTAATGAAATTTAAAAAAAGAATTAGGATAGTTCGCCATACATGTAACTGAAGTACGAAAAAAAAAATTCATCGCATATTAACACGAGAGATACCAAACGATAGGTCTTAAAAATGATATCAAGGTTTTAAACATTTTTTAAGTCAACAGTTGTTGAGATATGCACTCCTAAAGTCCTAATTTTTGTTAGTCATGTGTGTCCCCTCTACCAGCTAAACCGTTGTTTTTGGATATGTGGAAAAAATTTATGACTGGAGTATATATAACGTAGTTTTAAAAGGAAAACTATCACAACTAGACTGTATTATTTAACGAGTAATAAATTAACTTATAAAATATACTTTTATAAGTAAATATTTTGTAAAAATTCCATAGAAAATGACAGATAGCGTTTAGCCAATAAGCGAAAACTAGATGCATTATATCTTTGTAATGTTATTGTAAAAGATAATTTAAAAAAAAACATTTTATGATGAAAACTAATATTACTAGGTACTATAAATTTACGCTTTCCTTTGCAGAGCTTCACAATCGATATTAAAAGTCAAAAGTTCACTGTAATAAAATAAGTAAAAAAAAAATTCTCTAGCTATCAGTGCACTCATGTTATTACTTTTCGAATTAGCCAGAGAGGATCTAAGCGCCTTCTAAATAACTAACGAAATTAAAATGAAATATATTGATACAATAATTCTTAAATTACATAATAATAACGATTAATGGTTAAGTTCGATTAACGCCGCGCTCATTTTTTTATATTGCATGGTGGTACAAAACCCTTCGTGTGCGAATCGGATTCGCACTTGGCCGGTTTTTTTATAAATCGTCGACATTGTGACAAAATCTTTAACTTGATGTCGCCGATTTTGATTTATATGGATTCATTGACACTTATTGATGCATTATAATTATTTGTTTACAACACATATTGCGAACACTATGATTGGCACAAGTAAAAAACATAACTGATACTAAGATGTATTTTATTTAGCTTTCTATTAGGGATAAGTGAACTATGTGTACACTTATCCATTTACCAATAGATCTAGATCTTTTCACTTATCCCTACCAGTAAGGATAGGTGTAGTAAAGAGAAAAGTTTAAGGAAATTAATATAATGACATTGCCATCTCAATATATATTTGAAAACATTATGTAGGTACGTAAAAAAAAATATTACATTATTTAAAAAAAATAGTGATCGGCATAATGTTAATACAAGAAACAAAGATAAACTTGCTAATCATGTCAGCCGCCTCAATAAAATCACGAAATCTTTTAAAGGGCAATGTATACGCTTTTACAATAAGATCCCAGCTGACATTCAAGATCTACCCCTTAATAAGTTTAAAACTACACTAAAACGAAAGCTTTATGCAAAAGCTTATTTTAAGTATTAGACTACTTAGATGAGAAAAATCCATGGGTGTAAGCCGCTCGCCTATCAGTTTGTTTCAATAATATTATTCTTTAAGCACTTATTGTTAAAATTTTTTTAATAATTTTGTTAAAAAGAGCGTCCCTCAGTTTCTTGCGCATTCTTCTGAGAGGAACCAGCATTTTTGAATGCGCCTTTGTGGTCACGTTCTTCCACAAAGTAATAAAATTCACTCTTATGACGTATTTCAAGATTATGTTACATAACTACGAAATAAAGATATTTTGATTTGATTTGATTTGATTTACCAGCCCGAATAACGTGCTCTCAGTCCAGTAAGGTGGAATGTAAAAGGGCTAACAATCTCTTTCTCTGTTATTGTTTCGTAATTCGTCATTGTGGAAATTCATCCGTCTCCAGTATAGTGGCAATATCTAGTCCTAACCTCGCTTTCTTCACGTAGATACCTCAGACACTTCGAATAAATCAATCAAGTTTCGTGTTATTGTTATTCACACACCCGACAGGTGGCGCAACGTCTCGTCGGGCACTAGGTACCTACATGTTTATATACAGACAGCGGACAACCAGACTGGCATACAAATGTTTTGTTATTGATGGTTTTAATTATACCTACTGACTTGCTGTTAATGATTTCGAATTTAAAGTCAAAATCGACAAAATCGTTCTGCTTTTAAATTGATGTTTTAAAATAATAATTTCGTAAAAAAAACTGGCTAAATCTCATTACGCTACATTTTCGAAAGCAATCATGTGCTTTGACTCGAAGTATGCTTTAAGTGTCAAATAAAAACCGGCCAAGTGCGAGGCGGATTTGCGCCCTTAAGGTTTCATACAATTATAAACATATATCGACGTGTTTATCATCTTTCATCGCCCATATGCCACATAGACATTAAAGACATAAATTCAATTAATTGAAGTGAAAACTTCTTTAGTTGCGTTGGGCACTTTTTGGTAGGGGTCGATCTTATGGGTTCGCGTCACGACATGCTCATAATAACGCCATCTAGTGTTTAAATAATTACAGTACAGATAAAATCAAGCATCATCAACATTACATGCTTAATTACATGTGGAAATTGAAAATGAATTTCGAGACTCTGCCGATAGATGTCATAATAAATAATAAATAGAGTAAATGTTTTATTAACCGATTTCGTGTTCTTTAGAGGGATGGATATTAAAAAAGAAGAAAAAACTGGTTGGCAGTTATAAGGACTGCCGGTAGAAGTAAAAACTTAAAACTTTTAGTATTAAAATTTGAAATTTCATAATGTTTAAATTAAAATTATCAACATAAATCTGGTTTTCACATCTAATTGACACTCAGAGCAACAATTATATGCACGTTTATATGGTTCCATTATAAACCGAAAGTGGTGGAACACGATGTGGATAGATGTGAAAACCAGATTGATGTTGATAAATTTAATTTAAACGTTATGCAATTTCAAATTTTAATACTTACTTAAAGTTCTAAGTTTTCACTTCTATCGGCAGTCCAACCAGTTTTTTAGGGTTCCGTAGCCAATTGGCAAAATAGGAACTCTTATCGTTTCGCCATGTCCATCCGTCCGTCCGTCTGTCTGTCTGTCTGTCTGGGGTTTTTCTCGGAAACTATTGGCAATTTATAGATGAAATTTGGAAGGTAGGTGTAATCTATGAACCGCTACACAACGACATAGTAAAATTAAGAGACAAATATTTTTTGGGATAGATCGCCATATAGTAACTGAAGTACGAAGAAAAAATTCATCATATATTAACGCGAGAGGTACCAAACCATAGGTCTTAAAAAATGATATCAATGTTTCAAACAATTTTTTTTTATTTAAGGCAACTGTTGTTGAGATATGCACTCCTAAAGTCCTAATTTTTGTTAGAGTAATGTGTGTCTCTCCTCTACCAGCTAACCGTTGTTTTTGGATATTTGGAAAAAAATTATGACCGGAGTATATTGGTATATATAACGTAGTTAAAAGGAAAACTATCACAGCTAACTAGACTGTATTTATTAACGAGTAATAAATTAACTTATAAAATGTACTTTTATAAGTAAAAATTTTGTAAAAATTCCATAGAAAATGACTGATAGCGTTTAGCCAATAAGCGGAAACTAGATGCATTTTATCTTTGTGATGTAATTGTAAAAGATAATTGTAAAAAAATTTATGATGAAAACTGCATTGTATTACTAGGTACCTACTAGAAATTTAAGCTTTCCTTTGTAGAGCTTATTCTCTTCACAGTCGATACTAAAAGTCAAAGGTTAACTGTAATAAAATAAGTAATAAAAATTGTCTCTAGCTATCAGTGCACTCATGTTATTACTTTTCGGGTTAGCCAGAGAAGTTCGAGCGCCTTCTAAATAACTTACGAAATAAAAATGAAATATATTTATACAATATTTCTTAAATTACATAATAATAACGATTAATGGTAAAGTTCGATTAACGTCACGCTCATTTTTTCATATTGTATGGTGATACGAAACCCTTCGTGTGCGAGACCGATTCGCACTTGGCCGGTTTTTTTTTAGTATGTTGTAAGCATGGCATGTTTAGTATGTCCACTTTGCTTCCTGCCTCTTCTTGCCAAATTCCATGACTCTATGTCAACGGAAACTGCTCTACCTATAAGTTTTGATTTACTTACGAGTGTCAAAATATGCGGCATATTTTTTTATTGGGTTGACTTAGAAGATTGATTCGTTCGAGATCGTAGGCCTAAGCACTAGATATAATTAACTTTAACTTGATAACTCCACGCGTTTCTGCGAAAAAGGCTCTTGAGAGACAGACAGACAGACGGACAACGAAACGATCTTGTAAGGGTTCCTTTTTTAGTGTTCCGAACCTCAAAAGGAAAAAACGGAACCCTTATAGGATCGCTTTGTTGTCCGTCTGTCTATCAAGACCCTTTTTTTCAGGAATACTTGGAGGTATCAAGCTGAAATTCATATTAAATACTCAGGTCTACTGTCCCTTGGAGCTGTGATAAAATCAAACTTCTAAGCCAACGCAATCAAAGGATACAGCCGTTTGAGCTGCAAATTTTCTCTACTCGCAAGGGAATCAATACCTACTTCCCGTAAACTCAGAATCTTGAAATTTGGTACGAAGTAACGTCTTATAGCACAGATAAAGGAAAAATTGCGAAAAGCATAAATTTTGAGTTAGGTACATCATATAATAAAAATATTTTTAATAATTTTCAGCTTACTACTTACCCTTTTTCTCATGAACGCGTAGAGATATTAAATTGAAATTCATATCACGTACTCAGGTCTATAAAAATAATACATTTTAGCTGTAACAAAATCAAAGTTACTTTTACTTGTATACCTACAGGTTTGTACGGAACCCTCAGTGCGCGAGTCCGACTCGCACTTGACAGGTTTTTAGGGTTTTCTATTTGAGGTATGGAACAATAAAAACAGTAATTTTTCATAATACCTACCTACACAACTTTCTAACTAAATATATTACATTCTTAAATTTAATTTAATTTATAAAAAATTTGAGCATGTACCTAGTCATAGACCTCTCTAAAACAAAGGTTGAGTAGGTACCAACTACCAACACGATAGTGACTAAGTTTAGAAAATACTGGTTTTTAAATTTTATCTTTTTCCACGTTCCAGCTCTATTAGCAATCAGTTCAATGGTGCTATATCATTAAATTAGATGACGGGCTCCCCAAATATATCGTAAATATACCTAATCAGCAACAGGCTCCTAGACTATATCGTAAATGTAATCAGTGAAATAAAACAAACTATAATTTGTGTCAATAAGAAAATCAGCAAAGGAATTCATACAGAACAACTACAATATATGTAGGCCAAATAGTTCCTGGTAATAGTATAAAAAAAACTGGCTAAAGCGAGCCAGACTCGCACATGAAAGATTCAGTACCAGCATACAATACACAAGAACATGTTTTTGGTATGGGGACGCCTTAAATTTTTATCTATCTTTTATTTTTATTATTTGTTGTTATAGCGGCCATAGTTATACATTCTCTGTGAAAATTTTAAGTGTCTCTATTACTGTTCAAACGATACAGCCCTGTAACAGACGGACGGATAGCGGAACCGTAGTAACAGGGTTCCTGTGGTACTCTTTGGATATGGAATTATTAAAAACATGGAAATTAGATTTATTTATATTTAATGGCCTTAAATTTCATATTATAATAATACTAAAAATTGTTAGTTTTAAGGGGTGTAGATTTTGTATTAAATAGAATTAAAAACAAAAATAATTTCAACTTTAACTTCTTGTATTTAAATAAATTTTTATTCCTACCGCTTTTCAAGTTTTTACTTACAGAAAAAAAAAATATTTTGGGTCTATGAAAACTCTATTCATGAATTGTAGTACTTATTTTCATAGAGTCCTTCAGATGCCTTCTTTTAATATGGAAAACAGCTAAAAATTACCAGTAGAAATTTCGAAAACAGAACAAGAGCGCACCATCACTTAACTTCCTATGTTTTATTTTTGTTTGTTTGCATAATTTATATAAGTAATAATATTGCAAAATAACAACTGTTGCTTTTTTTTTAAATAATCAATGAAACTTATTCTTTTTGTGTCCCAGAACACCAAGGCCATAATTTTAACAGCAAAAGGAACAGGTGTAATTTTTTTTATAAGCCAGTGAAGAAGGCCAATACCAAAACCATGCTCTGCCATTTTGTATCAGGATTGAAATGATACACCTACTTCTCACCCATAGTCACAGTGGTCCAAAAATTTTATTGTATCTGCTTGCATTAAAAAATGTTTAAAACAATGATAATGATGTATGGTTTGTCCAATCACTGAGTCGAAAATTTCGCTCACCGTTTCTAATATTTTGAAGTATGATACACTCCATATCTATTATTAAGCTATCTAAGCGTGACTCATGGTAAAATGTTTTGAGATTTTTGTTGTCAGCAAAGACTCTTGTATTTCAGTAGTATCTTTGATAACATCTTTGTGTATATAGCCACATTTAAAAAACTGGGTACAGTAATTATGTAAAGAATTATGAAAATTTTAATTATTTATTTTTATAGAAAATTTTAGGTTTTGGCTATTAAAAGAAAACTTTGTGTTTCTTATTTAAATCATACTCCAGGTAGATAAAGGCAGATAGCTTATGAAATCATTTCAACATAATTTCTGCTAGGTCTTAAAAGAAACAAAAAACTTTTATAAATCTATTCAATAGGTAGGTAGGTACCTACCCATGTGAATATTATAAAATGTACCAATATGATTCTTTTATTTTATTTTCGTTTTACTTTATTATAGTATTTACTATTATATCATTACTAATTTAAACAGTGACAATTGTTTAAATATTTTTTGTAGGTACCTATTATTTAATGAACTTTAAGATAAAATAAATAATTTTCTTCACTATTAATTTAGACATACCATCAGATAAAATCAATGGTGTCAGTTAAACAATGGTAATAAAGATAATAACCAATATAATAACATTTTCAGAAAATAACTGACAATATTCCTTAAAACAGATAGTGCATGTAATCTAGAAATAGCAAATTATTATGGACACGTAAGATAAAAAGTTACTACTAGGTATATCTAAATATTGTTTACTGATTGTGCAGTTTACATGTCTATATTAAATTTTTTCTATTTTAAATGAAAACTTACATCTATCTATTCTATCAAAATTTTCAATATCCTTTGATCATTTTTTTTTTGGTATCTTTAAGTTTCTGATGATTTTATAAACACATTTTTTTTTATACATAGGACATCCAACGCAGCGCTATCTAGTCCCAAATTAAGCAAGTATTATGCTTTTGTTCTGGGTTACTAGACAACTGATATACATACTTGAATATTCTTTTTTTTAATAGTGAGTATATACACATATAAATATTTTACACCCAGACTCGGAACGAAATAAACATGTTCATATACACAAATATTTGTCCCGGGCGGGAATTGAACTCGCTATCCTTGACTCCGCAGTTAGAGTTTCTAACCACTGGGTTAATTGGTCAGGCAAACATAATATATCGAATGATAAATGCAATTTTAAAATTAAATAAAGAGTACCTACCTAAATTAAATAAAGAATCCAGATTCTAAACAGACAATTAAAATATTATTCTATTTCAAACATACCCGCCATTGGCTTTGTCTGTCATTCTGTTCTGAATCAAGCAACCTGGAGTATCCAATTTTTCTGATACATCATGGGCCTCTACATCCTCGAGGATCGCGGCTCGATCAGCATTACTGCTATTCAACTTGTCACTTGACAAACTCTTCGACCTATATCGACTGTTCAGCGGCGCTAAGCTTTTATCAACAAAACTAGCACCAAATCCGTTCAATTTAGTATCGTTTGGACATTTTTCACTAATAATGTTAGACATATTCACACGACACACCAAATAAAACTTTGAAAACGTTCACGACGTTCATTAGAGTTTAAGTCAAACAAAAGTCAAATAGCTGTCAATCTCAGCTGCGCTCGCGCCGTACGACTGACGTCCGCAGCGTCGAACGGAACGTTTTGCAGCAACGCAACACAACACAAAACCGTAATAACTGACCGATTTTACGATACCATTACTCATTGAATATTCTAAAAAGAATTGTAGACTTCTTAATTTACATAGACAATACGCGCGTGACGCGATGCAATGCATCGGACCATGGAAATAGTTTCGTCTCTTTGATTCAATGTCGCCAACCAGGGTGAAGGCGAAATCAATCCATTGTATAACGATGATCATCACTAAGGAAAACCATTATACAATATTAAATCAGCTGTCGTAAATTCTATTCCGAGGAAGTAATACAAATTGTCATCATCAAAAGAACGGAAGTAGGATCAATGAATGTGTATAATTAACTATTATTTTGATACTCTTTTAGCTACAGGTTCTAATGTTTTTTTTTTTTTTGATACATGCTTTGTACAAAAATGGGTAAAGTGTGTATCGGGCGTGACCTGAATGTCACGTCACGTCAACAACAAAAACTTATAAACAAGTCATAAACCATGTTTGTTCAAATTTGACACAGAATTGCTCTATAGCTTCAAGAAGATCCTACATTCGATAGGGTATAGAATTTATGTTTTTCAGCCATTTTATAAGCAGTAATAGGTAGGTACTTAGATACTCTGCGAGTAGGTACTATGGACGAACGGATGAACAGACGTAGGTTTACCTACCTACTTGATATTGGTCGAGTAACTAGCTCTGCCCAAGTAGCAAAATTGTCCAATATATTAAAGAACTACACATTTTCTATACTTTTGAGCCCTTTTCCAGGATGAGGAAACGTTTTTTTAACCTAAACAGTTAGGTATATACCTACCTATATTTTTGAAAGTTGGATGGATGGGTCAAATGTTACGTACGTATTATTTACCATTTACAGCATGCGATATATACCTAAGCAAATAGTATCTAATTGGTAAAACTTCTTGAAATGTTTTTAAATGTATGCTTTTTCTCCTTTTTGCAGTATCAGCCTATCAGGCTATACCAAACTATAAATGCCCGAACCTTGTAACTGATAACACACATCCATGCGCGACACGGCACGTCAGTTGAAAAAAAACAACGCTTCATTTAGATATTTGTTTACAAATTATTTCCGCTTCTGCGAAACATTTGAGGTCTAGCGTCAATGTATATTCTCTAACTAGCGACCGCCCGCAGCTTCGCTTGCGTAGACTACGAATTCCTGTTATAGGTACTATTAACGTTCGAGATGGTTTATACGTACTTTTTGCTGGAACCAATTTTGGTTACACCCATTCAAACTTTCAATCTTCATTCCCCTTCCACCCTTTAAAAAAACCGATACAATTTTTCATCTCCCGTTTACCACCCTTAAAATGTGGAAATCTAAAAACCCTGAAACACGTCATTATTTGAGTCCCTCCATTCCCATCCTTAAGTTTGAAATTTCTAAAAAAACCTTTCTTAACTTAATGCTCACGTTATAAAATAAACATATGTTCCAAATTTAAGCTTCCTAGACTTAGTAGTTTTGGCTGTAGTAGTTGATAGATCAGTGTGGACAAACGACAGACAGATAGACAGACAAACAAACACAAAAAGTTGCTTATGACACTTTTGACAATCTTCTTTCACGTCTGCAAAGTTTCATTAAAATCTGTTCAGCTGTAGTGGAAATTAGCTCGAATAGATAAAATTGAATTGAATAGACACATAGACGTACAGACAAACGGACGGACAAAAAGTAGCTAATGTCAAATCTCTTGACAACCTTCTTTCCCGTCTGCAAAGTTTCCTTAAAATCTGTTTAGCCGTTTTGGAGATTAGCTCAAATAGACAGATACACGTACAGACAGACAGACGGACAAAAAGTAACATTTGTTAGTTTTGACGACCTTACACGTATAGATAGACAGACGGACAAAAAGTAACATTTGTTAGTTTTGACGACCTTCTTTTCATACTTGTGATGTTTCATTAAAATTGGTTTAGACAGATGGACGTACAGACAGACATACAAAAAGTTCTGTATGTCACTTTTGACTACATCCTTTCCATATGTGTAAAGTTGCATCAAAATCGGTTAAGCTGTTTTGGCCGAAACCTATTTGCTCGAATAGACAGACAGTTCGTTTTCATATATATATAGCCTATAACCTCCGCTAGATTCAGGCTATCAAAGGCAAAAAAAAAAATTTCAAATCCGACTGGTAGTTTCAGAGATTAGCGCATTCAAACAAACAAGCAAACTCTTCAGCTTTATAATAAGTATTTCTATTATATAGATTAATAGATTATAAGATAATAAGAAAATAAGATAATACTGAAAACCGTATCAAAGTCTATTGCGTGGTTTGGAAGTAAAAAGTTAACGAACAGAGGCAGACAGCGAATTTATTTTCTCCCGCTATAGTTTTCATATTTCGATAAATACTGCTAAGATATTAATTTAAATTGTGTGGTGTAAAGGGCAATTATAATATGCATGAAATGCTTAAGACAACTAACGTATTTAATTTGATAAGGATTAATATTACGTTTAAAAAACATCTTCGCAAATAGTACATAATGTTAGAACAAATTTGATTGTCAATAAAATGGTTATAGTAAGTTAACCTTAAAAGATACACATATGCTGTTGCGGACTTTTGGTTAGAACTTTTAAAGGGGAACAATTCCGTAATACATGATTTTTGCTTAACATCAACCGTTTACGCAGCGCGCGCGACGGAAGCTCTCAAAAGGAATAATTTTTCCCGTTTTTGCAACATTTTTCATTGATGCTCCACTCCTATTGGTTGTAGCGTGATGTAGTATAGCCTATAGCCTTCCTCGATAAATGGACTATCCAACACAACTATAATTTTTCAATTTGAACCAGTAGTTCCTGAGATTTGCGCGTTCAAACAAACAAACAAACAAACAAACAAACAAACAAACAAACTCTTCAGCTTTATAATATTAGTATAGATTTCAAAGAAACTTAGGTAAAAACTATTTCAATGGGTTTATTGTAGCCGGGTATTTCTCTGAAATATTAATATATAATAAATTTCGTAAAAACTTTCAGATAACAGGCTATTTGTATACATTATGGATAATATGGCTTAATAGTTTTGCAAAATAACTCTATTATCCATAGAGTTATTTTGCAAAACTATTAAGCCACGGTGCGCTCATTATGTTCATGTATTCGAGAAATATTACACTTCAGAATCGGCTAAAGACACGAATATACCTATAAAACTTCTGAATTTAAATACTAAGTGGTAGAAAACCCCCAAGGCTATCAAAGAAAACTTTTTTTTATATGAACCTAAAGGATTTCAAATAAATATAGAAGGTTAAATAGTATAAATGCTAAAGACACTTTAAAACTGGTAAGGACAAGAAAAAGACAAAAAAACTAAAAGGACAGCACTTTTTAACTAAGTTTGCATAACACTTGCTGTATCGACAAAACGACACACCTCCATTGACGGGCATTACTCCGAGCACAATGGAAGACTAGCGCGTCTTTCGCGGGCGGGGCAACTCGTTAGAGTGAATTATACATCTATACACAGACTATTTTCTTTCAAAAGACGGTAAAGACAAGTTTCGGTCCTCAAATATATACCTCACCGTGGCACTTTACGCTCGCCGAAGGGAGACGAGTGGAGGCGAACGCAAGCGTGTAGAGGGTCTACTCGTGTTGATTCGTGTGCATTCGCCTCGATTCGTCACCGCTTGCTTTCGTGTTGGTATTTTGGGGAAAGATCAAAGTAGCGAGTGGCGAGCGCGAGCGACCTTTCCGCACGCTCGCCTCCGTTCGGCGAGCGTGAAGTGCCTAGTAATAGAAAGCGAATGACTATCTTGTAACTCTCATACATATGACCCTATATGTATAATAAAAAGAAATAGCTGTATATATTGTCCTGTATATATTGCCCTGTATATATTGCCCCAAATCTTTTTTATATATATACTACCAAAATAAGATGTTATATGCATAGTGTATGCTATTCATTTCCATCATAATGACAATATCATTTTAATTATGTCGTATGTCAATAATAAATGTCGCGTTGTTTTTTTTTTATGTTATCGCAACTGATTTAGGTATTTGAATTTAAAGCTATTTTTTGTGGTGATTTGTAATTATATTTGTAAAATTATTATAAAAACACCGACATGACTGTCGCAGCAGCGCCTTTTTTCTTATCAACCTGCATCTTCGACGGTTTGGCGGCAACTGAACTGATCTACCTGAGCGTGTAGAGAATGTCCAATGTTAAAGAATGTTAAGAATAGTTGCCGTCAAACGGTCAAACTATTTCGCGGGGGTGAAGACTGGCGCGCGGATATTTCATGGGGGTGATATGATAATCACCGCACGGGAACCTCGCGGACTGAAACTCACCATCTTGCACCAACTAACTAGAGTACCTATTAGACGGTAAACGCAGAAGTGTGTTTCTAGTCAATTCATACTTTTATATATAGTTCGCCTCAAACTTTATGGCGGATCGGAATACAACGCTATAAGCCTGCTTGCGCAGGTACAGTCATATACCCCTCGCTCCACTGCGTCCCGCTACACCTAAAACTGGTTACTGCGACGCGACTTGTGCCTATGTTCACATCCGCCATAAAGTTTTATGGAACTATACCTATTACATAGGTACATACCTACGTGCTTTATAGACTATTATATTTGGTACAATAACATGGCGCATCTATCTATGTATAACGCGGTTATTTTAAAGGATTTGCGGATCTTTACAATATTATCGTTAAGAGCCACTTTTATTATTTAAACCTTTTATTCACATTTATTGTATTAGCTGGAGTCTAAAATCGAATCACAGAACAATACTGGGAAAGAATTCGATGATATAGAAACGCGGTGTAATATAAAAACACTGAAGGTGATAGTGATTTTGCATCAAAAAATATTCAAGTGTCATCTTAAGTGGAGTAAAAGAAATAAGTAATTTGAAATCGTAACATTCCTTCTTCTTGTCATGCAGTCGTACACTCCTGGCGGAGTGATAGTGGTCATAGATTGTCTAATAGATCGGTTGCGACCTTTGCGAGACTTCTCCATCTTTTTTCTATGGTGTAGGTACACTCAGTAAGGGAACACTTTGTAGATGATTATGAGGTCTGTCTATCCGTGTCCATGTAACATTCCTAATTAGTTTAAAAATGTTGAAGTGTCTTTCTTGTTTATTACGATTTCACGGTTCTTTATGTGAATGTTAAACATTTTTGCTCACATTTATTGGCCATTTCAATTGTACTATTTGAAATGGCCAATAAATGTGTTCTTGTACTAATACAAATTGCATTGGTTCAAGAATATGCGGTAATTGTATATATCTATACTTAATATTATAAAGCTGAAGAGTTTGTTTGTTTGT
This sequence comes from Luffia ferchaultella, assembly GCA_949709985.1. Classification (NCBI taxonomy): domain Eukaryota; kingdom Metazoa; phylum Arthropoda; class Insecta; order Lepidoptera; family Psychidae; genus Luffia; species Luffia ferchaultella. Next base: position 717,013 of record OX453240.1, on the reverse strand, counting down.
TTGTTTGAACGCGCAAATCTCAGGAACTACTAGTTCGAATTGAAAAATTCTTTTTGTGTTGGATAGTATATTTATTGAGGAAGGCTATAGGCTAAATTTATAAAATAATACTATCTGTCTGTTGGTCCATTTGAGCAGATCTCCAAAACGGCTAAACTGATTTTGATTAAACTTCACAGATATGGAAAGGAAGTGGTCAAATGTGACATACATTATTTTTTGTATGTACGTCCATCTGTCTATTCGAGCTAATCTTCAAAACAGTTAAACCGACTTTATTTAAATTTCACGGGTATGAAAAGGAGGTGGTAAAAAGTGACATACGCTACTTTTTGTCCGTCTGTTTGTCTGTACGTCTATGTGTCTATTCAAGATAATCTTCAAAACGGCTCAACAGATTTTAATGAAACTTTGCAGACGTGAAAGAAGGTTGTCAAGAGTGACATCAGCTACTTTTTGTGTCTGTCTGTCGTTTGTCTTCACTGATCTATTAACGTAGATAAAGCCGAAACTACTAAGTCTAGGAAGCCGAAATTTGGAACAGTGGTTTATTTATAACGTATCAATTTTTTATGGAAGGAATATTTGGAAATTTCAAATTTAAGGAGGGAGGGACGGAAGGGCTTTGTATGAGTCTTTGTTCTTTAAAGTTAGAAACATAAAAATTTTGACCTAAATAAATAATGATGTCTTTCAGGGTTTTTGGATTTCCACATTTTAAGGGTTTGAAACGAAGGTGAAAAGTATGGAAGTATCGGTTTTCCTAAAGGAGTAGGGAGAATGAAGATTGAAAGTTTGAATGGGTGTACCCAATATTAGTTTCAGCAAAAAGTATGTATAAACCATTTCCAAAGTTATTACTACCTAAAACAGGAATGTGTAGTCTACGCAAGCGAAGCTGCGGGCGGTCGCTAGTTGAAAACTATATTTTCTTAACAACAGAATTCTTTTTTTTCTGTGTTTGGGGAACAAACTGAATGCTGAACCGTTGCTACCATGGAGATTGTTATTTACAGGAAAAAATGGTCGTCCTTTTCAAGGGCTTAACATTAAGGATAGGTGTTGTATCAAAACCTATATATGGAGCAATGTAGCAATATCTAGCAATGCCCATTGCTATGCTCAGAAGCATTTATTCCCGAGGCTCTAAAATGACCTCCGACCGATACGTGAGTGGACTGAGGACGAGGTAGGTAGTTAACTTTATACATTAGTTAATTAAGTATATAAATACAAATTCAAATTATTTTAACTCTGCGTTTTAACAGTTTTTGTCTTAATCCGAGTCTAAACTGCATTCTTTCGTATTAAAACTCATAGAGTTGTGGATAATTCATAAAACGGTTGTTCATAAAAAATTATATTAAATTAGTTCTCATATTTTATTAGTTTCGTAAATCAAAATGAAAACGGAATCTTTATATCACTTTGTTGTTCATGTGTGTCCGTCGTGTCATAAGTCTTTTTAACCCCCGACGCAAAAAGAGGGGTGTTGTAAGTTTGACGTGTGTGTGTACCTATGTATGTATTTGTATCTGTCCGTGGCATCGTAGCTCCTAAACGGATGAACCGATTTGAATGCGGATTTTTGGTATGAAAGGTGAATTAGTCAGGAGTGTTGTTAGCTATGTTTGATGAAAATCAGTCCAAGATGGCCGCCGCCCCAAAATGGCGGATATCATATTTTTTTACTACTCCAGCAATATGGGTATCAAATGAAAGGGCTTCACTATTAGAATACTATACACTATGACAAATTTAAAATCCAAGATGGCCGACACTACAAAATGGCGAATTACATATTCTTTTCACTACTCCATCAATATGTGTATCAAATGGAAGGACTTGACTAGTAGAATACTATACATTATGACAAATTTAAAATCCAAGATGGTCCCCACCACGAAATGGCGAATTACATATATTTTTTCCTACTCCTTCAATATGGGTATCAAATGAAAGGACTTGGTTAGTAGAATACTATACACTATGACAAATTACAAATCCAAGATGGCCGCCACCACAAAATGGCGAATTACATTTTTTTTCACAAATCCCTCAATATGGGTAGCAAATGAAAGGCTTGACTAGTAGAATAATGTACACTAAATTGAAAGGGAATGAGGAATATTAACTAACGAACTGAAAACTAAAAAGTAGAAAGTTCTTTTTTTGTCTGATCATGTATGAAATAGTTTAAGTAAATAACTAAGTATAAAAAATTTGAAATAAAAATTAAATAAAAACTTTTAAAAACCCCCGATACAAAAAAAACTAACCTTTGAAAAGTGTGAAATAATACAAGTTTGTTCATTGTCAAATTATTTTTGATCCATAAAGGCGCCTGGGACAGCTAATTATTAGGTATTTTAAGTTTACTTAGCGGTCCCAGGCGCCTTTATGGATCAAAAATAATTTGACAATGAACAAACTTGTATTATTTCACACTTTTCAAAGGTTAGTTTTTTTTTTATTGTGTCGTGGGTTTTTTCAGAAAAAGTTTGAAGTAGGTACCTGTCACGGTAAAATTTATATGAAATCTTAGGTTTACCTAAGAAATCAAGTTTAAAACTCAACATGGACTTTTGATACTGACCGATTCCAAATCAATAGGATCCTTCCGGTTATTTTACATAATCTATATAAACAGCTTCCGTGAATGTTCTTCCGGATTTTAAATTCTATTATAGCCAATTCGTAATTAGCATTTATTGTTCATGCACACAAAAACTAGCGCTTTACAAATCTACCTGACAAAAAGTTAAAAGGAATTGAAAAAATAAATAAAGCGAACGCGAAGTGAGAAATAAAGCGAAGATCGTCTTCTTGTTGGCTCATTGCTCCGGTTCGTTTCTCGCACAGTGACACATTTTTTTTTTAAATTAGTTACCAACAACTTAACTTGGCCAATAAGTTTTTTCACTATTTGACAAACTCAAAAATAAATTATTAACACTTTTCAAGCTATATTTAGATTCAAATTACTTGTTGGTAAACAATACATATATAATAATATAAATATAATATAATAATAAAAATCGTTTCTTTCGCAAATAATTCAATACAAATTTCATTGAGACTGACCCTCACACTATTGCATATATATGTCTTATTTGTGTTGAAAACTGTATAATATTTACCCGTGAATTGAATAAACAAGATCATTTATTTTATGTTTAAACTGCATGGCAACGATATGACATCAGTGTGTTTTGTAACGCAAACTGAACCGTATGTATAATTTGTGACTGTATGCCAGTTTTGTTCGTCGTATGTTTACCATGTTTTGTTCACAAAGTTTACCAACGTGTTCTGTCTGTAGTCACTTTTTTTCGGTGTGTGTCATTTACTGAAAATAAATATTTAACCGAAAACAATTGGAACTTATTTTTAAATACCTAAGTATATAGGTTACTTACCGTTCGAAAAATCGTAATAAATTACTTCTTTTTTATACAACCAGTGAACAAAAGTCGATTTTGCTCACTCGATAAAGAAAAGTGTTGTGAATTTAGAATGCTACGATTTGAAATTTCCACAGGGGATTTCTTAATCCCTATACATTATATGTCATAAAAAATATTTTTATACGTTGTAGGCAGGTTTATTCTTTGCAAAATAAAAACTATTTAATTTATGAGTCATTGGTGTTTTTAAGACTTAACCGGTTAATCAGTTAAAACAATGTCAAACATAAAGTAAGAATGTATCGACCAAACAGAGTTCATAATCAACTTGCAGATCGTGTTGGACCGTGTTTACTTGAAGTGTATTCATATTATTGCTACCAAATAATCTTACTATATCAATGTACCAAATCCATATAAGGTCGCGGTCACCGAACTTTGAATGTAGCAGACTAGAAGGCGCACGCTCATTAAACTGAACGACTCAAAGCCGACAAATATCAACTTAATTGACTTTAATTTCTTTATCGATATCCGCCTTACATTCAATAATATGTTACTAGTTGTGACGGTTAATACACAAAGGCCTAAACACAACACAACATGTACATAACCAACCGCGTGGGCCACACTCACGTCCTATTCGTCTCCCTTCTTCGTCCACTGACTCAAACAAATGTGATGACTTAGGTTCTCAAACTAAACCGCCAGCGTTACACCTCTATTGATCGAATTAATTCAAAGCTCAAACTGTCGCACCGCTTGGAATACTATATAGCTGGCCCCTTCCTTCTACTTCCTTCAAAACAGCACCTCGATGATGTACATCGACCATATAATATAATATTGATTTTATTTATATAAAAGTGAAAGTTTCATGAAAATCATATTTGTGATTTTTGAGTTAGAAGCTTTTAAACAGTCGAACAGACAAAAAAGTAAGGAATGAGTATTTTGCGTTCAGCGGTGACCCGTTAGTATTATTTCGATTACCTACAATAAAAATAACAATCTCTTCCATGAATGGTTTCCATGACAAAACTTCGTTACTGCTAATAGATATACCTAAAGTCACGCCCCGTTTTTATATTCCCGATGACCGATTGCCCTAGTGGTTAGAGACCCTAATTGCCCTAATTGCGGAGCCAAGGGTTGCATATTTGTGTGCATGAACCATGTCTATTTGTTCCGTGTCTGGATGTAAAATATTTAAGTATGTAAATCAATTGTTTAGTACCCATAATATGGATTTTGCTTACTTTGAGACTAGATGGCGCTGTGTGGGATGTGTCAGGTATTATTATTATTGTTTTTGTATCTACGGAATCCCAAAGACCATTTGAACTAGACACCTGCACAGACGATCTGTCCTTATGATCAATCTGACCTTATTAAGTAGGTACCTACTTATAAGTCAATAAATGCAGTGTCACATAGACGATATGGCTGAAGTAAATTCACTTTATACGTAACTTATTACGTCACATTCATAAACGCTAACCTCATAATGTTGCATAACTCTTTGTTGTTTCCGTCAGAAGCATGAATGTAAGCGAATTAACTTTCCAAAATGCACACGAATCCGAAGAGTAGCACAATGGGGCCTAATAAGGCCTATTTTGTTAACGTTATTATTTATTGTTGGAGGCCCAAACTTTTACGTTAAGGCGAGCTGTCTTCAAAATGACACTTCAGTTCTTTAGGTTTTTGCGGTAGTTGGAATCATGATTTATTTTGGTTTATCATATAGATTAAATTATTTCGCAAACACATAACTGGTCAATTGACGATTTTGAATCAGGTTTTTGTGTAACCGTAACTATTAGGTATTACGAAATGTAAGTAATGAAAAATGTATCTGGCTGGATAGGTTATTTGATAAGTGAAATATTTATGTAAGTACTCATAGAATGTAAATTAAATAGATAATCTATATATATTAATAAAATTGAAGTGTCTGTCTGTCTGTTTCGGCTAATTTCCGAAACGGCTAAACTGATTTCAATGAAACTTTGCAGACGTACAGAGGGCATTACCGGGGGTGACATAGGCAACTTTTTGTCTTTAAAAGATTGTCAGGAGTGACATACAACACTTTTTGTTTGTCTGTCTGTCCGGTCGCCTGTTTATTCAAACTGATCTTCGAAAGGGATAAACTGATTTCAATGAAACTTCACAGATGGGGTTAGGAGATTGCCAGGAGTGGCATACTATATTTTTTGTTTGTCTCTCTGGCCGTCTCTTTGTCTCTTCGAGCTAAACTCTAAAAAAATTAAACCAATTTTAATGAAACTTTGCAGACATAAAAAAACGGGTGTGAAGAGTGACATACGCTACTTTTTGTTTGTCTATATGTATGTTCGAGCTAAACTTTTAAAGATTTTAATGAAACAATGCAGACATTAAAAATAGGTTGTCAGGAGTTATATAGGTAACCTTCTTTCCGTGTGATTGTCTGTCTGTCTTTTTGTTCCGGCTGAGCTCTGAAACGACTAAACCAATTCTATGAATCTTCGCAGACATGAAAAGGAGGTTATCAAGAGTGACATAAGTTGGTTTTCGTCTGTATGTTTGTCTGTCTGTTTCTTAGGGCTAATCGTCGAAACGGCTGATCAGATTTTACTGAAATTTTGTAAACATAAAAAGTAGTCAGGAGTGAAAAGCAATTTTTTTTATACATTTAAAAAATCGTAGTGTATGTTAGTCTGTCTGTCTGTTCCGGTTAATCTCCAAAACGGCTTAGATTTTAGGACCGACTTGTGGGATAGCTATTCTTCATGCCAAAATAGCTGAATAGATTTTTATGAAATTAGGTATAGAGATTTCTTAGGTAGTTAAGTTTCAGAATGTTCTAGAAGGTGTTACAATGTTTTGAAGCGTCGCGTTCTTTTAACTGTCCCGGCACAACTGTGTAGTCCACGCGAGCGAAGCCGCGGGAGGAAAGCTAGTTTATAATAAAATAAACAGTGGGAATGTTGAAAGTTTTCACCTGGCATGACCTGGCTATATTCTATATCTTATATTTGTAATTTGGTCGTCCAGCTAGTTGTCGCAATAAATGTAAAACAAGTGTAAATAAATGAACCGTATTATGGATGTAAATAATAGTGTTTATTTATTTTCTATATAAGAGAGAAAATTTAAGAAAGTATAATGTATCTCCCTTATCACAAAGTGAAGTTAAAAGTTTTACCTTCCTTTTGCCATCATCGGAAATAGAAGTCTTTAGATATATACCAATTTTTAAGGTTGCCGCCTGAAATAGTCAGCTTCAAAGTATTTATTTTATTATTTATTTATAGTAGCTTTTCCTGTTCCCCCGCCCCCCTCCCGGCATCTCTTAACAAAAGCGTTTAAAAATCTTTGAATAATCTCGCAATTCTTTCCAGTAATTGCAATACATTAGTTATCGCATAGGTAATTAAGAAATAATCGCTAAAACTCGAAAAATGCGCATATTTATATAACCACAATGGTGCCGCCAACCCGCACTGGAGTAGCGTGGTAGATTGAGCTCCAAGCCCCTCACCCTGGAGGGGAGGCCTAAGCCCCTGCAGTGGGGCATAATGGGTTAGTGGAATGAAGTGGAATGGAAAATGACTACGGAACCCTACGCTACGATACGCACTTTTTTGTCTATCGTGTCTCTATTGTAACAGTTTTTAACCATTTCCGTTAAAATCCTACCGATATATGCCGCGGTTTCGATACCAAAAGGACTGATAACGTATATACCTACCAAAAAATAGTAGGAGAGCTGCCAACGTGATTTCCAATAGGTATTCGTGGCAGTATGAAACTTTGTATGAAATTTGGCTGAAATTGGTGGCTCGTTTGTCAACTCCTGAATTTTTTAAATTGATAAATTGTTTTTTTTAATTATTTTGCTTGCGACGATTTTTAATATACTTTTAATTAGTATTTAATAAAAGGAAAATAAATAAGTCACATCATTTAAACAAGTTTAAAATGTTGCAAGCGGTTTCAAAATTGCATATCGTTAAGTTCTAAAAAATATATTTGAGGCATTTGTCAGTCAGTCAGTTTAAGTTAATTCAGTTTAACTGACTTAGACGGAATAATATTTATAAAATAGGATGAAACTTTTTTAACATGTTTTTTTTTTCGAGTGTTGACAATGGGGCACCGCCTTTCAGCCAGTCTGTAATTTTATGCTCAGAGAGTGTTAAACAGGTTTTACACAAAGTTTCATGCTGCCTCAAATACCTACTCAAAATTGCGTTATCAGTTCTTGAACCAATACTCGTACACACAAAATAGTCAACTATCGGTCAGTGAAGTCAAAATCGATCAAAATCAACATCGTATCTCGATCTCGGCCATTAACGAACAAAAAAACTAACCACTATATCTTAGCCGTCGAGAGAATGTGTTTCTGACGCATTTTTGTAGCTATAACATCATGTTTGTTGTAAGTTGACATAATAATATAAATTTTAATTAAATTTTGTATCATTCATGCATGTAAACGATAATAATACTTGAAAACGGGAATTGTCCGACAGTCGAAGTCACATCAACCATCCGATTACAACCTGTCAGAATCGCATTTTCTCGACGGCCATGATATAAGTAGTTCCATGGAGACTTTTTATCTACAAATTACGATATTGGAAACACGCTTCTAGAAGAAGTTCTGGTTTGGGTTTTACTGTTTGAAAGATAAAAAATAAAATCGTTACCAAGACATAATAAAATTAATCCACAGACACTAACAGAGAATTTAAAAAATTTTATGAAAATTTCTAAATACAAACCTAGGCCTATCTAATTGTACTTATATGAAAAACTACACGCTTTAACGTAAAATTATTGTTAACGAAACTAAGGAAACAGGTAAGTTGCGGAAACATTTTTTATACGCTTCCGGCCTGATCGGACAGAACCGGAAGTTATCTAAATACAAAAACACAGTCACATGACAAAGCAATAATCCATTCTATTACAAAAATCGAACAGAATAATATTTGTCCGCTCTTTATAAAGACAACAACACACATTAAAAGAGAAAAACAATTTTAATGTTTAACTATCTATTCTATACTGCAATTTTTTACATAATTTAGTATCTTATAATTAAAAAATGGCAAAGTGCGATTGGACTCACGCCACCGAGGGTTTCGTACAACCACACAAAATATTTGTGTTTACAAAAAAGTGCAAGTTTGTAATCATTAAAATATTTTTATATTATGTGACTATAAATCAACGATTTTTAATTTATTCCCTAACTTGTGCTGTCAGACTGCTTCTTACCAAATTTCATGATTTTAAATCAAGTGGAAGTACCTTTCAGGTTTTCACTTATTTACGAGTGTCAAAATATGCCTTATAAATGGCCGTATTTTTTGATTGCGTTGACTTTGTTAGAAACTAGATTTTTCACGCGTTCCGCCTATGCACAGACCCCATAAATAAGACATCTGAAGTGAAAATTGTATAAAAATCGGTTAAGCCATTCTTGAATTCTACATGTTTGAGCATACCTACATCCTACATATATACAAACTGTGAACAAGCGAATTATCTATAAAAGTTAAATAATCAATTTAGTCTGAAAACAATAGTTGAAAAATAGTTCAACATAGTTGGAAATTGGAAAGTCCTCTTAAGGAACATAACATTTCCTTTTATTTTCATCACAGTCGGAGACATAGACGTACCACCTACTACCCGTCTATTTCAATAATGAGCCACGAATGACTGGTAAACCATCGTCGATTATAATGTTGGCTAACTGCACTTTCTTCTCGGTATTACCTATAGCATCACGCATTGATTACTTATCTCCATACCTGTAGGTAAGCGACTGCAACAACCGCATGTCATCCACCGTCACTAACTGTTTTGGGATCCAGCGGGATGAGCGCCTGCCTCACGCGCAAGAACTTCGGACTTCAATTTCTGCACTTTATTGTGTAAAAAGTATTGCTGAAAACTAGATTAAATTTGTAAAAAGTTATTTATATTTCAGATCATTTGGCTCAGAAACAAATACACCGCTGACACCGCTGTTTGTTAAAACGGAAAAAGTGAGTAATCGCATATTAAAAAAGAAAAAAAAAACAATTTTACCGTCGAAACTGCCTTTCATTTGTAGTTTTAGCTATGTACTAACATTTAACAACATAACATAGAAACATTCAATGCAATTTTTTTACAAGTTTTGTGATTATTTTAAAATATCACCTTTTGTCCAAAGTTTCTAATTTATCTCGGGATCTTAGTTGAAATCAGAATAATTTTATAATATCAGCCTAGGAGCAGCTAACCAAAACAGTAAAAGTCAAAAATTTTCATGCGTTTTCGGATCTTGTCTCTAGTTTTATTTGTGTATTGTATCCCTTTGAATACATATCTGGATACAGTCTGCATCAAAAAGCGTAGCTAAAAATATCACCTGACTTCGATAATGATTCACGCAGTATATTGAGTCACACACACAAGTATGTAAATATTGGCCTAATTCAAGCCCTATTCATAAATAGCCGTATTTTTTGATTGCGTTGACTTAGAAGCTCGATTTTTTTACATATCCAAGGGAACGAGACTTAAGTTTTTGATATTAAATACAACATTGATAAGAAATAACGCAACAAAATACACAAAAAAGAAAAAAATGCAACGCAAACTGCGAAAAAAATAATTGTAACGTTTATGGTCCTAATGCGGTGTCAGTAAGAGTAGCACAAAGATGGTTTAAACGTATTCAATCCGAGAATTTGATGTTAAAGATGCACCTCGCTGTGGTCGCCCTGTCACGGATGGACGCCATTTTTGAAAAAGTGAATCATATCAGTAGTTACGATATAGCTGAAGATCTAGGAATTATAATAATAATAACAACAACGTCTAGGTCTAGGTAAAAAGTGGATCAAGTACGATAAGAAACAGACTGGCAAAACCCGGGGTAACTCGCAATAAGGTGACGCTGTGTGTATGGTGGGATTGGACAGGTATTGTTGAATATGATCTTTTACTGCCGGGCAGAACCATCGATTCGGATCTCTACTGCGAACAACTGATGAAATTAGAGCAAGAAATTGAGAGAAAACGGCAGTAATTAAACAATAGAAAACGCGTGGTCTTTCATCACGATAACGCTAGACCTCACACATCTTTAGTCACTCGGAAAAAATTAAGAGGGTTTGGCTGGGAGGTGTTAATGCATCCGCCATATAGCCTTGACTTTGCACCTTCAGATTTCCACCTGTTTCGGTCTCTTCAGAATTCTTTAGACAATATCAGGTTAACATCAAGAGACGACTGCCAAAACTACTTGTCGCGTTTTTTAAATCAGAAGTCCCAAAATTTGTACAGCAACGGGATCATGTCACTACCTACAAAATGGCAGGCAATCATCGAAAAAATGGCACATATATATTGTAACTAAATGTAAATAAACGTTGAAAAAAATGTCTTGATTTTTCATATAAAATGGGAAGAAGCTTTTTCCCCGCCCCAATATTAAAGTGAAAGTGTGGGATGTCCCAGATATTATTATTACTTATTTAAAAAAAAAAGTTCTATTTGTCTGGATATTGTACATTTTAAACGGTCGAAATAAAAAATTGGTATCAATTGTTCAGATAAATCACCACTGATGCGTAATGATTAGAAACCTATACACTTTCCGGTTCCGCAGTGTTGGCTTTATTACGCGGTTTCTTGTTTTCAGTTGAAACTTCCGCGAACCTTGAAGACAGCGGTTAGTTAAAAAATCTGTCTACAATACAGAAATACGACAATGCATAATTTAGCGTTAAATTAAAAAGAACTAATTGATTAAAAGGCTACTAACATGTAACTACGCAATTACGCAACAAAGCAATATTTATTCTAAAAAAAGCGCCCAAGTGCATGTCGGGCCACGCGCAGTGTAGGTGTTCCGTAGTTGCCCGTCTTAATATGCGTACTTAGAAGGGGGCTTTTCTTTTACAATAACATCACAAAGGTAAAATACATCCAGTTTTCGCTTATTGGCTAAACGCTGTCATTTTTTATGGAATTTTTACAAAATTTTTACTTATAAAAGTACATTTTATAAGTTAATCTATTACTCGTTAAATAATACAATCTAGTAAGCTGTGATAGTTTTCCTTTTAACTACGTATATATACTCCTGTCATAAATTTTTCCACATATCCAAAAACAACGGTTTAGCTGGTAGAGGGGGGCGGGGGATACATGACTAACAAAAATTAGGACCTACAACTGTTGACTTAAATAAATAAAATTGTTTGAAACCTTGATATTATTTTTTTAAAACCTATCGTTTGGTACCTTTCGCGTTAAAATAAGATGAATTAATTTTTTTCGTACTTCAGTTACGTCTGGCGACCTACCCCAAAAAAAAAATGTCCTACGTTGTTGTGTAGCGGTTCATAAATTACGCCTACCTTCCAAATTTCATCTACATATTGCCAATAGTTTTCGAGAAAAACCACAGACAGACGCACGGACGGACATGGCAAAACTATAAGGGTTCTGTTTTTGTCATTTGGCTACGCCCTAAAAACCCTAAAAAAAAGACCGTCCGTTAGTAAAATCAACTGTGTAACATATAAAGATGGAGCCACATCTATAAGTTTTAATCATGTTTTAATATATACCTCCAAAAGGCCGCTTTCTTCAAAGTATGTACCTACTAACAATATTTAAAAAAGACTTCTAATGACATATGTTTCAATTTGAAGCAACTATAAACACGTAATAATGATTTGGGTCAATTGCATATGGCGCAATAATGAGGGTCGTCATTTCATTGAAAATAATTGTTATGTGGCATGGAGGGGGCCATATCCAGCAGTCATGAAGGCATTACAAGCAGATACTTGCAACCCTTATATCTTTACCTTTACTACACTATTGCAATTTGTTTTCACCATCCAGGTTTCATTTTCATTCAAAATTGCCAGGAGGTAACTAGAACAGCAGTTTCATTCTTAAACCCATATAATTCATGGATAATAATAAAAATGGATATTCCAAAGAAATCCCATTAAAAAATCTTTATTTTTTTGTAAGATTAAACTAACTCGTATGCTACATTTTTAGACCATACCCAAAGGGTACCAACGGGAACCCTATTACTAAGGCTCCGTCCATCCGTCTGTCACAGGGCTGTATTGTCTGTACCGTACTAGGTAGATATTTGCAATTTTCACAGTGTGGTATATTCTATGGTCACTATAATGACAAACAATAATAATAAAATTAAAAATGAATGTGGGTCCCCATTTCCCATACATGATACGTGTTTTTTTTTGTGATTGGTGTTTGTGAATCATTATTTACACTTTCATGGAGTATATATTACTACGGCCGCTATAACAATAAAAGTGAAATGATTTTAAAAATTAAAGGGAGGTCCCAATACAAGACAGGTGTTTTTAACGTTTTTTTTATATGAATAGACATATAAAATATCTACAATAAAATTTTACTCCATTCAATTTTAGTTGAAAATTATGACAAGCAATGATGCCATGACAGCGGGACATCTTTGCAATGCTTCTAATACAAGGAAAGTATAAAGTACTTTCTATATCCTTTTGGGTTACATGAGTCTCAGTTAAAGAAATATATGAAAAGAAAGAAAGTATATTTATTCATAGGAAACACCAGCAGACCCACAAATTTAACCTTAACAAACCAGCAAACTTAACAACTAAAACACACACATATATATACTTTGTATAGGTCTGTGCCGCACCCACGAATGGGGCCACAACTCAGCCCAATACTGCGACTCACGTCGCAGCGCTGATTTTCATTTGTGCCCCAGAACTCCGCCCCGCAGCGCACGCACGTCCATCCGCGCTTATTACACCGAACACTCCCACCACCCAGACAGCAAAGTCGCAACCCACGCCATGCACACCCTGACATTCATGTCTCCACAAATGGAGACTGCGCCGCTATGAGCAACCCCGTATCACGGCAACGAGAGCTGGGATTTGAGTAAAAGCCCCTTAAGTTTATTTTTAAAAGTATATATTGACAAATTTTCCCTAAGAGGAGGGGGCAGGTTGTTCCAGCATCTAGTTGCCATGTACCTAAAGCTGCCCTGAAACGCTGCTGACCCATGTCTCGGCATCATCAATATATCATAAATAACTTTAATAATCATTGAAATCATTATGAAGTTTGTAATTTGTAAGAAACCGTATTTAAATATTTCTGGATTAGACGGACATTGGCGAAAAATAGAATGTCTTTTGAAATTGACTCTTCAATAATAGTGTCGTTTGTAATGGGAGTTGTAGTTTTTGATACTAAGACTGATCTATTTTGTCTGTATGGCTCATAGCCAACATGATACAGTTTAATTTTGAGTATCTGGGTTCAAACATGAGGACAAGAAAACAATCTGTCACCACATGTGGACCATTCCTTCACAGTTAAATGCCAAAGGTTCTATCGGCTCGATCCCAGTGTTAAGTATATGTGATTAGATCGCTATATTAGATGGATTTAACCCCGGATGCTGCTAAATGTCCTTGAAAGAAGGACAAAATATATGGTTTTAAAAAAATACTGAAATGTAATATCAGAATACAACAGGATCAAATTAATACGAATCCACAGGAATCAAATGAGGAAATGCTAAGAACTCAATTTTATTATACACATAATAGAAAATATTACACCTTAGTCAGGAACTGTGCAGCTTGATTTTGGACCTTCCACATTTTCTTAAACATTTTTGGTGTAACATTAGCACACTTCTCTAAGGACATTGAATAAGATTCCAACTGCGCAAGGAGACGGTGACGCGCGAGGATTAAACCATTGTCCTTAATCTTAGCTTCTTTAATTTGCCGTTTGTACTTCTTCATGTTATTCTTTATGTTCATCATCGTCACTTCCTTATTGTGTTGTGGTGGACGCATTACAACATCTGGATGAATCATATTCGCCATAATAGGTTTGGGTGTTGTCTTCGTCAAATTTCTTAAGACTTTCTTTGCAACACAAGCAGGGTATTTCTGGGTTTTATTGCCGTAATATATCTTCAAAAGTTTGCTATAGTCATCTCTGGGTGTACCCATAAAAACTTGTTGGTAGTGTAGTGCTATTTGTTCCCTTAGTTCTTTTGAGATGTTTTTATTGGTGCAACTGATTATTCTATTATTAAGAATTTGAAGTTCGCGCAAATGGAACGGTCCGTCGGCGAGTCTGGCCTGACCCAGAAGTATCATGTTCAATTTTTTTAACATGTCGTTCATATATTGCCGATTGTTCGACAGCTGTTTATGACTTATGATTTTCTGTCTTAACAACTGCTCATGTTTGGTTCTTGCATATGTCAACTCTTTGAACAATGCATTAGGGTCGCCGATTTCGCGATTCAAGGATTTAAAAGCTGTATTCAATTTCTTTATGAGGTGGTACTTGTTTTTGGGTATGTTGTAGTACAATTCTTGTTGATTATTTTCAGAATTTTCCGGAACAGTTTCTGGTGTTTCATATTTATCCGTTTGCACGCCTGATGCCAAATTCCTGAGGTCTGATTGGAAAGCCTCCTGATCTACTAATTTGCCACAAACCGTCAAAAAAGAATCATCTGTCGTATTGATCGTTATGTTGTGTTTTTGCATCATGGTTTGCAACCACTGTTCTCCTTCAGGCAAACAAAATTTGTCTATAATATTTTTCGTGATATAAATTTTCGCACTGGTGACTTCGTCGCTTGTAGATACTTCGTTATCCTGTATTATTTGTCCTTGCCTGTTATGATTCCCCAATGTGATTGGAATGAAATCAGGCATAGATTCAACCACAACTTGTTTTGTGGCTTCTATATTTGATTCTTTATTGACATTTTTTTCAGATTCCACTATGTTTTGTTGTTTAGATTCCAGGGGGGCCAGAGCATTAAATACTGTATTATTATTTTCACCTTGATTTTTTATTTTAGTATTATTTTCTGGTACAATTGGGTTTGCTGTTGGAGGATAGCTATATCTTTTTTTATTATGATGAGCTTCATACCTCACTGGAGAGTTAGACAATCTTTTACCAACCCTGGTTGTTTGGGTAGGAGTTGAAGGATCTTGGGTATGTATGATTCTATTTCTTGGCTGTCGAATAGTTTGGGATTGATCCTTGGGCGTGGGAGGATAGATGGGAATATAGTTAGCGATGTAAGGGGAATAAACTGGGAGCCCAGAGAATGGGATAGTGGAACGACAAGTGTGAATTAGATGGCCACGTTTAGAACATCCACTACAGAACAGTTGGTAGGGCTTCTTGATTTGACGATTTTCAATTAAAGGAGAACCCGTTTCAATCTGTAAATAAAATAAATACTTGTTAAAAAAATACTTTAATAACTAATTGATACTTGTTAAAATAATAACTTGTTTTCATACACGCCAAGTAATTTTTCATGGCGGAAATTAATAACTATATCTAACCAAACGAAATTAATAACGATTTACTCACACTATATCATTATCAGTGGTAACTTGTTGATTTGAAAACGAACTATACGTGTCATTCTTGTTTATAATGTTTTTGTTTCATATTAATAATGATACAGTGCATGGCAGTACCAATAAAAAAATATTGTGAAAATAAAATAACCGTGACAAAACATTGATTACATATACTATGATAACTGCTATTTAAATATGACCATTACGTCAGTTGTGTTTTTAATCAACTAAATCTTTTGTGCATCTGTACAAAATAGTACATCAACAAGCAAAGTTTGCTTTTATACCCGATGTATCTTTCATGTTGGAGCAAATTGATACAAGTGATAAAGTACAGACCAAGAATTCATGTAAATCTTTTTACCATTTGACTGATCGATTGGCTGAGTGATTAGAGACCCTAACTGCGAAGCCACGGGTCGCGGGTTAGATTTCTGTCCGGGACAAGTATTAGTGTGCATGAACATGTCTATTTTTTCCATGTCTGGGTGTAAGAAGTATGTATCTATATATGTATATGTTATAAAATGTTTAAGTATATATAAAAGTTGTCTAAAAGTCCATAATATAAGCATAATACTTGCTTACTTTGGGACTAAATGGCGCTGTGTGGGATGTCCCACATATTATTATTATTAATTATTCTTTTCAAGTACATACTTTTAATTTTTATATATATTTTTACTTGTTATTCGATATGTTATCTATTGTATAATTTTTGATGACTTACAAAATGTCAATTCTGCCTATTCAATGTACATGCGAAATTTCATCTATGTCTATAAATATAGAACCTATAAGAGACAGATTAAATTGATGTACATAGCGATAAGGGTTCCATTTTTTATTTTTAGCTCTGAAACCTTAAAAAGGGAAATTTTCGTATAAAATTAAATTCCTTATTTTTTCTTCTAAGTGGTTGCTAACGTTAGAAAAAGGTACCTACTGTGTGAATGCCATCTAATCAGTAAAAGCGGCTTCGGCTCAACATTGATGATTCAGTCTTGAGTCAGTCGACACGGTTAATATGAAGATATATCACATATTTATATATATATATATATCACGTGCGCACACGCATGCACACACACGCACACGCAAGCGACACATACACAACACGCACATTCATAATTAATTCCCAAATTACACATCTTACTTAAGTACTTTCTTAAATGTTTGTAAATTGCTATTTTTTTATTTTCTACTCATTCATCGCCTTGTATGAAATGTAAATTACGTAAACTTGTAATAGGCTTTATAGCTGTATATTCAAAAGACTTTAAGTCTCGATTGTGTAGCTGAAAGTTTGCTTTGCATAAATAAATAAATATAAATTAGGTATCATTTTCTGAAATTTTTTTATCACTTGATGTTTCAGAGCAGTTTTTTATGTCCAATATCCAATAAACTTCCAGCTGAAATAAATGGAGAATTTAAAAAAAAGATAAAGGATACAATTTGTAAAAGGGGTTATTATGAAATCACTGATATATTTGCAGGATAAGAGTGTTTTGATTATGGAATAGTTTTTGTGCAATCATGTCATTTCTTTATTGTATTTTTGATAAGAATGGTTGTGTGTTGTTTAAATTTAAGTTTTCGTTTCAATTAGTTACGGTTATTGTATTTTGTGTACCTATTTACATTTAGTTAATTGTTAACCTACTGATGTTTATGACATTCAAAGAATGTACTAAATGTATTTATTTTGAATAAAAATTCTTTCATTTGATGTTATTTTTTTACATATGGGTAAAGGTACTTAATTTTTAAATCAGAAACATAGTACTGCTTCACCCAACAATGGATCTTTAAAGGAACAAAATAACACCCGTGTAAGCTCTCTTCCGTGTCATGGACTTCCATCGTAGTTTACATTTAACACTTACAGTGCTATGATATCGCCGCCAAACATCGGGGCAGTGCGTGCTTGGGTGACCAGTTTGCCCGCACTCAGCGCACGTGACGCGATTCCAACTCGCGCAGTTCCGGCACATCGTCGAGTACATGTGGTTGGGGGAGCCGCACTGTAAACATAGATTTTAAATGATATCAATTAACCTATTTAGTTACGAAAGGATAACTGAGCATTCGCTGAGCATAATTGTGTGTTTGACACTAAAATATAAAATTATATGAATAATTAATATCATATTTTACAAAAATATTTTTATATAAATCATTTGATACAATGACGATTTTTAGAATATGGACGAAATGTTACAAAACACTATTCGCCATTATCATCATCATTGGGTCATCTGTATTCCTTCAGGAGAGACGGACGTGCGGGTGGAGGGTGATATTCGTGTAACATCAGGGCATCTTCTCGTCAGGGACACAACCCTGTATAGGTAAATTCTGGTAAAATTTTCTAAGTGTTTATTTTCTCAACACTCTCTTATAATGTAACTATGCCATAGATATACATGATTTCGAATAGATCGGTTGTCACCATATCTAAGTATGGGCCAAATTCATTCAAATAAAAAGAAAGAAAACCTATGAAAAAGACTGTAGGACTATATAATTATGTGTGAATTCATGACAGAAATTTGTGGTGCAGCAACGTTACTATAACGGTGTAAATATAGTAACGCCGTATCCATGTAATAATATATCAATGAACTGTGCCATCTATAGCAAAAGTTAACTATTAAATATGTGGTCATAAAAATATGTTACAACTTAAAGGAAAATTGACGATAATTTCAAAGTAAGTGACATTCTATGGCAGTTGGTATTACCAACTTATCATCGAGAAAATAATTGCCTAAATAAATAGGGAGAGGCAGGTACATTCCTCTAACTTTTTACTTTATTTTAACTGTAATCATGACTACTTTTATTTGGACTACTTGTGGACAATTGAACTAACTGAAGCCGTTGTCTATAGCAGAAGTTAACTACTAAATGTGTAGTACTGAAAATATGATATAATTGAAAAAGAAAATTGATGTCAATTTTAGGTAAGCTAGAAAAATGGTAGCCGCTGACAAAAGCAACTTGTGGTATTATATTTGAAACTTACATTGACGCATATCTTGCGCGGACAGCGCGGTTCCCGATGACCTCGATCGCCGCACATGTGACACACGGGCGGCTTCCGGTGACACGTGTCATCCCGATGGCCAGGGCGGTTACAGTAGTTGCAACTGCAGCAGAAAAAAGTTTTTGACATTTCGCTCAATCAACATGAAGCCATCCATCCACCGATCAAATTACACACGAGCCAGACACCAGGAGTTTTTATTGAGCCCATTTAATCTTCATGCAGTTATTATTGAAGTGTGACATTATTTTTATTTTTTTTTTGATCGTTTCTAATTCACACTCCAAGTTATAATTTGATTGAAAGGTTTTAAATACTGCAAGACAATTAATACATAGACTAGACTAACTATTAAACCAGAATCATAATCAAATTCCTGATGCCTGAAGATGCTGGATTTTTAACATCCTGATATAGGAAAAGTACTTGAGATAAGAACCATAAATGTCGATACTGTTAGTAAAGCAGCATTTTTTAACTACTTCATTATTTTTCTAAAAGTAAGTGAAAAATAGTTATATGTTAAATTAAATAATAATAATTAAATATTAAATAATGTTCAAGTTGTATTTTGAAGGCATCTATAAATAATTTATAATGAATGCATCCATTTGCAATGTTTATTACTCAAATTGGGGTTACCATTTATGAGGATTTACCCATTGCACGTAATTCTGGACCGAATACGAAAGTAAAGTTTTTTTTTAGAAAGTAGTTAATTAAATATACATATTTAACTTACGTACAATAGAATTTAATAAATATTAATATTAGGCAGTTATACTTTAAAAAATGCCTTTTAATGATGAAACTATTGTTTTTGTTAGCAGACTTATAATTATAATCGAATATTGATAAAATAGTTAAACATCGTATTTTGAATGTTTTTTTTTTTTTTAAGTTTTACTAAAAATAATATTTCTTCATTTGGCAACTATCTTGTATTCTAGACAGTTTTGCCAGTGTCATCTTGTTCTATATTACTTATTTGCATTCAAAAAGTTGTTTGTACAATTTGCAGTTCTTATTTTTAAAATGGCGCCAGAAGTCATTCTATGTGTTATTTTGAATAAAACCAAACTCCTAACTCGTTATTATCTCTTTATCATTTAATACAGGAGTTGCATTTATTTAATCTTTCATTGCTTGATGCCAGTAAATTCCCAGCTTTTAAAAAATACAGGGTAAGTCAGAATGTTATGCAAGTTTTCAAAAATTTATTATGTGAAATATAATGAACATATAATATTGTGAGATATACTGTGTGAAAGGTAAACTCTCAAAGTTTAGTTTAGTGTAGTTTTTTTTTAAAAAAACACATCACAGGTGTTCTATGTGAGCGCCTTTTGTTACACGACAGACATCAAGCCGATATTCAATCTCCTGCCAAACTTTCTGCAGCATATCGCGGTCGATATCAGCAATGGCTTCTGTGATGCGAGCACGCAGTTCATCCAGTGTTGTTGGAAGTGGTGGTACGTAAACACGATCCTTTACAAAACCCCACATGAAGAAATCACACGGGGTTAGATCGGGTGAACGAGGGACTAGTCGACGGACGGCCAGTTGATTTTCGTTTACAGATGCAACCTGCATCCCTAAATTGTGTGTACCACTTACGAATGGACCTCCCATCTGGCGGGTCTCTCTGATATTTGGTACGAAAATGTCGTTGAACAGTAATCACGGAGTTGTTAACATGGTAATCAAGCACACAGAACGACTGTTGCTCGCCAGTCAGCGCCATTTTCTTTAACTGATCTCCTGCTGACATCTTGCGGGCGAACGCGGAATCAGTTTCTGGAAACTAAACTTTGAGAGTTTATCTTTCACACAGTGTATCTCACAATATTATATGTTCATTATATTTCACATGATAAATTTTTGAAAACCTGCATAACATTCTGACTTACCCTGTATATGTCTATATTATAAGGCTCCATGTACCTATGCGAATCAAACCACATGCACAAAATTCAAAGTACCCATAACTTTTTTTCCTAGCCCATGTTTGTATGGGAGATGGGCGTCCTTTAGATAGTTCAATACAATACTATCTAGTTACATAGTTCAAGCGTCCATAAATATGTAATAATACCAGTCACTAGCTTTCAAATAAAACAAAGAAACCAACCAAGTGCAAGTCGGACTCACACATGGAGGATTCCATACCACCATAATTATTTAAAAAAAAAAACATGTTTCTTGTATTTTTAACTTTATTTTTATTATTTATTATTATAGTGGCCATAGTAGAAAATACTTAATGAAAATTTCAAGTGTAAGCAATGATTTCACAACCACCTGTCACCAAAAACGTTGGGAAAAAACCGGTTTCTTTATGGAGATCCCTTTAATTTCTAACTTTATTTTGTTTTTATTATTCCTTGTTATAGCGGCCACAATAATACACACTCTCTGAGAATTTCAAATGTCTACCTATTACTGATCAGACGATTCAGCCCTGTGACAGACGGACGGACCGACGGGCGAATGGACGGATGGTTGGATGGATGGACAAACGGAGGGACGGATGGGCGGTCAGATGAATAGACGGACTGACAACGGAGCCTAAGTAATAGGGTTCTCGTTGGTACCCTTTGGGTAAGGAATAAGGAACCCTAAAAACAGTCACAAAAGCAGCCACAGAAGTAAAAAAAAAATTGAGTATAAGGATATACATATAATAGTGATGAGAGATAACAGTGCATTGTACCAAAATTATGAACTGTTTTACGTACTCTGTTTACGTTTTACTGTTACTTTTACTGAACTATTAGGTCTTAACCTATGATGTTGCCGTTCTTCAGTACTGGCCATTTAAAACAAAAAAAAAATTGAATGGCTGTGAATTCTAAATTCAAAGTGATTTTGTTTTAAAAACTTGACATTCTTTGTACAAAGTCAGTCTTTTGTTTATTGTTTAGCGTTGTTTTCATTACAATTGAACATTTTTCGTCATAATGGACACTTTAAAAATTCGTGTAACTATGGAATATGAATTCCGTCGCGGCACTAATGTAGCACAAACAGCACGTAACATCAACAACGTTTACGAAGAGAACTTAACAAACGAACGCACAACCCGTTATCTGTTTGCCCGCTTCCGTTCTGGAAATTATGACTTGAATAATGAACCTCATGGTCGTCCGGACACTTTGGTGAACAATGATGAATTGAAGGCGATTTTGAAAGCTGATGATACTTAAACTACAGCTGAACTAGCAGCAGCTTTTTATGTTAGCATCAAAACAATATTGGACCATCTGCGACAAATTGGCAAAATAAAAAAGCTTGATAGATGGGTACCCCACGAACTTAACTATCGCTAGCGCAACGTACGCATCGAGACCTACCTTGCGTTGCTCAACAGGCACAGAAATTAATGAATTTTGAACCGGATTGTTACTTGTGAAGAAAAATGGATTCTTTACGACTATCGAAAGCGCTCAGCAAGTTGGTTAAATCCTGGTTCAGCACCAAAGTAATGTGTTAAACGAAAAATAACCCCTAAATAGGTGATGGTCTAATGTTTGGTGGTCTAATGCCTGTGTGATTCATCGCAGCTTTGTACATAATGGCATGATTATTACTACAGATGTGTACTGTGAAGCACTGAAGACAGTGATGCAGAAGCTCGCACGTCTGCGACCAGCTATGGTCAATCGGTCGTCCCCGCTGCTCTTTCACGACAAGGCGCAACCGCATACTATACAACAAACAGTCTCCAAGCTGCTAGAGTTGGGGTTGGAAGTTCTCCCTCACCCGCCATACTCACCAGACCTTGTACGTACCAACACTTTTTTTTAAATTAAGGCAACTTTTTAACAGGAAAAAAATTCAATTCCCGAGAGACAGCACAAAATGCCTTTGAAGAGTTTGTCAAGTGGACGGGGGGCACCACTTCATTTTTACAAGAAGGGTATCAATAAACTGCCACTTCCTTGGCAAAGATGCATCGATTGCACTGGTGATTACTTTGAATAACAGAAATAATGGTGTTTGAAAAAAAAAACTTTAACTTATTTCATACAAAACGGCAACTTCATAGGTTGAGACCTAATATTATTAAATTAACGATATAAGAATGGTATTGCCATCATAACATACTTATTTTGTGTTGGGTACTAAACCAAAACATTCACCTTCCAACTACTTCCAAGGTAATATGATTGATAAACCACAATATAAGGAATGGGAAAATTGAGACTGTCAAGTAATTTTACAATATCAGGGTGATCAATTTCAGTTGGGAACAAGCAATTCTAAAGATATTGTCTTTGCAGGCAATTAATTTGTACTGGTATGATGACCCTCAAAATTGAATATCATTGAACATATTGATTACTTAATGCGCTTCAATATATCTGATGGATCTGTGTCGTGATAGCCCAGAGCACAACGAACCTGTCTCGAATTTATAAGGCCATAGGGTCACGGTTCGAATCCGGGCATGTACCAATGAGTTTTTCTGACTTAAGTACGTTAACTATCACTGACTCCGTGCCTCGGAGAGCATGTTAAGCAGTTGGTCCTGGGCGCTGTCAATTGATGGAGGTCGTTACAATCCCCAACCCACAGTGGAGTGGCATGGTGGATTTAAGCTCCAAACCTCTTCCTCACCCTGGGGGAGGCCTAAGCCCCTGCAGTGGGGTAAAATGGTCTGATGATGATGAACATATTGAGCCTAGTTATGAAACTAGTCTCAACACGTTCAGTATAATGTTTGCCCATGTAAATTAGAGTACTGATAGTCTAAGAGCCAGCACCTAAAGAACCGTTTTAATTTACTGAGTCTAGTATTTTGATAGTTGATTACAATGGTTGTGTACACAAACATACTGTGGTCAGTTAAGCGTGACTGAGAACAGGTGACTCAGTTGCACTATCAAAGGTGTCGTACCTGCCGAGGTACTAAAACGAATTTACTAAGGCTGAAAATTGTTATGCAACTTGTATATTGTATATAAATAAAAGTTGTGATGGTCAGTCGGCTGAATATGGGGACGGAGCTGGTCAGTCAATTGTAATTATGTATGGGTAAAAAAATAAATAATGTGTAATTTATTTACTACACTTCAAAATTTTTGTAGGGCTATTAAATATTATTTTAAACATAAAATAAATAGTCAGTCATCCATTTAACGGGACAAGGCCCGTCAGTCAGCAAAAAAAGAAATAAAAATCTCGCGCGCGCTCGACATCGCAGGTGACAGCTTGCTTGTTTCTTCGTTATATTGTATATTTATTTACATTGACAGACTGGATTGAATAAGCCATTTATTAATTATAATTTAATAATATTAAAACTAATAAAGTTTTAATATTATTAAATTACGTATATCTACAAAATATACAATATAGTGAATATTGTAATAAATCATTCAGTATCACATTTTTACTTTTTTTGTTGACTTTCACAGAAGATTTTTTACGTCAATGTTCATGTATGATTCTTGAAATTTCAATTATCTTTTATTATATTTATGATGGATACGTTATTATTATTATTTTGAGCTTTTCTACTTTTATTAACTGACGGGCCTTTGTCCTGTTGAATCGACGTGTAATATACTCACTTCAAGCCAGTTGTAAAACTGAAGCACCCATTTTTCACATGTCACTTTAATAAATGTCATTACTGTTACTATATTAACTGTATTGTTTAAACTATATACACTACATGCCTTACCCTATAAGTTCCTATTACCTAAGTATACCTACACTGACAATTTTTTTTATGTTTCAAATAATATTTAATACCCATAAAAAAATTATGAAATGTAGCAAATGAATATCACTTTATTTATTTTTTCACCCATATGTAATTGTGGCCGACTGACCAGCTCCGTCCCCATAGACAGCTGACTGACCATCACAACTTTTGTTTTAAGTTGTGATGGTCAGATATTTATTTATTAGGGTCATTGATATGTATGAACATAATGACAATACAAGATACTTACATGACTTTTCTCTTAGATGGAGTCAGTAATCTATCTTTAGGGTCTATTTGCCACAAGTTCCTGTCACCTAAAATCATAATAAAAAATGTTAATTGTTTAATATTAATTTTATGTGAAAAATTACAATATTATAACATAAGACTATTGAAGAAAGTAAAGAAGAAAATAAACAATATTGGTTTTAGGAATGGTAAATAATCCTCCTACTAAGAAAAATATGCATTAAGTTTTGGAAAAACATGCTCAAGACATTGAAATATTATAACATCACCATAATTGCGCCCGAATGCAGTGAACCTGTTTCAAATCTATAAGGCCATGTGTCCATGGTTTGAATCCGGGCGTGTACCAATGAGTTTTTTCTAAGTACATTATCTATCACTGATTCCGTGCCTAAGAGAGCATGTCAAGCAGTTGGTCCCGGTTGTTGTCAGTAGATGGCGGTCGTTACAATCCGCCAACCCGCATCGGAGCAGCGTGGTGTATTTAAGCTCCAATCCCCCTCATCTTGATGGGAGGCCTAAGCCCCTACAGCGGGGTATAAAAAAGGGCTGATGGAATGGGAAAAAAAATTGCATACGGTCCGCAAATGTTTGTGACAAATCATCACATAACTTCACAGATTCACTTGTATATCCATAATCTTAACAATCCTTTTTATAGCGTTTCTTTTTGTTTAGATATATTAAATTTAAACCATACCTAGCTATAGGCGATATATACCGATCTGTGTGATGTATATGAGGCTCATAAAGTTTAACATGCAAGTTTTTCATAAAGTTTTCCCATATCAAATGTGCAGTGATGCTGTTATATATATATACCATAGTATATAGATATACTAAATGGTCAAAAGGAATCTAAAGCTGAGATAGTGAGTAGGCAATAAAATAAAACTTCTTATGAGGCTAACATAATAAACTAAGGATTGAGGTCTTAATAAATCTATATTGATAAAATTGTAGTGTCTGTCTGTTCCGGCTAATCTCTGAAACAGCTGAACCGATTTCAATGAAACTTTGCAGACATGCAGAGGGCATTATCGGGGGTAACATAGGCTACTTTTTGTCTGTCTATCTGTTCAAGCTGATCTCCGAAACGGCTGAACCGATTTCAATGAAACTTGGCAGAGGTGCAGAGAGTATTATCAGGTGTGGCATAGGCTGCTTTTTGTTTGTCTGTCTGTCTGTCTGTCTGTCTGTCTGTTCGAGCTGATCTCCGAAACGGCTAAACTGATTTCAATGAAACTTTGCAGACGTGCAGAGGGCATTTTTGGGGGTGACATAAGCTACTTTTTGTCTGTCCGTGAAATATGATAAAAGATATGATAAAAAGATTATTACCTCTGAAACATCTATCTGACACTGACTGACATCTATCAGTGACATTCGATATTTTTTGTCTGTCCGTCTGTTCGAGCTAATCTCCGAAACGGCTGAACCGATTTCAATGAAACTTCACAGATATAATAAAGAGATTATCAGGAATGACATACAACATTTTTTGTTTATCTGTCTGTCTGTATGTCCGTCTGTTTGTTCAAACTGATCTCCGAAAGGGCTGAACTTATTTCAATAAAACTTTCAAAGATGTTATTAAAAGATTGTCAAGAGTGATATACAATACTTTTTGTTTGTCTGTCTGTCCGTTCGTCTGTTTGTGCAAACTGATCTCCTAAAGGAATGAACTGATTACAATGAAACTTCACAGATGTGATTAAAAGATTGTCAGGAGTGACATACAATACTTTTCGTTTGTCTGCTTGTCTATCTGTAGGTTCGAGCTAAACTTTTAAAGATTTTAATGAAACTATGCAGACATTAAAAATAGGTTGTCAGGAGTTATATAGGTAATTTTTTGTCCGTGTGGTTCTCTTTTGTTTCGGCTAATCTACAAAGTGACTAAACCATTTCTATGAATCTTTGCAGACATAAAATGAAGCTTCTGAGGAGTGACATAAGTTGGTTTTTGTCTGTGTGTTTGTCTGTCTGTTTGTTAGGGCTAATCATCGAAACGGTTGATCTGATTTTACTGAAATTTTGCAAACATAAAGAGGACATTGTCAGGAGTGAAAAGCAATTTTTTTTATATACATATAAAAAATCGTAGTGTCTCTTAGTCTGTCTGTTTGTTCCGGTTGATCTTCGAAATGGCTGATTTTGGGACCGACTTGTGGGATAGCTATTCTTCATGCTAAAATGGCTAAATGGATTTTTATGAAATTAGGTACAGACATTTGTTAGGTAGTTAAGTTTCAAAATGTTCTAGAAAGTGTTACAATGTTCTGAAGCATCACATTCCTTTAACTATCCCGGCACAACTGTGTAGTCCACGCGAGCGAAGCCACGGGCAGAAAGCTAGTAAAGTTATAAAAACATAAATAACTTACGTGGTAAATGTTTTAAGATTTCTTTGTGGTTGAAGTTCTCTCCACCCCAACTTTCATTATAGAATTTTTCCATATCAGCTTGTAATGAATGCTCAGACAGTCTGCGTTTGCTCTTAAATTTGAATATGCCAGTTTGCGTATCAAAATCTAAATGTTCTGAGAGGATTTCTGGTACGTTTGTTGAACCCAAAGTAACATTGTTACAGGGTTTATTGTTAATTAAATTCAAAACATTACTGTTCTCTTCAAAACCAGTGACATTTCCCATTATTATGTTACTTTCTATGACCGTGTCAGATACATCCGATTGATCATCAACTAAATCAATCACTTGTAGTTGTGGTGCATTATTTTCAGGCATCCTTTCTTTTTGACTACCATGCACAAATGGTATTGATACACCAGCTGTAATTGTGGTAACTTCAGAGTTTTGTGATGCTTTCTGAGTGGTGTTATCTACATTATGACTTGCTTTATTATTTTCAATAACTGAATGATTACTATTAGTGTCATTAGGTATACCAATTATAGATACTGCATTTTTGGATTTTTGTTTTTTCTTGTTTACATTTGTTTCTGAATCAGAATATTCTGATTGCGTAGAAATTAATGGAGTATTTGATTTAGTACTTTTTTTCTTTTTGGTCTTATTTTTGGGAGTTGCAAAACACTTTTCAGCAAGACTTGTTATTGATATGTTACTAGCTTGAAGGGGATCAGCTTTGTTTTTATTTTTCTTTCTTTTCTTTTTGTTAGACGTTGGAGTAGCTTGCAAGAGTAGGTCTGATCCATGAAGACTAAAATCAAAACTTGGTTGATCAGGTCGCTTTGATGAAATATTAAAAGCAATGCAATCACCTCTAATAAAGTCATCAGACACGGATGACACTACAGATGGTACTGGACTTGCTGATATCTCTCTATTTCTATCTCCGGATGTGATTGTGTGATTCTTTGGAGAATTTTGAATACCAAATTGTAGATTGGTTTTAACAGTTTTATAATTTGGTGGTGGTATTGGTGGCAAAACTGTCATTTCATCTTCATCAGAACTCTCTATAGTAATGGTAGGTTTTGGAGGTAGAACTACTTCTATTACTTCATCATCATCACTAGAATCAAGTTCTACTATATCTTTACTGTCATGATTTTTCAATATTTCTAAAGATTTCTGTGCATTTGTTGGAATGATTTCAGAGTGAGGTTCTAGGAGCAATGTTTTCTCTTCTTTTGGTATTGTTTGTTCAGTATCCAACGTTTGCAATGTACTCAAAATGTTTACAACTTCTGTTTGTTTGAGGTCTGACTGCTGAGAAACTGACAGATTATCTAGTTTTTTAGACTCTAATTGTGTATTGTCTGGTTTTCTAGTCTCAGGTTGTTTGTTTTCTAGATTTTTGGGCTTTAATTGTCCGCTTTCTAGTTTGCTGATCTCAGTTTGGTTAACTAGATTTTTGGCTTCCATTTGTCTGGTATCTGGTTTAGTAAATTGATAAACAGTATTTAGCTGCGGGATATCAGCACCCGTACGCCAGTATCTACGGATGGTGCTCACTTTTGGCGTGTTTGTTAACAAAGCTTGCTCATTGTTCGGTACCGGTGCCTTAACTGCGTTCGTTTGTGTTTCGTCGACATAATGTATCATAGCATAAAGCCTACCCTCCAATTCTTCGTCGATCTCCTAAAATATAGTATAATTAACCACTCGACGTAATTTCAATATAAAAAGGTAACCTAAAAAACATACCTCGTCGTCCATTTCTTTTCGGCGGGTTTCTTCTTTCTTTTAACATGCAAACTAAACAACATACTTTATTTAGACGTATATAAGTGGGCTTAAGATATTAAAACATTATGATCCTAAAAAATTATGAATAAAATAAAACATTGAACAACACGTCTTGTTTCTTTCAGACTTAATTGATTGACATTGACAGTTTTGACAGCCATTTAAAGTGCTCTGTGGTGACGACGACCGATACCTTTTTTCAATTGTTAAGTCTGGGAGCAAGCCCTTTAATACCTGTCATGTTAAAGTTTAAGAAAAAAAAGTCATTGCCATAGGAAGGCAATTCTTTTCCATTGCACAGGCTAATATAAATAGGTGTTATTAAAAATAATTCGTAGTCGTTTGTAGCAAACGCATGAACGTAATAGTACCTGCTATGTAGGTTCATGACTGTGCACTCTTGAAACATTATAATAGAAAAATGAAACTTTTGCGTTATGCATAAGGTTCATTTTAAATTATAAGCCTGTAGGAGACAAAATGAGGTTGTAGGAGATAGCTACCGGTGAGTACCTTTGTCCCTTTCTAACGCTCGCCATTAGAAAACTCTTCTCTTCACGGTTTTCACATCTATTGACACTCCGAGCAATGACGAATCTGTCAGCGACACGAAAGTGAGTAACGCTCTGGCCTTACTCCCCGCACTCAGCAGTTAGTAGTGGGGATATAGGGAACAACCGGCTTCTCGTGTGAAAGCCGATTGTTACTTATATCTCCCCCACTTGTATTATTTAGCGTGACGCATTTTCGTGTCATTTTAGGCTCACCCCGTGCCTTAAGAAGTTTCACTTCAATAAATTATTGTCACCCTAGGAGAAAAGAGGCAAAGGGACTTGGACCTCGGTATTTCATCAATTCGTATCGCAAAGCCGAGTGCACTGTCCTGAACGTCGTAAACCTATTTTTGCACGCACTTTGCACCACATACCTACCTGCAAGATTCGGAATTTTGGCATGGAAGGCTCCGATGAATAGAAGTCTCGCACGGACACAAACGGACTGAAACCTGCGTAAGCTATGTTATTAATAGTAGATTATTACACAAGAGATGAAAGGGCCCTATTTGAGGCATGAGATGGTTTGGCGCACGAGTTTAGCGAGGGCACATGAGGTGATGGTGCCAATAGTTTGAGTGCCTAAATAGGTCTTTCATCCGAAGTAAACATCTGCTTCTCATCAAGAATACGTGGAAAGTAAAAATAAAACGTGTTAAATCCACATCTGAATCTGATATACTCATTTCAAACAAATATCTGCAAGTATATGTAATTAATTATCACTCGACATAACAACTGAAGATCGAATTGCCGCTTTCGCGAACATTATGACTATTGTATTTATATTTTATCATGATCTCTTGTACAGTCCGTAATATATTTGAATAATAAAAAACTATTGAAACATGCATAGAATTGTTGCTCGGAGTGTCGCATTAGATGTGAAAACCAGATTGATGTAGTTCTAAGTTTTCAATTCTATCGGCAGTCCCTACAACTGCCAATTTTATTTATTTTGTGTATTCTTTGACGTAGACTCTTGATTTTTTACAGCTTTCAGGGACCGATTTGTTATTAACTTTGTGTTGACACCTCCACGCATTTCTGAGAAAAATGGTGTTGAACGACAGACAGACAGACGGACAACTAAGTGATCCTATAAGTGTTTCTTTTCCTTTTTGAGATACGGAACGTGATTGTACGAGTAGGTACATGTTATTTATGGAAATGTTACCTACATCGGCCTTGATCGGTCGGAGGATTTATTCTATTGAAAATTTTATTGAGCTCGAGAACGTGCTCGAAAGAGATAATAAACAATGTAAAATTTATGAAAAAAAACTTTATTTTCATGGTTAACACGTGACTATACACATATAATAGGTGTTGGTTGGTTACACTCTACGAAAAAGTTAATTGTATTGGGTAATATAAATTTTTTGAACCCCGGAGTCACTCTTCAGGATAGTTGTAATTTTGTAGACCGTTTTAACGAGGTGTGCGATTTGACTCATAGCAAAATAAATTGATTTAAAAGTAAATATATTTAATGTATAGGTAGAAATTAAAAACACATAAGTTTTCATCGATTATTATATAAGTAATAATACATTGAATTAACAAAAATAATAATCAGACCTTATCATAAACTTAATATTAATAAACGTTCGGGTCAAGCGAAGCTTTTGAGCCACCGCCATAGGGCGAGGCTAATTCTAGTTGTTGCAGTTCTGGAACAAATTAGAATAATCGCATTAATGGTTTGTAGTATTTCGTCATTTTAATCAAATGTGACGCCTTCTATTCAATTTCAAGCTTAGACTACTACGTAAGCATTGTCAACTGACACATGTATAGTTTAAGCAAATAAATTTCTTTTTAGACTGCCAGCCATATTGATATAAAATAAAATTAAATAGAACTGTCACGATGTCACTAGACCAATCACTAGACTTAATAAAGCCCTTTTAAAGCCCGAACTATGCCAATTCGATCACGATAGAAGCATAGTCCTCAGCGTTTTATATCAATAATGTTGATTGTGCATGTATTGTGTTTAATAATATAATATCTGGGACATCCCACACACCATCATCTAGTCCCAAAGTAAGCAACTTTATCCTTGTATTATGGGGTACTAGACAACTGGTATACCTACATACTTAAATTTTTTTTTTAATATTATATACATATATAAATACCTTTTACACCCAGACACGTAACAAATAGACATGTTCATGCACGCAAATATTTGTCCCGGGCAGGAATCGAACCCGCGACCCTCGGCTCCGCAGTTAGGGTCTCTAACCACTAGGCAAATCAGTCAGTCGAATGTATAATTAAATTTGAATGAAAAGCTACTATGGGATTATGACTGTCCTAATTTACCATTTCCTTTGCCAATCATCCGAGTGTAATAGATAATAACCTGAGGTTAAATGCCATTTCTGATTCTCGCTTAGTGCTGTATCTCGTAGCCAAGACAGCGTCTAGCACGCGGTTTGTCAATGTCGAAGGATCTCCGCTCT
This sequence comes from Luffia ferchaultella, assembly GCA_949709985.1. Classification (NCBI taxonomy): domain Eukaryota; kingdom Metazoa; phylum Arthropoda; class Insecta; order Lepidoptera; family Psychidae; genus Luffia; species Luffia ferchaultella. Next base: position 684,921 of record OX453240.1, on the reverse strand, counting down.
CCACCCAAATGGCTTCACATTGTACGCTGAAGTAAAATACAAACTTTTAAAGCTAAAGTTTTATATTTTAATAATTACACACAGAAAGTACGACCGCTGTTATACTGCATGTAAATACTCGGCAATACGGAATGCAGTAAAAATAACTTCACCATTTACAAAATATTAAAATAATTCTTTCACCACTGTTCATATATTTTTTTACATTATTAATTATTGCAAATAAATATTGTTTTTGTGCGACAGGGAACTTCCTTACTCTGTGTTTAATTTGAATTTAAATTTTTCGATATTCAAAGCGCTACTAGACAAACAGTACGCTGTCGATATATATAGTATACTAGCGGCCCGTCCCGGCTTAGCACGGGTAGTATTCGTTTTTCATGAGAATCCCTTTTTTATCTCAATCTTATCTCATTCCCGTTCTTACCTTTCCCGTTTTCGTTCCCGCGACAACGATACTTTTTTGTCTCAATTTCTGTCAGTCGTAACTCATTCCCGTTCGGCCCCTTCCCGTTAATTAAAATTAATTAATTAAATTACATTTTCGTGACGTACATATTTATATGATATGAGTTCTGAGGCGGTACGAAGTTCGCCAGTTCGCCAGAACAGTTTGAGACGTATATGTATTGTAGCCCCCCCCCCCCTTACCCTGGTAGCCCATAACCACAATCCTTACCTAAGAACTTGCTTTTACGTGATACCTATGTAAAGCGAAAAACCACGTCAAAATCCTCCCAAACGTTTTAGAGAAACATATCCGTTGCAGTGCCTCTTGGTGGCCCATGACCGCAAACCTTATCGAAGAACACGCTCTTAGATGATATCTATATAACGCAAAAACCGCTTACAGATACAACCGTTTTGGAAAAACGTATTTATTCCAACGCCCCTTGGTGGCTCATAGCCGCAATCCTTATTTAAGAATCTGCTATTAGATAATATCTATGTTCACAATAAACCGCGTCAAGATCCTCAAAGCTGTTTAAAAAAAAAACATATTTATCGCAGTGTCCCCTGGTGGCCCATGACCGTAAATTTTATCTAAGAACTTGCTCTTAAGTGATATGTTTATGACGCAAAAAACCGCTTAAAAATCCTCCCAGCCATTTTAGAGAAATGTATTCATTGCAGCGCCCCCTCGTGGCTCATATCCGCAAATCTTATCTAAGAACCTGTTCTTAGGTGATATCTATGTAACATAAAAAACCACGTCAAAATCGTCCCACCTGTTTTGAAGATACATATCTATTGCAACACCCCCTGATGGCCCATAACTGCACAAATTATCTAATTGTCTATTCGCAGGTGATACTTATATAATGAAAAAAACCGTATCAAAATCAGTCCAGTCCTTTCGAAGATACACATTTACTACAGTGCCCCTTGGTGCTTAATAACCATAAAACTTATTTAGAAATCTATTAAATACAAAATTTTATATAAATCATTAGAGCCGTTTCTGAGATAGCCGATAAAAGAGTAGAGAAATTAATTTTTGAACGCAACCTGTTTGACAGGTATGAACAGTTTGTATGAAAAAATTAAGTTGTTATTTTTACTATATTGTTGTTTTTTCTAGCAATTCCTTCACGTTTTTTCACCTTTTAAACCTTCCTTGAACTTCCAGAAATATTTCAAAACCAAAATTAGCCAAACCGGTCCAGCCGTTTTTGAGTTTTAGCGAGACATGTAAAAAGCGTCATTTCATTTTTATATATAAAATTAGCGGTCGTACCTGGCTTGGCCCGGGTGGACTACGGAAACGTTCCTCTTCCCGTTCCACGCATTAGTACATTGCATTCGTTCGAAGTCAAGGTGGGTCGCTATTCCAACCATAAAGTATCATTAGACTCATCATTAGTATCATCGTCATCATCCAAACAAATAAATTCTCTGGCACGTCTAGCAACGAATTTGATTGCCATAAAAAATGTTATAGTAAGTCAAACTTAAAAGATACACATATGGTGTCGCTGACTTTTGGTTAGAACTTTTAAAAGAGAACAATTTCGTAATACATGATTTTTGCTTAACATCAACCGTTTACGCAGCGTGCGTAGCGGAAGCTCTCAAAAGGAAAAAAAATTGCCGTTTTTGCAATATTTTTCATTAATGCTTCACTCACGTTACTATTGGTAGTAACATGATGTATCTAATAATAGCCGATAGCCTTCGTCGATAAATGGATTATCTAACACAAAAAGAATTTTTCAATTCGAATGGATAGTTCCTGAGATTAGCGCGTTCAAACAAACAAACAAAAAATATAGTCTATAGCTTTCCTCAATAAATGGACTATCCAACATAAAAGGAATGTCTCAATTCAAACCAGTAGTTCCTAAGATATCGCGCGTTCAAACAAACAAACAAACAAACAAACAAACGAACGAACGAACGAACGAACGAACGAACGAACGAACGAACAAACAAACAAACAAACAAACAAACAAACAAACAAACAAACAAACAAACAAACAAACAAACAAACAAACAAACAAACAAACAAACAAACAAACAAACAAACAAACAAACAAACAAACAAACAAACAAACAAACAAACAAACAAACAAACAAACAAACTTCAGCTTTATAATATTAGTATAGATATGTCGTCGGAAAATCGTATAATTCGTTTGATTATATACCGTATATGAGCCAAATTACAAATTGATCCATAGGCTTCCGCTCTTCGCATTGACATATTAATAATCTAACCTATACCTTATAATCAGAATCAGACGATTCAGATGACAAAACATACGATTTGCCGACGACCAACATATACCTAGAAATAATATATTATAGTGAGTGTGCGTCTGACTACAGGCTGTGAAAAAACTGCTTCCGAGAACTAAAAGAGGTGAAAGCAACCATCAAAGTGCACAATTTACCTAATATAAAACCAACTCTGAAAAATGGGAAATAAACTCAGAATTTCATAAAAAAATTTAATACTAACTTTTCTAAATGTGTGGAAAAGCAGATGTTCTAACTCCCATAGTAAAAGTTTTACAAACTACTAAGATATTTTCTTCTACTTGTAACGTGATAACACTTATAAGCCCTTTTACTCCTTTCAATTTTCGAGAGCGGTCTTTTACGCGGGCGAAGCCGCGAGCCATAACTGTGTAATAAGAGGTGTACTTCAACTTACTCATCCGCTATCCTTTGTAGTTGAGCACGCAACACATTATCAAACGCCACCGCCGAAGCTTCGAAAGCGCCCGTCGTATTTGCGCCACTCACCCAAATTAACCGTCCACCCAGCCTCACGTAGTCTCGGGCACGTTGCAACAACTGTGAAAATTTATATTATAATGTATTAGCACAACAGTGTTTTAACAATTATACTTCTTACAAAAAAAAAATGTATATATTGTTACGAGCGAACAGAGTAATGCCCGCCATCTAGCGTCAACCAGTAAAACCACTTTGTAGAAGGGTTTTACAACAAGGACAACACGAAACCCCTACTCAATACTAGATGGCGTTAGAGGCAAGAATGTTCTGGAATTATCCTATCCAGTCGATTGCGTTCGTGCGAGTGGAGTAATTTCTAGAAAGTTCTCGAGACTCGTTCCGACCTATATAAATACCCGCAGGAAGGCGAGCGAGTCAGTTCAGTTTTGGGCTACTTTCGACGCGACTTCGAAGCGAAACTAGTGATACAAGTGAAATCTACGACTTGGCTGCGATCTAGGAACATCGTTAGTGCTTAGTGTTTGGACTTAGTGCTTTGTGTTGGACCTAGTGTTAGTGAATAAATTCTTCAAAAGAGTCAGCAGGTCTTTCTCTCCAAATTATTCGAACCCTAACACGTAACAATATCTTCCTATCGCTTCTTTGTATATTAATTAGGTTGGGGAGAAAGTCCTTTCGTATTTTAGATACAAATTCAAGGCGTTTCTTTTTCACAGTTTAATTAGGTATATTTTAAAGAATATATGCTATTTTGTTCGATAACTTGTTGTCATCTTGTAGACAGTGAAATAATCCCGTTGCTGTAGAAATGATGTTAACCTTACACTACCTAACGATTCTGAAGAGACCAAAATAAGTAGAAATCTGAGGGTGCAAGGTCAGGGCTAGATGGTGGATGCATTAACACTACCTAGCCAAATTCACCTCAATTATTTCTGAGTGGCTAAAGGTGTGGGTGGTCTGGTGTTATTAAGATGTAGGATTAACTCTCCTTTTATTGAATGATTCTGCCGTTCATTTTAAGTTTTTTCAATGAGTTTTTGTAGCACCCAGTGTAGTACCTACCCAAATCGAGCTGTTTTGTATACCTACTTAGACTTTCATGATCTATTTGCAATTATATTTGACGATATTTTATGTTTATATTTGTTTCTTATAAAACGTCTTAAAACAATATGTCCGGTTATTCAATGTTTTCTAATAAAACATTATTAGTACTCTAACCATAATCAAACTTGAAGCATGATCGTCGCTATACTCTTAATAAAATGTAGTCTAAAAGTTAGGAGCAGGCCAATTATGAATCGTTGCTATATTTTACAATAGCCATAAACAATCGAAAATTGAACAACCGTTTCGCGAAGAAACGGGCTGTCGGAAGCAGTTTATAGATGTACAGTTTTTGTGAGTGTTAATTATCCATTAATCATATTTTATCAAATAAGATAGGATTACCTATGTAAATTATCGCATATCTTTCACATTCTAGAAGGGGACCATACATCTTGGAACTGTGACTTAGGTTTCGATACAATTTATTGTCCTCATTTAGCACAGAGTGGAATTCTGCAATATGGTATGGATGACTAGAGCGATCGTGTGCCGATCACGGATCGAGTTTAGCTTTATGTCTGACATGAGCGGAAGCGAGTTTGTGATTTGTGACAGCCTTCCTCGCTCACTCCCGCTGATGTCCCTTTGTTACTGAGACGCTAAACAACGCTATGTACCGAGTTTTATACCATTTTTGAAATTAGAAAGCGTTATTCAAATAAATTTATAGTTTTTTTTGGATTCAAACTGTTCTGAAAATATTTTTCGTGTGCAGACAGCATTCTGTTACAGTTTAATAAAATACAGCATGGATACGATAATACGTCAAATTGCAAATATTCATAGTGTCCTGTTTTTTAAGCCAATTTTACCAAAGAAAACAGTCAGTGAGCCAATAGTTTCCAAAAAAACCTTTACAAAACATACATTTGAAAATTTATATATTACAACCCTACGACCTTGACCTCGACGAGCGCAGTGAGTAGGCCGATTGCAGTGTACACGATGGCCACGGCTTTTGATCTGCGCCTACAGCAAGCGTTTATGATTTGGATGGAAAACTTGTGATTTTGCTGTCCTAACCATATCTAAGCTATTCGTTATTGGTTATATCCCTTTTTTTACAATAAACAGATTTTCGTAACGTAGAACCATAGTGAAATAAGTGTTAAAAGTTGGCGGCAGTGACGTTATGCTATCACGATAATTTTGGCCAAAAACAAAAACGAATGTGCACGTGTTTAGAGGTAAATTAAAAAGTCTAACAGAAAATAAATAACTTGACTTAAAAATAAATCTTAAATATTTTAAAATTAATTTTATTAACTCACAGTGATATTTGAGTAAATATCTTTTGACACCACATTAGCCAAGCCGTCCAAGCCGTGACATCTATTTGAAGTTCCGAAAACTATGAAAGCGTCCGCTAACTCTTCCGCTCCGCTTGTCTCTTCTGACAATGAGGACACACGGCAACCATTTGATCGCAGTTTGGTAGCAAGTTCGCGCCCTTTCTTACTCTTTTCTTCAGAAATCTGAAACGAACAAACGTCACAACCATTGATTTAAATCAATTCCAATTAAATTTGACAAATTATATTTGATATAAAATGTTTACACACACACTTATTGAAGGTTAAAATGAATTGAGTACCAATTCAGAAAACTAGAAAATAGTAATAATACACCATAACACACTCATCCGAACGTTTATTTACTTTATTACCTATACTTATATTATTACTTATGTAGTCTATTTTTCAAAACCGAATCTTAGATAACAAAAAAACATATCTTTACATTACATCACCACTGATGATAATTTCAGCATGGAACGTCTCTACAAGACTATTTTATTATTGCCACAAGCACAACTAGGTCCACGCTGCTCCCAACATTAGTTTTTGTACCTACTTGTTTATACATTTCTACCTTGTCCATATGCAATATATAAATCAACAGCACCCCGTTACCTCAGAATGATATAGTAGGTAAATAGTAAATAATGGTAGAAGTGATATGAAATGGTAGAAAATTATATTAAAGGGTAGGAAATGGTAGCAAATAGTAGACATTTGTGAAATATTCATTTGTTGCAATAGAAATTAACAATGATTATTCAATATAATTTTAATGTCTAACAACAAAATTAATTTCAATGCCATAAACGCAAAATATAAGTTAGAAGAACTATGTCTTTAGTAGATTTATATTTTTTTTGTAGATTGCCCTCATTTGCTCTTGTTCTTCTTCTGGTATGAGTTTTCGAGTACCACCAAACCAAAGCCTACGTGGTCAAAAGACTTGTTTCAAGTTCCGATAGCCAGAACTAACACTGATGAACGTGCGCCTCTCCCCAGACTATGTGCTTTTCACAATGAAATATTAAATATTTTTGAGATGTTCTCGTTTTGTGTAGCTGTACTGTGGACTCTTCCTATGTGCCCCTGCAGGCCATCCCTGAAACGTCCCACCATTTTTGAGATCAAAGCGCCCGAAAATATCCCTATTAGAAAGCTATTGAACTTGAAAGCTATTGCTCAAGCTCAAAATATCGACATTCATGGTTTTTTGAGTTCTTCGAGCTCTATAATATTTTTTTTCTGAGCTCTCCAAGCTCAAAAATAGAATTTCTATAAATTTAGAGTTCTTCGAGCTCAAAAACTAGGGACTTAATCAAAGAAAACGATAGTTTGGAAATTTTCGAACTGCGATATCTTTTAAACGCTTCGTTTGATTTCAATGCAATTTACTGCATTCTATGCAATTTTGTAAGCATAATTTTTTTATATAAAGTAAAAAATCGATTGGTTGTAAACTCTCAAATTTATATTTAAAAAAAAAACACTCTTTCGGAAATTTATAAACTGCCATATTTTTTGAACGCGTTGTTCGATTTTCATTTTTTAACAGCATTCAACGCAGTCAAAAAACGTATAGAAAATTTCAAGTAGATCGGTTGGAAAATCTTAAAGTTATCTAAAAGAAACGTTAAATTTTTTTTTATTTTAATTTTTTGAATATTTTTGAAGCAGCTCGACCGATTGACTTAAAAATTTAAGCAGATCTAAGTCTCGATAAACCCTTTCGAACGCTGTATCGTGAGTCTTAATCGATCAATCCGTTCTCAAGATATCGTGCGACAAAAAAAAGTTACACGCATACGGACGTCCACCCGAAAATGGTCAGAATGGCTTCCCAGGACCTCAAAACGTGAAGATCTGATGAAAACTCGATTTTGAAAATCGGACCCAAACCAATAACTTCCCTAATAGTGGGAAGTTAAAAAGAGAAGCAGGTAGCGGATGCATACTTTCTAGTAAGAAGGAATGTAACACGCTTATCGACGCTGTAGAGTGAAGACCTCGTATGTCAGTTTTTAATTAATTATTTTTTTTGCCTTGTTGCAAAGAATTACTCGTAAAGCATGTTTGTAATGAATCTGTTTTTCAAATTTATTAATTTTAGGCCATCCAGCAGTGTCCATATAATTAATTATGTTTATAATAATTAAATATATATATATAAGGAATGTAACACGCTTATCGACGCTGTAGAGTGAAGACCTCGTATGTCAGTTTTTAATTAATTATTTTTTTTGCTATATATATATATATTTATATATATATAATTAATTATATGAATATAATTAATTCATAAAAACACAGCTAGCTCTAAGGGATTGTAGATCTAAGCATTTGATACAAATTTCAACTTCATATATCCTCCACGCGTAACGGAGAAAAGGGGTCTAAACAGAGCGATAGACATACAGACGGACAACGAAATGATCGTATCGGAGTCCCTATTTAAGGTCCCGCACAACAAAGATGAAAAAAGAAACCCGTATAGGGTCTTTTTGGTATCCGTCTGTCTGTCCATCTGTCACAGCCTACTTTCTCCGAATCTACTAGATATGCAAAAGTTGAAATTCGAACAGAGTTTGGTGACCCAATAACAAACGTATGGCGTAAATGAAAAATATCTATTTTGAGGAGCAAAGTAGAAACTAAAAAAAAATCTAAAGCCTCCTAGTGACATGTCAAATGAAAGTGTTTATAATAAAAAGTACAAGCATATTTTATTTATAACCCGCCCCGACTTAGCACGGGTAGCAGAGCATATATGCCGTAGTGTTTTTTCTGTCGTAGTGTCGTATGTGCTTGTTGCGTCGAACATGTGCTTTAGATTTAAATGTAACGTAAGTTCATCCTACTAAGAGTATTTTTAATGTATTTTATTTTAAATTCTTTAAATATTTGAAAAAGTAAACAATAAATACATAAAAACAAACTAAAATATTTCTTTGTATACTACATTGATAGCTTCTGCCTAATTTTACATCAGGTGTGTCGTATTGCCGGTGTGGGGCCGGCCGCCGTGCTCGCCCGCTTGTCGCGCGATAGTTTTATTTCGCGATAACTCCTAAAATATTAATTTCAGTTGTATGGAATAAAAGGCAATGATAGTGTGCATGAAATGCTGAGGGTAAATTATGTATTTACTTTGATAAAGAAAAATATTTGAGAATCGAGAATTGCTTCCCAATTACCACATCATATAACACAATTTTTTTAACATAAAAATAGATATAGTAAGCTATCCATAAAAGGTAAACATATGACATCGCGAATTTTTCTTTAGTGCTATAAAAGAAGAACAATTCCTCCATACATTGTTTTGTTATACCTATCTCAAAGGGAAAGGCACCGTTTTCGATGAAAGCTCCGAATCGGATTGATTTCGGCAACTATAATTGTCAAATTTCAAAAAAAAACATTAAAGAATATAAACATAAACCTTTCTCTTGAATCATTTTGTCTATTGGTGTCACATACATACATATACATACATATACTCACGCCTGCTTCCCATTTGGGTAGGCAGAGACTACAGATTTCCACTTAGTGCGATCCTGGCATACTTCTTTCGCTTCATCAACACTCATCACTCTTCTCATGCACGCTCTCCGGACACTCCGGATACTCCGGGTACTCCGGGTACTCCGGGTACTCCGGGTACTCTATTGGTGTCAATCATATGCAAATCCGTTTCGTAGTTTTTGAGTTTACCGCATTCAGACAGACAACCGCAGCGTGGATATTATTTTATAATATGTAGTGATTTTAATATTCAGGGTTTCAAAGATATCAAAGAAAATTGATTCTACCCCTTACCAACTGTAGTGTTAAAAATTGCGCTAGAAATACGGAATATAAAGCTTAATTTATATTTTACAGAAAAAACTAAACGATAAACGAATAAAATTATCACTTTGGGGGCATAATAATAATTATATATATAATTATTATTATGCCCACAATATATATAATTAATTTACTATTTTACTGAGTATTAAATATAAATGTATAATTATCAAATTGCAGCGTAGATTTTGATTTGATTGATTGATAATTTACCAAGACGTCGTATCTCTTTGGACTAACCGTAGCGCGTTGTAACGGCATTGGCGTGGAAAGGTAAATGAGATACTTACGTGTAGTAATTTACTCACATGATTAATCACGTAAAATAAAACACTAATTTTTGTATGTAAGTGGCAATAATTAAAAACTTCCAGATAAAAAGATATTTTACCTACAGATAGAGTTCTTCAGTATCCCTTTTTTTTGTGTCGGTTTGAAAATCAGGTTGTAGTGTTAGGATAGATTCCAGGGCGGTGTAACGTGTGTGACGGTGTCAAATATACAGTCTACGTTTTCAAAGTTAACAGCTGTTTTAATATATAACATAATCAAGCATTCCATTTATTTTTTTCATTTTCATTCATGCATATAGGCGTTTCAGGAAATTCTCACAATAAGAGATTTTTAATCAAAAAACAATAATGCCGGCGAACACTCGAGCCAAACGCTCGGATGGGCTTATCTTTAAATCAATTAATACAGCTCAATATAATTTGTAATTACCAGCACATGCCGTATTTTCAATACTGGACTTTCTGTTGTTCTGTCTGAGTTTTTTGGACAGGCTTGTCGCTTGAGGCGGACTGTATGGACGAGTAATGCGAGTCCGCCAAGCAATAAGGCGCCACCTTCCAACACTGTGAATAAACGCCAAGCCAATAAATCTGCGCCTACGCCGGCCTCACAATCTGCGTATTCTGACATCACGTCATCAGGCCTGTAACACAAAGAAGAGAAATATATTATTTACTAGTAACTCATTCAATTACACCTTCGAAAGGGAACGGAGTGAATTCAAATATAAGATGTGACGTAAGGTACAAGTTAAGTGACCGGAAGGCTGGCGCTTAGCTCGGCCAATGAATAACTATTGCCATACAGCGAGGTAATGCCGCCAGCCTTTTGGGCACTTTGCCGCACGGCACTGATTTAGATGATATTTTTTATTTCTAGGTATTTTTAGTTTTTAATTAGTGTTTAATTTAGTACAAGCTTTTATTTTTAATTTGTAAATTAAATTATACTTACTTATTATATTACTATATGTATTCTATTTTTAAGTTAGAACTTAATTTTTGAGCAGAAATTATGTCACGTCGTAATATAGTTCCAATCAAACTTTATGGCGGATCGGAATACAACGCTTTATGCATGCTTGCGTAGGTTCAGTCATATGCCCCTCGCTCCACTGCGTCCCGCTACACCTAAAACTGGTTACTGCGACGCGACTTGTGCCTATGTTCACATCCGCCATAAAGGTTGATTGGAACTGTACCAGTGCATAAAACCTCACAACATTCAATTAGCAAAATAGTCATGGAAATCGGACCTTGAAATGCTGTAAATCTTTTGTACAAATTACATTAAGCGCTTTAATTATTATTAGAATGTTTATAGACGCACTGTAGTATATAATTGTAATGAAGCATGTTACAAAGTTGTTACAACACACATTCCGGATTAAAGATCTTGGATTTTATGCCCAAATCGGTACTTGTTAGACACTGCAAAACAAATGCAAAACTAAATGAATGCGCAGCAGTGACTTTTATAATATCACTTTTTCCTAGTTGGGCTACCAATACCAAAGCATTTTTATGGGATGGAATAGTATTCAAAAATACATCTATAAAAAAAATTCTGGCAACCTGAAACGTTCCATATTCGGACCAGAATTGTGATTGTTAAAATTACTAGCCTGTGAATAAAAGTCTTTTACAGATGTAAAAACTGATCCGTTGGTTCAAGTGCTTAGAGACACCGCTCGCAGAACCAAAGATCGCGGGTTCGATTTTCGCCTGGGACAATATTTTGTATGCATGAAAATGTGTATTTGTTTCGTGTCTGAATGTAAAATATCTATATAACTTTGAATTATATATTTGAAAAATAATAATATTCAGTTCTCAACTCGACCCCCCTACCCGACTCGACCATGGTCGTTTTCGGTAAACAATTTTTTTAAATCGATAAAGCGTGGAAACGCCGCAATTATTCTACCCCTATAGTACCCCTAAGTACCCTGAGCCTTATCTCTTTAAGATTTTCTGAATTACGTGATATTGATATTTTCAACTGCACCTTTATCAATCTAAAGAAACTGGTTTTGACTGTTTTGTCGGATGGGAATAGCAGTCAGCAGTACCTAACTGTTGATTTGTATTACACCATTTTATAGTATTTAGTTTATATGCGTGATGTTACCGTTAATTTTTTTGTTGGATGCACTTTTATTTCTATTTTTTATATAACGTATTTTATGTAGTAAGATATGAGGCTCTAGGTCTATAAGAAATTAAATGTTTATTATGTAAGTTTGTCTCTAATAAATAAAACATTGTGTGGTTTTAAGAAACCACGACGCAAGTGAAACTTTTATTGGATTGTAAGCGTTGGATTGTAGACGTTCAACTGAGAATTTATTCGGAAAATCATTCGATATAGGGTATCACAATCGCGTTTTTCACCTTAACCTAATAACGTAATAATTGGAGAATGACAATAGGAAATCAATAGAAGACAAGATATCCAATTATGAATTTTTATTTCAATTCGCACGGAATATATCAGAGATACAATTATTAAGATGATAGACACCTGTTACACATGTTAAAAATTAAAGCCCAATAATTATTTAAGTCGTTGAATCATTCGGTATCGACTTCAGTTATTTTAGCAACTTCATCGTCCCCTTGAGTCTCACAGATTATAAATGTAATTACTAAAATACGTGAATAATGATCTGCTTTCGATTTTTTCAATATATCTCTTAAAAACCGCATCGATCGTAGTACCATATCTCGTGGTCGGAATAGTTCTATCATTTTTCATTTCAAGATTAAATACTTTTCTTAAATATTCAGAAAGTGGAGCAGATTCCTCTTTTTTAAAATCTGTATTGAAATCACCAGATAAAATGATAGGCATTCGCGAATAAATTTCTCGAGAACGGAAAATTTATGACGAAGACGTAGCAAATGGAGCTAGATTATAACCCAGAAAATCCATGATATCATTTAAATAGCTACTCCACCATATCGAGAATTAATATGTTTCTGTCGACTTACACAATAAAAATTGGCAATATTTATCTGCTCAGCATTTTTCAAATTAGTTTCAGATAGAACGAGAGCGCTTTACCCCTACTCCGCGGCCGCCTGTAATGCGACATACGACAGACGGCCAGAAAAATTCGGAGCGATAGAATAAAGGTTTCACTTTAAAAAAATAAATAAAAAAATTACTACTTTGTCCCCCACACCCCTACGACAACCATAAGTTTGGTCCAAATTTGGTACCTTCCAGGCTTACGGTCGGCATATAATTTTTTCTAACAGTGTATTACGATCACTATCACTTTAAAATATTTACATGCGTTTTCGTGTCATGAGGCGGTAGTACGGAACTATTAGGGCCCGAGTCCAAATTCCAATTGGAGCGGTTTTTTTTAATGTAAATTAGTCTTAATCCTAGTAGTAGTTACTTAAAGTACTGTTATACATGAACTACTATAAAATAATCGATCTACAATTCACGGTCTAAATTTGACGTAACGAAAGGCAGACCTTGGTCTGAATATCGAAACACAAAAATTGTTTTTTATATTCACTTTTACTGTCTGTACGCGCCGATTTCAAAATACAAACAGTAAATTCAATGACCGTTGATATTATCATACAATAATATTGTAATAAAGTAAAAAAACTATTATAAATACAATAAAATGTATATTTACATCCCTACATATTATAAAATAAAGTCCCCCGCCGCGTCTGTCTGTCTGTCTGTCTGTCTGAACGCGAGAAACTAAAAAACTACCGAACGGATTGGCATATGGGTGACACCAATGGACAGAGTGATTCAAGAGGAAGGTTTACGTATAAAATTTATTAATCCATATCAAGTCAAATATGTTATTTACTTTCAACATTTAATGCAGATTATGATTGCCTGTTACAACATACAATTTAAATTAATATCTTAGGAGATATGGCGAAACTAAAACTATCGCGCGACAAGCGCCTCGCCGCGACCAACACGTGGCACGGCCCCATATCGGCATGATACCGACTCGACACGCGTGATGTAAAATTAGGCAGAAGTTAGCATGTTGTATATAAAGAAATATTTTAGACTATTTTTATGTATATATTCTCTACTTTTTCAAATATTTGCAGAATTGGAAACAAAATACATTAAAAATACTCCAAGTAGGTCTCCAAGTACTCCAAGTAAATCTAATTAAATATAATCCACATGTTTGACGCACCAAAGCAACAAATACGACAGAAAAAAATACTACGGCTTATATGCTCTGCTGCCCGTGCGAAGCCGGGGCGGATCGCTAGTAAAATATAAAAATAATAAATAATGTAACGATGTTGCTTAGATTAAAATAAATAAATTGATATTCATTTATATAATATACAATGCATTTTAGAATCGATAGGTAACGTAAACTTGGATAAATATTAACTGTGAAACAGCTGATGAAATCAATGGCTAATAATTATTTAAAATTGAAAATTAGTAGGTACTATACCAAAGACAATCGAAAACGTCGAGCTGATGAGACATAGGTACAACCGTCCACTTGTCTCAGAAAAGTATTAAATATCTTAACAAAAGGACAATCAAGCATTTAGGTAGTCCGTGTTGTGACAAATAGTTACTTTGTGCCACCTGCTTACTTGAAACATTTTATTTAGCTGCGCTTTGCGCGCTGTATTTTTTGAACTATGTTCAGCTGAACCCGGTGTAGATGAAATCTGTTAATTTAATCTATGAGCAAAATTTAAGCTATTTTATAAGGATCATGCTCAACTCAATGGTACTACCGAAATTAGCGTATATGCGTATAGTTCCCCGCGCATAATGTACTCATGTACATGATGCATTTTTTCTTTCTTATCTAGCCATACTATGAGTTTCTGGTGTAGCTTTTCAGTCGCATGACTGATAGCGTCTTAATATCCCAACAGATAGACACGTATTCCTACTACGACACGACGGCTAAAGTCGTTCCGCGTAATCCACTTAAGCATTATCAGCACGCACATGGTATTTTAGGCATTTGAATTACTGTTTCGTGTGCCAGAAATAATATAAAGAAACAAAATATAAATAGAAAAATATAGAAACGGCCTCGAACACGAGTGATAACGTTACAGATTTCTTAAGTCCCATACATAAGGCTCGAACTAGCACAGTTTTCGCCACTCCATACAATAAGTAGATTAAGAAGTAGCCTCTGAGTTTTTGCTGTTCTATATTACTGTAACAAGTACCCGTACCCAAAGTCTACCAACGGGAACTCTACTTCTAAGGCTCCACTGTCCGTCCGTCAGTCTGTCTGTCTGTCACAGGGCTGTAACGTCTGAATCGTAATAGATAGACACTTGAATTTTCATTAAATGTGTATGTCGCAATAACAACAAACAAAGAAAATAAAATAAAGTTAAACATTAAAGTGAGTCTCGTTACAAGAAACGTATTTTTTGTGTAGTACGGGGTGGTACGGAACTCTTTGTATGCGAGTCCGACTCGTACTTAGCCGGTCTTTCAATTAGATATCGCGTCATATCCAACACCAACGATGCCCACACATTGTTTTTTTTTTTGCTTTTTCTGATCTCCGTTTTGCTTGGCCGGCCTATGCAATTAGTTGGTAAGAAAAGTTTAAATAAAAACGCAAAAGCATCGCATCGAATTGATTGCAGATGATTCGTAGTGCTCAAACGTCTCTAATGAATTTAAGTTTTATAGTTCCGTGCCTTAACAAGAAAAAACGCAGCTTGTGTACGTCTGTCCTTAGTCACAGGAGTTTGTTCTTTGAATATTTTCTAGTAAATATGCTAGTTACATTTCCTTTTCATCACTACATAGTATAAAACAAAGTCGCTTCCCGCTGTCTGTCCCTATATAAGCTTAGATGTTTAAAACTACGTAACGGATGTGGATGCGGGTTTCTTTAATAGATAGAGTGATTTCAGAGGAAGGTTTATATGTATACAACATGCTTGATATAGTAGAGAATACTGATAAGTTTAAAGATTTCTAATGCGATGTCGTAAATAAACACATTTTTTACGCTTACATTGCAAACGCTGGCTGAACCCTATGAAATAGATCAAAATGATTTGCCCGAAGTTATCCAATGAAATAATTTTAATAAGAAAAAGTCATAAATTATAGCGAAAATACTGTAAAAAAAAAAAATTGTTACTAAATACATTTGGTTCAAACTGTCTTGCAAATTGCAAATTGTAGGTACGTCCAGTCACATTACTTTTTTGATAGATCTGTACTACAGTGTTGTACACGTTAAAAAGGTTTACAAAAAGGTCCGCGAATGAATAAGTCTATCCTGTAGGGATAACCCACAATAACCATTTTTAAGCTATTGCATAGCTTCTATCGCGGGCCTTGAGCGCGAGGATCGAATCCAGAAACTCCGTAACGAAAAAACCTCACGCTCCCCACTCCGACGAGGACGCCGCACGGAGAAAAATTTTGATAGCGCGATGTACGTTTTTTAAAACAGCGCCATCTATTATAATCTGTTGCACCTATTATTAATGAAGAAAATCACAAAAAAATAGTGAAAGAAAATGAGTGAGTAATTTACATACATAAATTTTATTATTATCACAAATGCAGTATTAATTTTGAATTGAAAATATAATACTGCTATAAAGATAACCTAAATTTTTAATATTAAAATGAGCGATATTAAAAGTAGCCCTCTTTTATACACACAAACACACACACGCGTATAGTTTAAATTCTCAATTTAGATTCTCAATATATATATATATATAAATAAATAAATTAATTCTTCATATGTATATAACAGAAACCATCAAACCAAACACGTGTACTATTCAGTACCTACCTTTGTTTTTGGTGTAGGTATAGATAATGCACATGAATGCCGCGCAGAGAAAGTATATACCTATGATATTATATCTATATAAATGTACATTGCGCGAAATTCGATAATCACTTCTTAATATCGTTATTTTTTTTTAAATGAATAATTTTGTTTTGGTGTGTCATTACACTATTTATACCTAATTCTTATCCAATTAAAGACATTCTGTAGTATTTAGTATCAGCAGTGCACCAACGCGGAGCCGGGGCGGATTTCTATTAAGTAATATTTTATATAAACTGATTAAAATATGACGATGATTGTTGAAGTATGACGTTGGAAAAAGTCAAGCCAAGTGGGAGCAAGGTAGACAAAATTAGTTCTGCTACCCGTGCGAAGCTGGGGCGGGTCGCTAGTAAATAACAAAGGAAAAAAATTAAACGCAACCCCCTTAGCTTAAAAAAGGGTTAAAGTGTTTTCTTCACAAATTAATTATATAGATTTTATGATAGGTCAGTTAATATGTACTTTAAATTTTTGTATTAAATAATTATAAACAATATAATTAATAATGTAATTTTACATTATTGGATGTACCACTGTGACATATATCAGAAGTTTAAACCTCATTTTTTCAATAAATGCATTATTTTAATCTTTAAACTCTGTTTTGTTTTACTCCGTTTCCGTAGTGACAACGTACAGAAACACTGGAAACTGATATTTTTTTGTCCCATGTCTCCCTTTTATGTAAATTAATGAAGGTAATCCGATAGAATAAGACGCAGTTGCTTTTTGGTTCGACATTGCTAGGTATACACTGTTATAATTGAAATTAGTTTTTTCCCATTTGTCACCACTGGCAACAAATCCCATTTATTGCCAGTGGTGACAAAACCAGTGGTGATGACTGCGAATAACCGTTTTTGTTTGGTTGGTTGGCCCTCTCTAATATGTGAACTGTTGTCCCAAAAAATCTGGGAAAAATCATAATAGTACATAGTAAAAACTTACCAGCAAAATTATGACACTATCCTTAGAATCAACTAGCTCACGAGTTATGGCAGATCGTATTTAAACTTTTAACAAACTCATGATTTCGGTCTATTATTTGTGTTTGTTGTTAGC
Organism: Luffia ferchaultella; assembly: GCA_949709985.1. Lineage (NCBI taxonomy): Eukaryota > Metazoa > Arthropoda > Insecta > Lepidoptera > Psychidae > Luffia > Luffia ferchaultella. The sequence continues at coordinate 667,233 of OX453240.1, read as the reverse complement.
GACGGATAACAGACTCTACCTTGTTCGTGACCTGAAACTGGACCGGTTTTTGGATCGCAAATGCTTGTTAAATGTGAATTTAACACATATTATTAAAATTGTTGAATTATTTTTTCGGAATTAACGAAAAGCATACGTACGTAATTAACATTCTTTTCCATAGTTAAAAGCTTTCCATATAATTTCATTAGTTTTTAGATTTTTAAAAGTAAAATCCTTATATTTTAAAATTTGAAAAGTATCGTTCATTTCCATAATAAAGACCATTTAAAAAACAATGATTTCAAATGTCAGTTCCTACAGCTTTTGCTGGCTTTAAAAACAGATCTGTAAAATCGCAATTTATTATGTATATTTTATATACATATATTTTCGATATTTAATTGCGTTAATGTTTTAAGTTTAAAATATTTTGTTAATTTTTGTTATATTTTTGGTTTAAAAAAATGTTACTGTAAGCATTCTTTTGTCTCTTATAAAAGACATCAACGCGGTTACGTGTACCTTATTAATTTACAATTTACGATGTAAATATCTTAGAGGACTTTTCTATTTGTGAATCTGAATTTTATTAGATTTGAATAAAACAAGAACATAAATTAGAGCCATTTTCCAGATTACCGTTTTGAGCAAAATATTATAAGCTCTATTTTCGTAGTCACTCGCCTTGAAATTGTGAATGTATTTTAATTAACAAATGCAAGAACCTACTTTGTACCTACTTTCTTGCGAATGGGCTGGCGTTGCCATTTAATAAATTTTAGAAATTTAGCACCATTTTATTTATTGTAGGAGCACGCTAACTTAAAAACCGGTCAAGTTCGAACCGGACTTATGCATTGAGGGTTCTGTTCTGTGATATTACTTATTTTAAGTTCATCACAGTATCCAGAATCACTAAACTTTAGGTCGACAGTAAGTACTCTATATAACTTTATAGTGTTGGCGTAAAAACTTGAGTTTTAACAAGACTGTGGAGCCGCAAACAATGCCATAACAGTTCTATCCTAATTCCTGTTCAAAGGTTTGGTTTTTTTTAGCTTTTGAGGTACGAAACCCTAAAATTATTAACGAATTTAATTTTGTAGTCAATAGACTAATATAATCTTCGCTGTAGTGTCGGTATGCACTAGTAGTTTTTTAGCTTTTGAGGTACGAAACCCTAAAATTATTAACAAATTTAATTTTGTAGTCAATAGACTAATATAATCTTCGCTGTAGTGTCGGTATGCACTAGTAGTTTTTTAGCTTTTGAGGTACGAAACCCTAAAATTATTAATGAATTTAATTTTGTAGTCAATAGACTAATATAATCTTCGCTGTAGTGTCGGTATGCACTAGTAGTTTTTTAGCTTTTGAGGTACGAAACCCTAAAATTATTAACAAATTTAATTTTGTAGTCAATAGACTAATATAATCTTCGCTGTAGTGTCGGTATGCACTAGTAGTTTTTTAGCTTTTGAGGTACGAAACCCTAAAATTATTAACAAATTTAATTTTGTAGTCAATAGACTAATATAATCTTCGCTGTAGTGTCGGTATGCACTAGTAGTTTTTTAGCTTTTGAGGTACGAAACCCTAAAATTATTAACAAATTTAATTTTGTAGTCAATAGACTAATATAATCTTCGCTGTAGTGTCGGTATGCACTAGTAGTTTTTTAGCTTTTGAGGTACGAAACCCTAAAATTATTAATGAATTTAATTTTGTAGTCAATAGACTAATATAATCTTCGCTGTAGTGTCGGTATGCACTAGTAGTTTTTTAGCTTTTGAGGTACGAAACCCTAAAATTATTAACAAATTTAATTTTGTAGTCAATAGACTAATATAATCTTCGCTGTAGTGTCGGTATGCACTAGTAGTTTTTTAGCTTTTGAGGTACGAAACCCTAAAATTATTAACAAATTTAATTTTGTAGTCAATAGACTAATATAATCTTCGCTGTAGTGTCGGTATGCACTAGTAGTTTTTTAGCTTTTGAGGTACGAAACCCTAAAATTATTAACAAATTTAATTTTGTAGTCAATAGACTAATATAATCTTCGCTGTAGTGTCGGTATGCACTAGTAGTTTTTTAGCTTTTGAGGTACGAAACCCTAAAATTATTAACGAATTTAATTTTGTAGTCAATAGACTAATATAATCTTCGCTGTAGTGTCGGTTATGCACTAGTAGTTTTTTAGCTTTTGAGGTACGAAACCCTAAAATTATTAACAAATTTAATTTTGTAGTCAATAGACTAATATAATCTTCGCTGTAGTGTCGGTATGCACTAGTAGTTTTTTAGCTTTTGAGGTACGAAACCCTAAAATTATTAACAAATTTAATTTTGTAGTCAATAGACTAATATAATCTTCGCTGTAGTGTCGGTATGCACTAGTAGTTTTTTAGCTTTTGAGGTACGAAACCCTAAAATTATTAACGAATTTAATTTTGTAGTCAATAGACTAATATAATCTTCGCTGTAGTGTCGGTATGCACTAGTAGTTTATGAATAATAGCTATAGAACCTGCCGTATATGACTCAGACTCGTATTTGGTCATATATTTTATTTATGAATATTAAAAGGGCATACCAAAGTAATTTGCTATCCGGTTTGTCAACATTAACTATAAAATTATAGATTTATTCTAGTGTCACTTGAAGCGGGATTTTGATAATTCAACATTGTTCGAAAAAACGATTAGGTACCTTTACTTTGTAGGTAACTGCTGCTGTTGCAGAATCGTGGTCACCGAGTGATTAAGCACCTCGACTTTGATACGAAGGTCGTGAGTTCGATTGCCGCCATTGGCATGTTGACCAATAGCACCGAGTTATGAATTGTTTCAATAGATGGGTAATTCTCGCCGTTAAGTTCGAGATCTAAAGTTATCACGTTTGAGCTATAGGATGAGGAAGGAAGACGAGCCCATACTATGTGTACCCATATGTTTTGTTGTGTCAATGTCTTTGTGTATTATCCGTCACAACTAGTTACATACTATTGAATAAAAGGGAGATACCGATAAAAAAAAATTAAAATCAGTAAGTATGCGCCTTCTAGACTGCTACGTTCAAAATTCAGTAGACCAGTTAGTAGGCTTTCTGATTTATAAAAAACAATCACAAGCACCACCGACATCGTCAATTCAATGGAGGTGTTGGCGGAGGTCAACGGCACCGGTCTGGTGTGGTGGGTTTAGGTATATGGTTCAAAATCTAAACTCAATATTACAGAAAGGATTGTACTCCAGTAGTGGAGGTGTGAAGGACCTGATAAAAAAGTTTTACCACTAACAATAAAGATGTAATAGAATGTTTGTTGTTCAATCAGTTGTTCAACAATAGACCATCACACTCTTTTTTTTTCACAATTAAAGACGTGAATAAATGAAGGGGATATGTCGATTAGAGATGAACCGGATATCCGGTAACTATCCGGTATCCGGCCTATCCGGCCGCCATAATACTATCCGGCCTATCCGGCCACCATAATACTATCCGGCCGAATACCGGATAGCTACTAAAATAATAATAAACTATATAAATAACTAATAAAAAACAAAACTGGATGAAATAAACATATTTTTGAGTAATTATTTGCTTTATTTAGATAGTCTTCATATCACGTAGCTTAAATATAATTAGTTTTAGTTTTAAATATTTAATCACACAACAGTAAATTAATGTAATACAAAGAAAATGAATGAATTAGTACTCATACTGCACTATGGGCAAATTATGGTGAGTAAATAATAATAATTTCTCTGCATATGAGAGGTAGCAGGCGGTTGCGTTTCTCTTCATAAATAAGGCCAGCTTCAGAAAAAAGTATTTCGTTATACACACTGCTGCAAGGTGCAGAAAGGTGGAACCGAGTCCACCCGAACGTTCGCACGCTGCCTACGCAAACGGCTAAGTTTCGCCGGATATTCGGCGGCCGGATATCCGGCTATCCGGCCACATGGTTGGCCGAATATCCGGTATCCGGTATCCGGCCAAACTGCTATCCGTTTCATCTCTAATGTCGATACAAAACCATTAGAAACTCGGATTTCAAATTTTACGACATATCGCTTTCATTCACTCACGTCTTCAATTATGAGTAATAAGTCCGCATCTTCAACTGCGTGGAATACATTTTTGTATAATATCGTAATTAAACTTAATCACTTCTTAATAGTGCAAGGGAAGATCCGATCTCTTTCGTCCTCTATTATATTTAGCACTTTCTTCCCCGATCTACACTTGCCATTTCAAAACTGAAGTGAGAATCCTGTAATAAATAAGCTCATTATAAGCTCAATAAATCCCTTTATTTTCAAATGACATGCAGGCACTTCTATTTTATTTATATACGTATATAGATTAAAAGTAACCTAGATTAATTTCCGAAAAGTTTTCTGTCTGCCAAAGTAAGTCTTATCAAAATCGGTTTAGTCGTTCCAGATATTAGAACAAACAAACAAACAGACGGAATATTCATCCTGAGAGTCCACTCAATGTATTGGTGAAAAGAAAAAAAATAAATCGGGTATTTACTTTCGGAGATTGCCTCCTACATCCAAAACAAACTTTATTATAAATACCTCTTTATATTATTGAATAGGTAATCGCTTACTTGTCCATTACTATTTTTTTACCGTACGTCGTACTAAGCGTATATTTTAATACATGTCGCGACGTTCACCCAACAAATCCATGTATAACTTTCACTTAGTATATATGATATGGTTTAGATAGCATGTGAAATCAAAACAATAGACAATAGGTCGTCTATTAATAATATTGGCATTGTCTACATAAAACGACAAAACTGACGTCACGCAAAGGCGAGAAACTACGAATTACAAAATAAGGAACTTACGTTATTAAATAAGAAGGTTTCACAATATTATTTTAATTTAAAATTAGAAAATGTGTAAAATTCCTAATCTGGATTAAATATTAACTATTAGAGTTATATTATAAAGAAGTTTAATTTAAGTATGTTTATAACTTGTCTAGTACCTACCCATTATAAAAGCATAATACTTGCTTGCTTTGGGACTAGGTGGTGCTGTATTGAGTGTCCCAAATATTATTAGTGTTATTATTTGTTGAATTTTATTAAAATTTTGTTTCTCGAACAATTGAACGCTATAATTAATGCAATGAAACCTTCCTTCGAACGATCAATCAATGAAAAGACGTAAATTTTTAAAAAGTAAGTATTTTCAGAGGTCTGAGGTGCGCGGTGTAACGCGAGAGAAACGGCAATTTCGCTTGGCATATCTCACGCTCTTAACAAAAATCGCGTGCATAAGCTGTATATATATATATATTTAAAATTATATTGAGTTTCTTTAAATGCATGCAATCGGTTACGTTTACTATAGCTAATATTTCTGGAATACAAATATTGCAATAATTACTAACTAATAAATACTTTCATGTGCTAGTGTGAAATTTCTTTAATTGTTTCCTCAATCGGAATAGTGAAAAACACGACAAAAATCAATATTTCGCTCGTGAAATTATACAGAAAAAAATTGTAACTTACATCTGGTTTACATAAATATTATGTTACGAAAGCAACTAGATTATAGATCGATCGATCTATTCGATATTATTATAATTTGTTATTTAATATTGATTATAAATTGATCAATCAATTATAGAATCGAAATCAATACATCAATCCCACAACAACGAAAGGCGAAAAAGGTCAGAAAGTTTTGTAAGACATGAAGTTACGAAAACTATATTTGACTCGTTCTAATGCAGTAAACGGTTCACAGAATTAAAACGAGATAGACTGACCAAAGGAAACTGATGGTTTTTTTTAGATTTACGATGTAACGATACGGTAGTGGGCACCGAACTTTAAATGTAGCAGACTAAAAGGTGCACGCTTTCTAAACTCAATGACGGTATTCGCCTTTCTTTCAATAGTATATATTATATTATTACATTACATATTACAGAACGTAATATCTAGGTAACCAATCGTGTGGGGCATATCCGCGCCCCGCCCGTCGTCCTTCCTTATCATATGGCTCAAATGTGATAACTTCGGTTCTCGAATTCATTCAACCTCGGTAATGGTGAGATTTGTATTCAATTTTCAAATTATCTTTAGTAGCAGTGAATGCGTGATAACAATCTTATTTGACAACTTTATCTTTACACGATCCATGTACGCTTAAGTACCGTATTTGGCTGAACATAGTCCAAAGTTATAAAGCATGTATAGCTTACCAAACTAAAGAAAACTTTCAAGTGAGTAGATGACGCATACCACAGAGAATAGAGTAGGTTAGAGGTGCCATGTGACGGTGTTTGTTCGGAGATACGTGTCCCAAAAATAATTACTCATACAACGAATATAAGTGAAAATATTACGCATACGTAGCTTTGTCTCAGAATTTATATCGTTTTAGAAAGCGGTCAAGTCGTTCATCCCTTGCACTCACATATTTGGTATGATTTGATGTGGCATTTTAGAGTTTTGGTTATGAGATCTGAGAATGCAGCATACTGCATACTTAAAGAGGAAAGTGTATACGCATATGTGCCGACTCTGACCTACTCTAATGCTCTATAGCGCAAACTAACAATTACTCAGGAAAACATGTTAACAGTTTTTTTTATTGCATATTTTTATTAAACTTTTTGTATAGTTCGGTAAGTTCTACACGCTCTGTAAGTTTGGACTACGTTCAGGTGAACACGCCATGCATTTGTTGTTTCTCTAAAACTGTTAAGGTCATGCTGTCGAAATAGCCAAATAAGTGATTTTCTTTTAGTTGTAATACACAAAATGTTTATCTAGTTTACACGAAATTAAACGAAATACGAAATTGATGGGTATAATTAATTCTGAACTAACGGTGTTACGACATGTTACCACACAGCCCGAAATATAGAAATGTTTGTGTCGTAACACGGGTTTCGGTCAGCGCACGGACAGAATGACGCAAAAACTGTTATTAGAGAAAATGTATCACGTTTCGTAGATCACGTCTCATATTAACTTCTACGCATACTCAAGATACATTGAAAATGTATTCTATCAAAGTATACAATAGTACAAGCCTACATAGCTCTTTTGTGTGATGAATATGTTTTTTTAAATTTTGTATTTATTTTTTACATTTAAATTATATTTTGCAAATACCGTCTATTTGAGCTGTATTTTTGAACATATATTATAGCTTTTAGTTTTATTAAACCATGAAAAGATACAATAAAGATTTTACTTATTATTTTCAGTTAATAACTTAAATATAATATTATGGAAATGTCATTTAACATTAAAACATGAACTATTATTTTGAAAACTTTATTTTTAACCGCTGTTAATACTAATGTTCCAATTTATTAATTTAAACAATTTTTATTTATTAAACATCAAACAGTGGCATGAAGTCATATTTGTCAAATATTTCAAATTTCAAAATAAAATAGTCGAATGGATTAAACCTTACACTTTAATAAATAGTAAATAAATCGATAGTTTATACCAGCTGTTACAGATCTTTATGTAAGTTTTCATTTAAATGTTAAAACATGTTATTTAATAATACATACTACTTCTAAATGAAAGTATTTGGGTTATTCTGAGGTATTTGGTTATTTATCACACACACTGCTACACACATACTGCTATACCGTAGTGAACATAATAATAAAAAAAAATTGGCAAAAAGTTTGGGCCAGTAGAGCAACAATTTTTAAATTTTTTTTTTATTTATTACGTACACATCACCACAACGTCTAGGCCCCAAACTAAGCATTAGCTAGTATTTTGGGTACCAAGCGAAGACACCACATACATATAACAACCAAGACCCGGCACCAGTATCAATATTCATCATATAAATACTGACCCGACCTGGGATTCCAACCCGGGACCTCTAGCTTCGTAGGCAGGGCCGCTTTACCCACTAGGCTAAGCGGTCGTCGTTTTAAATACGTAGTAACCTTTATTTTAATTCTAAGTCTATATTTTCCTCAGAAATATAATATTTTCGATACCTGTTTACTAAATAGTTTAGTCGAAAATATATTATTTGTAACAGTGTATTAGTTTCTACTAATAGAGTAGACTAGTAGAGTAGAAACTCGTCCAGACTTTATTATAGATGTTTCATCGCCGAAAGCACTCGAAAATTTTCGAGAAATATGATTTTGTTTGAGAATATAATGACCTACTTACAACGAAAATTTCCGGAAATGTGCAATTTTCTACGCTAAATGTTTGCATCAGAAATAAATCATAATGTTGCTAGTGCACTTCTACGCAAATACGCCGACTTGTAAATTGAGATAGTGTTTATCACGTGCTTATAAATAAAATGAAACCGACAAATACTACCTAAGTAAATATATTTTGAGACAGGCTCGTTGCGCTCTGGGCTATCACGGGCCATGGTTCGAATCCGGGCGTGTACCAATGAGTTTTTCTGACTTAAGTACACAATATCACTGACACCGTGCTTCGGAGGGCACGTTAAGCAGTCGGTCCCGGACGCTGTCAATAGATGGCGGTCGTTACAGTTCCTAACCCGCAGTGGAGCAGCGTGGTGGACTTAAGCTCCAAGCCCCCCTCCTCACCCTGGGGGAGGCCTAAGCCCCTGCAGTGGGGTAAAAATGGGCTGATGATGATGATGATGAAATATATTTTATTAAAATCTAGTGTCTAATAAATTTCATTTAATCGAGTTTTTGCTATAAAAATAGTTCGGTGAAAAAGAAACGACGGATAATTAAATTCGACACGATTTTACTGGAAGGCGCGAGGACATCCGAATCTTCAAATATAAAAGGCGGAAAATTTGTCAACGTGTTAGATCGAGGTTAAATAAACAGTGACAGTCGAGTGATAACGAAGTGAAAATTAAGATTTAGAATAAAAAACAAAACAAATTGTCAGTGAGTATGAAAGTGACGTACCTATGGTTTGAAGTATACCTATGTCATAGTGCCGCTACTAGGTATGAAATGTTCTTCAAAGAAATAAACACGTAAAGAACTTGCACTGTGCTTAACCAAGCGACGCGCAAAATCCTAAGTTGTAATTATTGAACGTTGTCTTTTACTGTGAACTGCTGTAAATAAGAAAATGTCACATATTAGATTTCTCACGAGTTTCCCAAGAACAATAGAATTGCATACCTACTGGTCGTAATGGAAATACAATCAGACAGTGGAACCGTTTCGCACTGTGCTCCATGATTGTAGTTTTTATAGTGTTGCAACTTTATATACGTTACGAGGACAAAGTTGCAAAAATGCAGCTATAGATACGTCTGATTTAAGTTCTGTGTCCGTCGTTGTCCGTTGTTAGCGAATTGCCAAAAACAAATAAAATATTTGTGTGCACGAACATGTCTATTGGTTCCGTGTCTAAGTGTAAAAGTGTTTATATGTGTACACATTATAAAGAATATTTAAGTATGTATATCGGTTGTCTAGTATCCCATAATACAAGCATAACATTTGCTACTTTTGGGACTAGATTGCGCTGTGTGGGATGTTCCATATATTATTCTATTAATATTATCAATAAATAAAATTGTGAAGTGAAGTGAATCAAGTAGGTACTTGTCACTTTTTATAACAGCTTTTGTTGGTCAGGAATTTAGAGATCTATTATATCTATTTAAATTTTTATTTATTTTTAAAGTCTTCCCGAAGCAATACGAAAAGAAATCAAAAAGTAGTGAAAATGAGATAGAATGTAATGACTACTGATAACTTAATAATTTATTTTTCTACATAGTCTCCGAGTCTTTCTTACACATCGATTCCAGCGCTTTCCCTAGGCTTCAATCCCTTTCAAAAGCTCTCCACGGCAAAAAGCTCTCCACGGCATCCATCACCTCGTTATCATCTTCGTACCGTTTCCCCTTAAGTAATTTTTCAATTTGAGGAACAAATAAAAATCACTAGGCGCTAGATCTGGTGAATAAGGGTGGTGGCCAACCAATTCGAAGCCAGCTTGTTGAATGGCAGCCGTCGCAACTGCCGAGCTGTGCGCGGGTGCTTTGTCGTGATGAAACAGCACGCCCCTTCGAAGTTTCCCTCTGCTTTTCTCTTTGATGGTATTCCTCAACTTAGGAAATAATGCTGCATAATATTGGCCTATAATAGTGGTTCCACGCTCTAGGTAATCAACCAACATTATTTCTTTTGAGTCTCAAAATATTGAGACCATAATCTTACCAGCCGATGCCATGGCACGAAACTTCTTCGGGGTCGGTGATGATGGTCGTTTCCATTGTGAAGATTGCTGTTTTGTTTCGGGATGAAAATGATGGACCCGTGTTTTCTTCATTGTTACGAAACGAGACAAAAAGTTTTCAGAATGTTCTTGAAACTGGTCCAACAATGTCTTCGAAATGTTAAGTCGATTTTGTTTCTAACTGTCTGTTAACATTCTCGGCACCCATCTTGCGGAGACTTTTCTCATATTCAAAGATTGTTTCAATATGGATTGAATACTCCCATATGAAATGTCCGTTTCTTGAACTAAGTAACGGATGGTAACTTTTCGATCACTCAAAACAATTTTCTTGATTTTAACAATGTGTTCTTGGGTGACTGACGTCGATGGGCAGCCGCAAAGATGTTCGTCTTCCGTGCTTGTTCTCCCTACTCGAAATTGAGAAGCTCACCTTGCGACAGTGGAATACGACGGATCAGACTCTCCTAATGTTGCCTCCAAATCGCAATGAATCTCTTGCGTCGTTAACATTTTTAAACAGAGGTATTTAATAACGCCTCGCACTTCGTTTTTCTCCATTTTCGAGAACACTTTCCGACACCACAAATAAAACAAATTACAAACATATTACTACAATCAAACAAATTACTACATTCAGAAAAAAAAAACAAAAGAGAATCGAAAACTTTTTCTTTATTAATATCAAAATTATCTGAGCTATGCCAGCCAGTATTTATTTTTTTTCTTACTAAGGAGTATTATATATGTCGTTCTCACTAATTTTTGATCACTCCTAAGTATATCCATCCGTTAACAGTTTTGTTACCCTGACGTACAGACAGTATATATAGATCTTTTTCCATTTTGAGGTTTGAGAACTTTATTATTACTCATAAAGAACAATGTTCACTTAAAAAAAATGAGTTATTATGCTAGTTACAATTTTGAACTTAATTATTTCTACGTGCTGACAGTGCTCTAGTATATTGTATCATAGACATTTTTTTTTAGTTTTGACTTAAATACTGTACCTAATACATTCAATTTCCTTTATTTCAGGGGGTTAATTATTATACATTTGTGCCGAATATTTTCAATTTAATAATAAACTAATAAATACCTTATCAAAATTAAAATTTCAAGGTAATGATAATTTTATTTCACAGCCACACAATGCTGATTTTTACATACGTACATTGTGATCCTTCAAACACAGTTACACATAATTATCGCGTAAGCGCCAAAAACTTTTTTTTTGTTTTGGTTTTATATTTTTCCATTTTTTATTGAAAGACTGCGCATTCGATTTGGTGTCACCATTTCTGTTTCAATCCCAGTTTGTGAGCGATAAAGCCAACACAAGAAAATACCCAAAAATACTTATAATTATTCGCCGGTGACAATTGTCAAAAACAGTGGTACAGAAATGGTGTGAGGAACAATTTTATCCCGACGCTCCTTTGTGTAGAATTTTTTAAAGTCTACAGCTATAATTTTTTTTTTATTTATGTTATATAATATTAAATGATAATGTCGAAATTGAGCTTGAGATATTTTGTATTTTGCACTGTAAAACATAAACATTATATTGTTCTTGAATCAAGTTATAGTTACGTATAATTCAAGAAACCTAACGATAGATCAAAAGATCACCGACCCTGACATATTATTAGTTAGTTATTTATGTTTGTGATGTTTAAAGTTATCATTTTCGAATCCGAATTCAGAATCGCAATAAATAGCATAAAAATTAAAAGACGACATCTTTTTTGAAATTGGGTAATACATCTGGCGCCTGAGACGATGACGGACTACTTAATTTTAATTAGTCATTAAGTAGTTAAGTTTAATCGATAACCTATCGCGCTAGTAATTAGTATCGTATCGACACAACACTAACTCGATTCATATAGTATGTTAGTTAGAGCACGCGATCTTCGTCAGCTGTAGACGTAAACTACGTTAACATTATATAAGTGGCCTTCGTGGTTCGATGCATGTTCTACACCTCATTCAGACTAGCAATTACAGCTTCAAGAGCATTATTTTAATTTTTATCGGCATGAAGGTACACTACGCAAACACTCTGCTTAATAAGCGAAAGGTGCCTACTACATTTTCCACACAATTGTTGATATCATTACATTGGTACCTACTCATACCCGAGTTTGAAGCCAATGCAATATTTAAGTCTGATTAAAAGATTGCAGATTTGTTACATATTTGTTCGAAATAGTATTGTAGTGAAACAATAAAAATAATGAAGAAACTCTATACTATTTGATTTGTAAATTATCGAGATATTTAACTTTTTCAAGTCCAACAATTTACGAATGTGGACGTACCTTTTTTAAAATAAATCCTTTTGTTCATTTTTTTGTGCTAATAATGTTTTGGAAAATAAAAACAAAATACATTTTATTCTTTTGAAAAAATCCCGTAGGGCGATCTATCTAGGGCGAGTTATTTAATCTACGTTAAAGTTAAGCTATAATTAGGATAATTTCAACCTCCGGTTTCGTCAGTTTAGTCTTAAAATAAGTTAGTTTTTCGAGGATTTCATAGATCCAAGGACTAATCTATAATAATAAATAAAATCATTGTCTGTCTGTCTGTTCGAGATAATCTATAAAAATGGACTCTCGAATTTATAATAATTTCAATTCAAAAAATTTCTTGAATAGTCGTGCTATTACACAAATATAGTATATAAATATTTCAACATAAAAATTTTTTCCTCAAATGCTAGCCTCAAAATAATGGCACTTTAACCATTACAATTTTAACTAGTGAAGGGGCTTTAATAAACAGGTATGTCGTAAAATGTTATAATATCAGCTCAAGGTCTCTATTCGTTACACATAATAGTGTCTATTAATTTAGAAAATAAATCCAAATATATTGCAAAATGTAACGTAGCCGTCAAATTGTAAAAATATTATGCCTTTTGTATGGCGAATTTAATAATCGTTCTTAATATGTAAGAAGTTTTGTAATTTGATCAGAAAACGTATCGATAAAACACGCGAAGGCTTCCGTACCACCATACAATATAAAAAACACTTTTCTTATATGGGAACCTCTACAATTTTATAAATTTTATTTTTATTATTTGTTGTTAAAGCGACCATAGTAATACACCCTGTGAAAATTTCAAGTGTCTACCTGTTACGTTTCAGACGATACAGCCCTGTGACAGACGGACGGACACTGGAGCCTTAGGAAAAGAGACCCGTTAATAGTACCCTTTGGGTACGGAACCCAAAAAAGGCTTTCTTGGATTAAATAAGAAATAATACCCTTTTCATTTTCATACATTTTTAGGTTAATACTGACTTGTGATGGCCGAGTAGCTGACCACCCCGGCTTTGACACAAAAACCGTCGGGTTCGATTTCCGTTTGTGGGTATTGACCTATAAGTTTTAATTTATAAAAAAAAATTAAATCAAATACCACAAGATCCGCCGACATCGTCACTTCTGTGATTCCATAAGGTCAATATTCCGCCAACCCACACCTGACTAGCAAGGTGATAGGCTTTATGGTCCATCTTCTAACTCATTTTCGAGAAAAACTGTCACTCCAGAGATGATACATTAATATCTATAATTATAATATATTTAATAGCTCAATTAGATCTCGATAATAAAATTATTATAAGTGCTATACTGATCAACTTTCCTGTTTATACGTATAGATTCGAATGCTTAAAATTATCTTTCAGTTGACAAGTTCAATTATTGAAATTATAAAGAAATGATGTAATATTTTTGTTACGCTTAGTATTGACAGACCGATCGGCCGAGTGGTTTTATAGGGATTCTAACTGCAGAACCAAAGTTTGCAAATTTGATTTCGCCCGGGACAAATATTTGTGTTCACGAACATATCTACTTGTTCCGTCTATGGGCATAAAATATCTATATATGTATATATAACAAAAAATATTTAAGTATGTATATCAGTTGTTTAGTACCCATAATTCGAGCATAATACTTGCTTAATTTGGAACTGTGTGGGATTATTAATATAAATATGATGATACGAGCTACAATTATATTATACTGAACAATTATATATGATTTATGATATAAATTTTACATTATATTTACGTTCACATGACACATCTTCGTTATAATAATAATTTAAGTTTACGCACGCATAGTTTATCTGAGATGATGAAATCCCATTACAAAAAAAAAATATATGTTAACGCTTCTAAAAAACAACGTTTCATGGTCTTATATGGCCATTTGTAAATTATGTAATCACTGAAATATGAAGCTGTGTAACATTTAACATTAACCTCAAACGGTTTTCAACGATTTTAAGACGTTTCGGTACATAAACGTTCCAATCATAAACGTCATGATAGCTGTGTACACTGGCGTCTGGCGAGCCCGCTTCTTATTTAAAAAGTTGCAGATCGAATCCCATACAAATATATACATATATAGACTTATTTTTTTCTCCCAGACACGAATCATGCACACAAATATTTGTCCCGAGCGGAATCGAACCCGTGACCTTTGGCTACGCAGTTAGGTTCTTTAACCACTCGGCCAACCGGTCATTAAATATGTAATAATAATGTACACATGACAACAACGTCTAGGCCTCAAACTAAGCATTAGCTTGTGTTTTGGGTACCAAGCGAAGACAACACATACATATAACAACCAAGACCCGGTACCGGTATCAATATTCGTCATATAAATACTAACCCGACCTGGGATTCGAACCCGGGACCTCCAGCTTCGTAGGCAGTAAATGATAAATGATAAAAAATATGGCTGTATGTAAAGAATTACATATGAATACATATGGTAGACACTTGAAATTTTCATGGAGTATGAATGGAGTATGTTCTACTATATAGCCGCTATAACAACAAATTATTAAAATAAAATAACGTGAAAAATTAAAGAGAGTCCCATATAAGAAACGTGTTTTTTTTATATCGTACGGTGGTACGGAACCCTTCGTGTTATAGTAGGGCATTAATTTATTACCACTTTTATGACCACTGTTTTTCCATGCTGTCAGACCAATCGTATTTTTTATGTGGTTTTTAAAAGTATACCTTTTAAATTATGTCATACGTAATAGAGGAGAGAACAATACACAACACAAGACGTGACAAGACGGAGAGGAGTCATTAAGCTTGCATGACGTCACATTAATCTTTAATATTAAAACTATTAAATAGTACCGTAATCGAAATTAATTCTACCTAAAACTCGTCTTATTTCATTTAAAATATAAAAAAACGGAAAAGCGTTTTTAACCAACTTTTAAAATAAAATCAAAATGATCGAAGTGACCTTAGAACACTGTGAACTGTTATTATTAAAGTATGGATGTTTTTTTTTTTCTAAAACGAACGCAAAACAATATAACAGGAAAGAGCTTGTAAGTAAAAACGACCTGTGACCAAAAAACTCGTTTAGCGTAAATGTGTGTTTTTATTGTTCTTGGACCATGCCCACGTACCTACTGTGGCAGGTACGAATCATATAGTCACGCAAAAAGATGATCAGTCGTAAAACGTCCTAAGCGGATACAAAAAAACGGCACAAACATATCCGGATGGAAATACTACATGTGCCATAAGCTCAAATGAAAATGTAATCATTAGTTTATTAATGTGCAATAAATAAAAGTATTTTAATGTAAAATCTAAATATTTCACATAAACATAAGAATTTGTCTGTTAAGTACTGAAATTACTTTTAATGGGAAATTCCATCATGAAACATGAATGCGTTGTATTTCAAAATTCATACAAATATTTTGTATTTAATATTTAATTATTTATTTTGATACTTCAGTAGAAGATTTTGTAATGTTCCCTGTACCCCTTGTGCCTTGCCAGTTAATTAATGGGTTTAAAATTTAAAAAAAAGTGAAGGAAAACTTAAAAAGTATTTTCAATGAAAACTATATACATTTCTACCTAAAGAACTTTTCTTTGACTCTGTTATAGCTACGCAATCTTACATTATTTGGGCAGAACCATAGCTTTTTATTTAATTTTTCCAATAATATACAAACAATATACAAACCTTTTATTACATCCGAAATGAATATTCTTCTTTTATCACACACTTACTAAAATAATTTGAACTAATTTACTGTATATGGTCATTTTAAATAAAAGTATCGATCGATACTACTAACTTAACAATACGTATATTATATACACCACTAATCCCTGTCAAATAAAATGACAGGAGAACTGGCGGACACAAAATGGTGGCAATTTGTAAATTTCGACCAGTGTGTTCAGAATCACGGCGCAAACGCGAATGGTTATGGCGGGAATTAAATTGTAGCGCTTCTCGCTCACTAAGATCGCGTTGTCTTGTTATACAAGCCAATCTTGTTACTTAATGTTTGTTTTTTTAGGTTGATACACTATTGTATAAGATTTTTTCAGTGTTATATTCACTGGTACTAGTTTATTACAAAATTAGTGCTCAACAAATTTAAAAACATTTATTATAATAAGTATAATATAATATATAATATATAAAATCGTAGTATCTATTTTAATGGAACTTTACAGACTTAAAGAAGACGTTGTCAGGAGTTACGTGGGTTACTTTTTGCCTGTCTAGTTCTTCGGACTAATCTCCAAAACGGCTGAATCGATTTTAATGAAACTTCGTAAACATGAAAAGTATTTTATCAGGAGTGACATAGAATTTTTGGCGGTCTGTCTATTTTTATTCCGGAAATATTTAGTGTTCCTACGTAAATTTTGGAAATTGGAGAAATCACAAACGAAACCACGCAAACGAAATCGCGAGTGGTCACTAATTACGAAAGATAATTAAAATGTTATTTGTAATGGAACAGTCATAATGAAAAACAACTTAGGAGTAATTATTTTTAATTTTTCGTCTTCGTTTTTTTCTCGTGTTGTACACACATTTTACCACTATGCTATGCGATCTCTGCTACTATGTAAGTCCATACGCTTTACATAAATGAAATCGCACTAATTACTGGTTGATTGCACATCGCAGTTGTAGTAACGGAGAAAGGCTCGCGTAATTTAGAACCGATGATCGCACAGTAAAAAGTTTACTATTTTTAAATTTCCGTAGTTACTGGGAAGTGTTTATCAACTTGCCTCATCTAATAAAGTTTAATAAAATAAACGCATAGAAACAGTACTTACCTAAAACTAATTTTTTTAACTCGATGTGGTATCCAGTCCCACAAAATATGACAACGACACCGAGCTTTGACTTACTTTATAGAGAAGTAATACTGGCCGTTTAATTCGAAAATCAAAGCTGTGTTTGTGTCGTGTCTAGGTCTTTGTGTATTATGCGTCACAATGCTATTAAATGAAAGGCAGATAGATACCAATAAATATTTTTAAAAGTACATAAAGTTGACAAAATTTGTCGGTTTTGAATCGTTGAATTTAAAAAGCTTGCGTCTTTTAGTCTGCTAGATTCAAAGTTCCATGGACATGGATCAGAGTTTCCAGAGACGTTAGTAATACCTTCCCAACGTTCTAGTACCTAGCATCTAAGTATATGGTTTACATTAAGTAAGTAAGTAAGTAAGACCTAAATAAATCGTTATTGATCATAAGTAGTTATCGAATGGATATAGTTGCGGAATCCTTCTGTAGGTAGTGGATGGTTCTGTATCTACTGCTTCGGGTTTTTTTTACAATAACAATTGTAACTATGAAAACTAAATATAATTTATGCGTTTAACCTTCATTCTATTATCACTACATTTTTGTATTGACCTCCACCAGTTAGAAACTATCTACGAAATCCGACACTTCAAAATTTATATAAAAAGTAAACATTTTAATTTAATCTTGACTGACCGATTGGCCGAGTGGTTACAGACCCTAACTGTGGGGCCAAGGGTCGCAGGGTCCCAAGTATTTGAACTCTTTTACCTCTTCTATCTTCTCCTTTCCCCATAGCCATACTTTCTTTTCCTTTTATCTTCGTCCTTTTTTAAATATTATCTATCATCTTTTGTGATAAACTCTAATTCCTTCTTTTCCATATATTTCTTCATTCTTTTCAGTATTTCCTCTGTTACTTCCTTTTCAGCCAGTGTCACTACACCATCTGCATAAGTCAACGTTCATATTCTTTTACTCCCTATTTTTATTCCTGTTATCAGTCCTTTCTTCAGCTATTCCATATCCATTTATATCCGTTCCAGAGCGTGTAGAGCTTACCTAACTAAGCCAAAAGTTTGAAAAAAGATAAGTGATAAGATGAAACTTTAAACATGTTTTTCTCGGTAATCGTTAGTTTACCATCTGCTCACTTGAAACTTTTTGTTTAGTTTGGTAAGCACTACACGTTTTATAAGTTTGGATCATGTTCAGCCAAACATGGTAGGTATAGGTATTATTTTGTATTAAATTTCATGGATTTTATTTTGTTGTTTTATACGGGTGGAATAAGAATAATTTTTATAGGCTGGCTTACCTAGTCAATAGTCAAAAATTCATTGTCATAAATTAACAGAGTCGTGCAATGATACATAGGTGACAATATTTGATTACTTCATGAGGTAATTCGTGTTTGACTGTAGTTACAGTCAACGAAGCGAGGTCGTTCTCAGAGGCCAATGTTGAGTTTCACAACACTGAGCGGAAGTAGGTCCACTGTACTATGCAGTCCACTATACCTACGCGTTATTTTGCATATCAAATCAATTAACCAAGTTAACGAATAAATTAATGCATTTTGATCACGGTTATTTATTTCACATATACTATGTACCGGCCGATTATTTCATCGCATTTTAAAAATTTTATATTAAAATTTTTGATGAAAATTATTAAATACCTGTTTTTTTACTATTATTAAGTAATAAAATACTGAAAATTGGCGCTACAAAGTGATCGCATTACTGTGAAAATGCGTAGGCGACTCATAATTTCGTCAGCCGGCGACCGCCGGCGGGTTATCCCTTTCAGCTACACCTGCGGCTACACCTTTCTCGTACGTACTATATATTTTGAACTTAGTAACCACGCTGTATCGACAAATTTTCCGAGAAAAATATTTTGATATAAAAATGTGTCATCCTATCATTTTTTTTAAATGGAGTCTTTAATTAATAAACGCCTAATGCCTAGCAAAAGTTTTAAAAGTGGTGAATAAATTCACAATATTTAGCAACTTTTACACAAGGCTACTATTATTATAGGATGGAGTTATTTGGAACTAACGTCATAGTTATCTTATTTATGGTGGGGCGGGCGAAGCGTTCGTCAAAAATTCTTATTTTCCACAAATTTTACGTTTTTGTACAAACGCTTTGAAACTGTTTAAACAACCAATAATATCAGTTAAATACATTAAAGAAATGTATTTTTTATAGTCGCATATCATCTTTTATCAACTGAAACGTAAAAATGTGATTATGAAAAAATAAAAATAATTCCTTCGTATGGTGGCTCTATCAATTATTAAATAGCCGTACTAGACTGGTAGCGCCCCACCTTATCAATGAAACATGTGCGAAATTATTTTAAATTACGGTACTTACGTATAAATATTAGCGGTTGTAAAATGTATAAGAAATGTTTATATTTAATCAAAATATTTACCCAGATTCTTTACATACCTGCAATTTAACACAGAGATCATGATGATTTTGCGACAGACTCTGGGAAGTAGAACTCAACAAAGCTCCTTACAACAACAACAACCAAGCAACAAAGCAACCTACAGGCGACATCTATACTTGCTCGAAAAAAAAAGTTTTTAAAAGAGAAAATTATCCAATGGAGAAGTGCAAAAAATAAAATCTACAGATTTCGCAACTATTGGAGGACGTAGAAAATTAAGATCAAAAATAAAAACATATAAGACATTTTGTCAAAATATTTTTTTTAATTTTTCGAAAAAAATATGGACCAATTTCCGAATCGATAGATCAATCGATTTTTTGACACTACTGCCTCTCGTCAATATTTATAATTTTCTGAAACATAGCCGAATCTCACTCTGCGGGGTAACTGATCTGATAATCATTCAATGAAAAGGGCACCTGCCCAGCCCACAGTTATTAATAAATTCCAGAATTTCTTTTTCCAAACGGTAGAAAATCTATCTCCCTATATCTTCCTCGGGAGCTTTTTAATTTTTTCGATATTGCCTTTCATTTTTTAAATCAAATGAATGAAATGTCGGTAAATCGGGAAATTTCGTCTTTTTTTACCATTTTCCATTTTCCGGAAAATTACGGACCGATTTTAAAAAAAAATGGTATCATACAATGCCCCACAAGCCCCTGCATCTTTTGACACCATTGTCTTTCGTCTACCATTTCGGAAATATAGCCAAATTACACTTCCCCACGAAAATTATTTGATAAACATTTTCAATGTTAAAAATTGCAATTTTTAACTGTTTATTAGAATTTATTTTTACAAATAGAATAATTTTTATTTCAAGTCAATACGAGAAATGTATTTTGTTATTTGGGATTTTATATGATCGCATGTATTTCATAAAAAATTACACAGCAGAAAAAATTGGGATGGGGCCTATTTTACATAATTTCAATAATTAATTGTAAAGGCATAAAAAAACACGATGAAATTTTTTTGTCATTAATAAAAAAATCGTTTACTTCTCCGTTAGCACAAAAAATAATAATCAGTAAGGGCCAAGTCAAGAGAGTATAGGGATGATGACGGAGAGCTCCTAAGTTAACTCCTGTAGCGTTAAAACGGTTTCTTGTGCAATGTAGTATGGGGTCTTGCATTATCGTGAAACACTGCTGGTGAAATTCTAAATCGGAATTGTTGCTCTTTGATTTTCTGAATTTGGGTAGATGAATCAATATTGTGGCTCCGCTAACCTCAAACCATGGTCCTACGGATCAGCCTCCACCATGGCTGGCAATTCTTCGTACTGACTTTAGTGGCTAGCCTACTTCCATTCATTACCAGGTTCATTTCGCGAAAGCGACTAAACCAAAAACGCACATAGTGTTCAATGGACATCTTTCCCAAACACGAGTATTGATGTTACAAGCTATATCTGCTGCGTCAGTACGACAACAGAACTCGTATTTCGACTTTACATCCTACTTATATTTTACAGGAAAACCTAAATGACAAATTAAATATCATTTTAGAAATTAACTTTGGAGAGCTGATTAGAAATACACAAAAAAAACTTTTCTCAAATCAAACACATTTTTTTTAATAATTTTAGAATGTATAATTTATATGATTCAAAGAAAATATACGAGAATCGGTAATGCCCTCTTACCTCCAAGGCTATTAATACGAAATTTCGGCATTCTCTCCTCTTATCTCCGAAATTATTGTGTCTAAAACATGAACCTAAACACGAACATAGCATCGCGAACTAACTACCATGCACCCCTAGTAAATCTGCTTCTAAGTAGGTACGTACGCATTCACTTGCACACACTCAAACCATAGTAGTCTAAAATTTAAAAAAATATGGAATATGCCTCACTTAAAGCTACCGTAACATAAACGAAAAATCAAAGTTTTTCAATTACCGCCAGAAACGGAAAATTAATATTCTTGAAGAGAAAATGAATCTATAGAATGTGGTGCTTAATTTCATCAAGGACTAATAATCTCATGATCTAGTCACTAAGCAGTCGTTTGGGATTGGTCAAAAAGTCTAGTTTCACAAGGAACACGCGGGTAAAATTTTGATTATGAGTCAGCTATGGTTGGCGCTTTAAACGTAAATAAAAATATCAAATGACAGTTGCAAAACTTCGAGATATTTTTATCTAAAATGTAAAATTTCAAATATGCTCGACGTTTTACGACCATTTAGTAAATATTACATGTGTGTACTAAATAAGACGTGCCAAGGTTTGATTTAATCGATTGTTTCAAACTGCTCAACATTGTAACACTTTGTAACGCACGATTCGGATTATAATTGCAGTTGATTTTATTATTATATTTATTATTAATAACTTCTTAATATAATTTCTATATTGTAAGGTAAAAAAATCGTTTTTAGAGGCCTTTTTTCAACGATAAAATTGTCCAATTTCAAATTATAATAAAAGTTAGGTATTTTGTGCCATAGTTTACAATAAAATATTAAATACTAGCGACCGCCCGCAGCTTCGCTTGCGTAGACTACACATTCCTGTTTTAGGTAGTATTAACATTCGAAATGGTTTATACGTACTTTTTGCTGAAACTAATATTGGGTACACCCATTCAAACTTTCAATCTTCATTCTTCCACTCCTTTAAGAAAACCGATACTACCATACTTTTCACCTCCCATTACCCACCCGTAAAATGTGGAAATTCAAAAACACTGAAACACAGAACACGAAACACACACGAAATTTTTATGTTCCTAACTTTAAAGAACAAAGACTCTCATACAAAGCCCTTCCGTCCCTCCCTCCTTAAATTTGAAATTTCCAAATATTCCTTTCTTAAAAAATTAATACTCACATTATAAAATAAAACACTGTTCCAAATTTTGGCTTCCTAGACTTAGTAGTTTCGTTTTTATCTACGTTGATAGATCAGTGAGGACAAACGACACACAGCCACAAAAAGTAGCTGATGTCACTCTTGACAACCTTCTTTCACGTCTGCAAAGTTTCATTAAAATCTGTTCAGCGGTTTTGGAGATTAGCTCGAATAAACACATAGACGTACAGACAGACAGACTAAAAGTAGCGTATGTCACTTTTGACCACCTCCTTTCCACATCTGTGAAGTTTCATCAAAATCAGTTTAGCCGTTTTGGTGATTTGCTCGAATAGACAGACACACATATAGTATTATTTTATACATATAGCCTATAGCCTTCCTCAATAAATAGACTATCCAACACAAAAAGAATTTTTCAATTCGAACCAGTAGTTCCTGAGATTTGCGCGTTCAAACAAACAAACTGTTCAGCTTTATAATATTAGTATAGATATATACGTGGAAATTGTTGGGCCTAGACAAAAAACATTACAGCTATAACAATGCCCAGATAGGTAAAATTGCTGTATTCGGTTCCAGAATAGTATTGGCCAGACCGAGCCAGGCTCTTTAAGTGGATTGTCCCTAAATAGTCATGATAATTTTTCGTACATATTCGTACTATGAACTATTGTATATGGATTTTATCAGATTGTTCGAAACAATAGTTCAACAATTAGAGAATGGGACATGCAAGTTCCTTAAAAAGCCAATCTATCGCCGAATATTTCGTAAACGGGAACTAATTTTGAAAAAAGCTATTAAACAACCCTAAAAATTATCTCCTATTACTAAACGAAGGCTTAGTAATTGGGTTCCCGTTGGTACCCTTTGGGTAGGTACCTGATGAACCTTACAAACTGAGGTATCGGGCAAACAAGAAATTATAGAGCAAGCAGCAATCGGCCCGAAGGCCCGAGTGGGCACCGTCCTCCTGAAACGACCTCATGAAGAAGGCGCTTTGCCACTTCTTCCTATTTAAAGTCAATTACTATTCTATTTAAAGTCTCGCACTGCGTCTTCGCGATTCATATTCCAAATCTTCAAGAATATTTGTACTTGACAAGTAGTTGATTAATAAAAAAAAAATTGGTGCGTGTCAGCTCCGGCGCTCCTTTTGAGAAATACAGGCGAATATAATAATAAAGTACCTATTATTATTATTTTATAATGTATAAATATGTATAATATAATACAAACTGTAGACTGACAGTCTAAGTGTATTGTTATGTTAAAGAATAATAATTCAAATTATAAAGTAAACTACTTAATAACCAAAATAGAAGAATTATTGTACCTACACCTTAAGACTTAGGTACCTACTAAAGAAAACTTTGTTTGGGTTCCATTTCATCAAAATATACCTGGAAATGAAACAGCTGATTTTGCTGCTTGTCATGAATTTGATGCTTCATTCCAAGACTATCATACAGCAGATAAAGATAAAATGCTAAACTTTTGGAAAGAATATTAGAATAGCATTCTAAAAAGTGGAAAATGGTACGCTAAAATACAAAATCACATAAATCCAAAGCCGTGGTATCATAAATTAAAATATGTATCAAGAAAATATATAGGTAACCGCTATGAACAGATTACGTTTTGGCTATTTCAAAGGCCCATCTCATTTGCACAGGTTGAAAATTAAAACAAATGATAAATGTGATCATTGTCAGAGCCTTGCAGCTGTTATTAAATGCCTATTGAAATCATTGACATTTTATTGAACACAAAGTTATTCCCGCCTCTCTACGAGTATTTAAAAACGACTGTTGGACTTAAAAACACATAATAAGAATGGATTGACTAAACATTCAAAGAAGAAACGAAATAGCGGCTAATAGGACGATAATCCAGGGTCAAAAATATTATTAAAAAAAATATGACTGTCTATTTGTGTGTGTTCTGTTTTTCTTCTTCATTCTGTGCTTCTATGGCTTCTACTTACTTATAATATGTACTATCATATTATTTTTAATCATTCAATATAGTTTGTGCATTCAATGATCATTCTGTGGATCATTCAATTGTGATTCAATTTAGCACTTTAGCACTGTTTAGATTAGCAGTAGTTAAGCACGTACTTTATATTAAATTACCTACTATACTATAATAATGTAAGTACCTTTGATAAACATGCTGTTTCGTATAGCGCTTTACATTGTTGCCCAACGAAAACTTGAAAAATATTTAATTGGGCATAAAGGGGAAGGGTGTTAAAACCTCAGGCAGTAAGTAATTATTTATCCGAAATGCAAAAAATATAGTATATTTATAGGCTTCTTGGTGGCCATTTATGTTGATAGCTCGTCACTCCTCGCAATAACACATGCATATCCTAACCTGACTACAACCTATATTAACATTAAAAATGTTTATCAGATCATTTTCGTGGGAGAGTGTAATTCGGCTATATTTCTAAAATTTATGATGGTAGACAAAAACAGTATTGTCAAAAAAAGCAGGGGCTTGTGGGGCATCGTATGATACCAAATTTTCTGAAATCGGTTCGTAACTTTTTTCGGAAATTCGGAAATGGTGAAAAAAGACTGAATTTCCTAATTTTTGGGACAAATAGTTGATTATTTCGAAAACGAAAGCCAATGAAAAAATGAGAGAATGGTTCCACGGCAGATAGGTTTTCTACCGTTTGGGAAAAGAAATTTTGGTGTTGGTCGAAAACTGGGTTGGGCACGTGCCCTTTTCATTGATTATCAGATCAGTTACCCTGGAAAGTGAAATTTGGCTATATTGCAGAAAGTAAGGTAGATGAAAGGCAGTAGTGTCAAAAATAGCAGGAGCTCACAAGGCATTGTATGCTGCCAGATTTTTGAAAGTTGGTTCATAACTTTTTTTGAAAAATTCATTAAAATTGTTTGACAAAAATGTGTTTTCAGTTTTTATTTTTGATGTTTATTTCCCATGTCCTCCACATCAAGAAGAGCAAAACCTGTAAATTTTTTTGAAGTAGTCGATCACCAACCTATCTTGCCCAAATTTAAAATTTATTACTGATATGACACTATTTGCATGAGGCAGCATTGGAAAGCCAACCAATCTTAAAGAGTAACTGCAATTAATTTTCTTTTTTTAAAAATTAGGATTATATAATAGTGTTAATTAGATGTTTCCGTTAATCCATATTTTTCAGCATGTCTCAGTTTCTAATAGCCTCAACTATACAATTACTACTAGATAAATATGAGTCAGGCTACACTGGAAACTGACCCGTACCTTTTTTGAATACATTTATATTGCTTAAGCTTACATCCTATTTCCGGTGTCAGCTTATTTTCTGAATTGGTTACGGTAGGTACTTACCTTGCCATATGTACATGCAGCTCTGAAGTGTGATACGCATGCTCTATTGCACAGGCCTGCCATACCTACCATCGCAATACCTTCATAGAATTATGTTACTGCAACATTTTGGTGACTACAGAGCTACATATACAACAAAAAAAAATAACTGGAATATATTTATTAATATCTACATAAATTGCTTCTCGCCTTTCCATAATTCAATGTTTTGGTGAACCTATACAGCATCCCAGCTTCCGAAGAACATGGAGAAGCCAGAATACTGTTATAGATGCCAATCTGGGACCTTTAGCCCAATTGAATCTTAAGTTCTCTTCTTTGAGAATCATTCCGAACATATTCCGCCAGCAAGTGATATTTGTGGTCCACCTTTTCGCATGTGCAATTTGGTGTAGATGCCTTTTCTATCAATTGTTATAGATAACATTGTCAGTAAAACTATTTATTGTTTCCAATAAAAATAAAATTAAGAAAAGACACATCAGGGCACAAATGAGAAACTTAATATACACAAATCAATTCTATAATTTTCTAGCAATAGTAAAGCAATGAAGTTGTGGAAACCATTGACGACAATTGCACGAAGTCAGAATAAACGAAAATGGAGATCTGTCAGTACTTGGTCACCTCTTGCCACTGCATTCAATACGAGACCAAGAACACAACCAGCTCACAACTTGATACGAGAAAGAACAGTTAGTACTATCATTGTCACTATTTCCATATAGCAACTATCTGTGGGTTGACATGCTGAAGATTTTGTTTCATTGATAAAGTTCCTCCAATTTCTATAAAATTCTATTTATAATATAATTGTAATAAATTTCTGGGTGTTTCATAATGCCTCTACTTTAGAAATAATAGCTCTGTGAAATAGTAACACATTTTAGAAGCTAGTAGAAATGTAAGCTTGCTGTCATGTATTTTTGTTAATCTGAACTTTAATTTTCAGTTAATTCAAATTACAACATTATCTAAATATTTGTAGGGTCTATTCAATAAACCTGAGCTGACCAATTTTGAGGGCTTCTATGTGTTAAAAGAGCGAGCTATTGCTGCAACTGAAGATCTAATACAAGAAGCTACCTCACCGAACCCTCGACGCCCCATGGTGGAAATTTTTGATGAGTTGTCAGACACATTGTGCAAAGTGGCTGATTTGGCAGAATTTGTGAGGATAGCGCACCCACAATCACAGTTCCGTCTCGCTGCTGAAGATGCTTGTATCAGTGTCAGTGGGATTGTGGAAAAGTAAGTGTGCATTAAAAGCAGGCTGTTGAAAAGTTATTTTTCAAATCCAATCAAATATCTTTATTTCGTAATTATGTAACATAATCTGGAAATATGTGACAAGAGTTTTATTACTTTGTGAAAGAATGTCACCACAAAGACACATTCAAAAAGTGCTGTTTCTTCTCAGAAGAATATGACTGAGGGACGCTCTTTTTAACAAAATTATAAACAATTTTTTTTTACAAAAGTGCTTAAAGATTAATGTTATTGAAACATAACAATAAGCAAGCAACTTACACCCATAAATTTTTATCATCTAAGTAGTGCGATATTTTATATAAAGCTTTCGTTTTATGGTAGTTTTAAACTTGTTAAGTGGTAGATCTTGAATGTCAACTGGGATCTAATTGTAAAAGCGTACACATTGTCCTTTAAAAGATTTTGTGATTTTATATATCCTTATATATATACATAAATACATACTTTATACACCCAGACACGAAACAAATAGACATGTTTTTGCACACAAATATTTGTCCCAGACGGGAATCGAACCGGCAACCCTTGGCTCTGCAGTTAGGTTCTCTAACCACTCCGCCAATCAGTCAGTCAATATTAATAAAAATACCCTAACTGACCCTTAAGAGCTCCTTCAATTGAAGACATACAAGATTAGCAACAGTTGAACCACAACTACTATTGAATACTATTGTAACATTATTATTGTTTGTCTAAAAATGGTGTTCTTGGTGAAACAATGACTAAGTTTTTGTTTGTATAACTTTATAAAAACATGCCTTTATCATTATTTTCCTGTTATACATTTGCTTACCCCAACTTGAACAGGTTGAATACTCACAAAGAACTGTATGAAGCTTTGGCGCGATCAGTGGCGAATGGGTCGTCAGGCGACGATCACCTGGCACGGCTGTTCCTCTTCGACTTTGATCAGAGCGGCATAGGATTGGAGGAGAGTGCACGCCGCCGCGTCGTTGCCCTCAATGATGAAATCCTGCAAGCTGGTCAACGGTTCATGGCAGGGGCTGCCGCTCCACGGCACGTGCCTCGCGACGCTGTCCCGCAGAGTGTCAGGCAATTGTTAGTACATACTGTCTAACTTATTCTCTAGAGTTATAGATGATATATTGAAGTATATTGACTATATTCATATTCTGTTTTAATAACCAAATTCAGGTTCATAATTGTGTGTTACATCTTGGTAAGAATTTCCCGCTCGCGCCAAACTTCTTGTACACTCTGAAGTCGAAGCGATTAGCATCGGATTAGAAAACTAAATATCAGAGGGTCGAAAGCGGACCCATGCCTACGCAAAACGCAATCGCGTCAACTTTAGAGGGAACCAGAAGTTATGCACGAATTGTCGTGTGTAGAAATTTTACAAAATAACTACTTCACTTACATTCTAGTACAACTAGTTACATTCATTTCCAGCTGGAAGTACATATTTTTTCAAAATCACTATCTTGAAAAAAAAATTTTTCCTCGCGCTGTACCGCGCTTGAACGTGGCTACCTACTATGCTATGGAAGTGTGGCGTATTATATGCCCATAACTTTGTTGAGTAGGTATCTATTATGAGAGGCTTCCCCTGCAGTCCTGTTCAAACCGGTTTATACATAACTGCATAATTTTAGTTCATATAATATACACCGACAGCAATGTGTGATGTACTATTACTACAGCATGTATGAGAAATAATGTGCGGGCTATTCATAATGTTAAGGCAGTGGTCCACAGTTTCCAGTCGGAGGGCGAAGACGTGGTAGTGGGCGGCGTGTATGCCGAGTGCGCTGACGGAACGGCGCGCGAGGCCGCCTATCGTCTCTACTTGGCACCTCACCCCCTTCAGGACGCCCTGCTCACCACTGTATTGCGCGCCCGCCGCGACATGGCTCGACTCTGCGGCTTTCGCAGCTACGCCGACAGGTACGCACTGCACACACGACTTCGGCATTCAAAGTCGAATCTTGTGGCTCTAATGACTATGTTTAATCTCAGAGCAATAAATGGCAGCACCATGGAGACAGCGTCTAATGTGCGGACCTTCCTAGACATATTATCGGACATGCTGCACGATCGCGCCACGGCCGACTTCGAAACGATGCTGCAGATGAAGCGCCAGGAAACGCCGCACGCCAATCGCCTCATGTGCTGGGACACGCCATACTACACGCACAAGGCCAAGACCCTAATGCTCAACGTGGCCAACTCAGACTTCAGTCCCTACTTCTCTCTCGGCGGCTGCATGGAGGGGCTGAACATGCTGTGTCAAGAGCTTTATGGGATCACTCTTCAACACGAGGAAATTGCTCCCGGTACGACTTTCATACGTTCCATTGATTGTTAGTCGCATGTGTATGTCGCCTGTGACAGCTTTGATGTGACAGGTGAAACGTGGTCCCCGGATGTGTACAAGCTTGCCGTGGTGCATGAAGAGGAAGGGCTCCTTGGTCACATCTACTGTGATCTGTACGAGCGCGAGGGCAAACCGCACCAGGACTGCCACTTTACTATCCAAGGCGGGAAGCTGCTGCCCAATGGCACCTACCAGGTACAGGCAGCGCGATGGTACATATAATAGTGTGTGCTTTTCAAACTGACCTCTTATCGTGTGTTTTCTGACAGAACCCAGTGGTGGTGGTGATGCTGTCGCTGAGTGGAGGGCCGTGGGGTGGGCCTGCGTTGCTGGCACCCGCCTCTGTCGACAATCTGTTCCATGAAATGGGCCATGCGCTGCATTCGATGCTGGGCCGTGCACGCTACCAGCACGTATCGGGCACACGCTGCCACACAGACCTGGCCGAGGTGCCTAGTGTGCTCATGGAATGTTTCGCCGGCTCTCCTGACGTTTTGCGTCGCTTCGCGCGTCACTTCCAGACGCATGAAACATTACCGGAACCAATGTTGCGCCGTCTCGCCGCCTCCAAGCACCTTTTCGCTGCCAGCGAAATGCAACTCCAGGTTCTCCATTTACCTATTACTTAAATCACTTTGTGCACGTTATGAGTATGCACAATATGAAGCGCTACATGCAACACCTGTTACAGGTTTTCTATTCAGCCCTGGACCAAGGCTACCATGGCCCAGACGATTCTTTTGACGGAAAAACGACGGAGGTCCTTCAAGAAGTCCAAAAACAATATTATGGGCTGCCTTATGTGGATAACACTGTAAGACACTAATGAATTAATTGACATTGACAACGCTCGAGAGAAATTAAAATTATAATAGTAAAAAATTATGAATGTATTATGAAGGAATGATTAATGATGTGTCGTGATAGCCCAAAGCGCAACGAACCTGTCTCAAATTTATAAGGCCATAGGGCCATGGTTCGAATCCGGGCGTGTACCAATGAGTTTTTTCTGACTTAAGTACATTAAACTATCACTGACTCCGTGCCTCAGAGAGCACGTTAAGCAGTCGGTCCCGGACGCTGTCAATAGATGGCGGTCGTTACAATCCCCAACCCGCAGTGAGCAGCGTGGTGGATTTAAGCTCCAAGCCCCCCCTCACCCTGGGGGAGGCCTAAGCCCCTGTAGTGGGGTAAAAGTGGGCTGATGAAGTGAAGTGAAGATTAATGATGAGAGAATCGTATACAGTTTAAATTAAAACTGAGATTTCGATATTTTCGATGTCCATTTCCATTAGATTATCCTTATATTAAGTTCGTATTATTTGAGCGTTTCAAAGATTTGAACTTAACATAAATAAAATATTAACTGCTTGTTAGTTAAAAGAATCCTAAATTGACAAAAACGTTGGATGAAAATAACTTAATTTTTCCTTAAATTACAGATGAAACAATTTGAACTATTTTAATGATGCTAGCATTGAGCTATTTATATGTATAGGTGATCAGGAACGGAATTTAGACAGTAAAAGTCTAGTAATTGAAGTACTGTGAAAATGAGATAGTGAAGCATTATTATAACTATATCAGAGTTGGATTATGTAAGATAATGTAACCAGATATCCATATAGAGTATTAATACCAGAGTATAGTTCCAATCAAAACTTTTGGCGGATCGGAATACAACGCTTTATGCGTGCTTGCGCAGGTTCACTCATATGCCCCTCGCTCCACCGCGTCCCGCTACACCTAAAACTGGTTACTACGACGCGACTTGTGCCTATGTTCACATCCGTCATAAAGCTTGATTGGAACTGTAATACGCACCTATTATCTTCATTGTGTAGACATAGAGTTGGTATCAAATGAAACTGTTGTGTGCAGGCATGGCAGCACCGCTTCAGCCACCTGATAGGATACGGCGCCAAGTACTACTCTTACCTGATATCGCGTAGCATTGCTTGGACCATCTGGCAGTCGCAGTTCGCAGACGCACCTCTGTCGCGAGCGGCGGGCGAGCGACTACGGCGTGGCGTGCTAGGCGCAGGTGGTGCGCGACCACCGAGACCGCTGTTGGCAGACTTCTTGGGTGTAGAGCCGGCGCCGCAGCCACTCGCGACCGCACTTGGCGATGAGCTCGATCATCACCGCCGTCTACTGTACGACCTACTTCCGTTATCTGATTAGGGTAAATTTCAAATATTTCTTATCAAGGTGTACAGTATTACATATAAGTGTACAGTATTAATTGTGTTTATTATAATGTAAATTAATTAGAAATATGTTAATGTGAATATGAGTACCATGCTAGTGATTTTGATGCAGGTATTTGAACATGTAATAGTTCAAAAACTGATCAAGTATTTGACTTGATTTCTATATGTTAAATCTAAGTTTAAGTACATATTACATAATATAGTTATAATTTTGTCAAAGTCTGAATTTCTAGTTTTATTTTTTTCTTTTCTAGTGATATGAATAGTAAGACAGGTGCCTAGTCTTTTTTATTGAATGTTTCCTTATCAAAACGTTTATTACTTGTTGGAATACAGTTTTAGTGAGCATTAATGCAATAATTTACACTGCACCAGACGCTTTTTGTTTACATATTCTTTAATTCAAAATCTACCGCAATGTATCTCATATTACAGCCATTTCTTGCAAATTGTGAAAATATATTTAATAATGAAATTGATAAATTTGTAATTATTTAAAAACCACAATTTTTACACTAGCCCAGTAAGTAAAATGTTCTAACTTATGAAAATAATAAAGTTGTTTTCAATTTTTTTTTTTTGGTATGTTAAATGAGACCAATTCAAAACAAAATGAGTATTAACGTCGTAATCGTTTACGAGCGTTTGACGTTTGCACACGCAGCGCTTTCTTAATTTTCTTTCACTGCCAATTTAAATTTGCTCAACGACATGATCAATGTATTGTCAGGAATTTTGTTATACGCATCTTTTTGTAAACGAAAACTCGGTATGGGTAATTTGTTTTTATTTCTTTTACTTAGTAAGTGTAAGTACTTTTATTGCCAGATTATGGGATCTATGGGCCCAAATGACTTTTTTTAGTTGGATTATCGAAAACACTGATAAAAACATTTGTGGACAAATGTGTCGACATCCACACGAATAGGGCTCTACAATCAACGAAACGCACACTGGCGGAGCAACATTTCATTTCATTTTTGCCCTCAATTTCTCTGGGATGCCATCATCAGATCCTGGTTTCCTTATCATGGTACCACTCCGGAAATATCTCCCTTTCACAAAAAAAAATCATCCAATTCGGTTCATAAACAACGAAGTTATCCCTGAACACACATAAAAAAAAACATATATACGGTCGAATTGAATAACCTCCTTCTTTTTTTAAGTCGCTTAAAAAGGAAAACTATGACAGCTAACTAGACTGTATTATTTAGCGAGTAATAGATTAACTTATAATATGTACTTTTTTAAGTAAAAAATTTGTAAAAATTCAATAGAAAATGACAGATAGCGTGTTATTTGCATTCGTTTGCAAAGCTCATTCTCTTCACAATTGATGCTAACAGTCAAAGGTTCAATGTAATAACATAAGTACAAATTGTTTCTAGCTATCAGTGCACTCATGTTACTCATAATTTCATGACTTTTCGGATTAGCCAGAGAGAATCGAGCGCCTTCTAAATAACTAACGAAATAAAAATGAATTGTATTTTTACATTAATTCTTAAATTAAGTACATATAATAATAACGATTAATGTTTAAGTTCGATTAACGTCGCGCTCGTTTTTTTATATTGTATGGTGGTACGGAACCCTTTGTGTGCGAGTCCGATTCGAACTTGCCCGGTTTTTTATTTTATCATTTTAAGTAGAATTTAGAGAAATAACTAAATTGCGTGTATGGTATAACTACGATCCGTCAAAAAGGGTCAATCCAAATATAGTTTTGTTCTACAATAGAACAGATTAACCAAAAAAGACCAAAACTAATCTATACTATCTATACTAATATTATAAAGCTGAAGAGTTTGTTTGTTTGTTTGAACGCGCAAATATCAGGAACTACTGGTTCGAATTGAAAAATTATTTTTGTGTTGGATAGTTTATTTATTGAGGAAGGCTATAGGCTATATGTATAAAATAATACTATCTGTCTGTCTGTCTATTCGAGCAAATCTCCAAAACGGCTATACTGATTTTGATGAAACTTTACAAATATGGAAAGAAAGTGGTCAAAAGTGACATACACTACTTTTTGTGTGTCTGTATGTACGTCCATCTGTCTATTCGAGCTAATCTCCAAAACGGCTTAACCGATTTTAATGAAATTTCACGGGTATGAAAAGGAGGTGTTTAAAAGTGACATACGCTACTTTTTGTTCGTCTGTCTGTCTGTACGTCTATGAACTAATCTCCAAAACGGCTGAACAGATTTTAATGAAACTTTGCAGACGTGAAAGAAGGTTGTCAAGAGTGACACCAGCTACTTTTTGTGGCTGTCTGTCGTTTGTCCTCACTGATCTATCGGCGTAGATAAAGCCGAAACTACTAAGTCTAGGAAGCCAAAATTTGAAACAGTGGTTTATTTTATAAAGTGAGTATTAATTTTTAAGAAAGGAATATTTGGAAATTTCAAATTTGAAGAGGGAGGGATGGAGGTGCTTTGTATGAGAATCTTTGTTCTTTAAAGTTAGAAACATAAAAATTTTAAAATAAATAAATAATGACGTGTTTCAGGATTTTTGGATTTTCACATTTTAAGGGTGGTAAATGGGAGCTGAAAAGTATGGGAGTACCGGTTTTCTTAAAGGAGTGGGGAGAATGAAGATTGAAAGTTTGAATGGGTGTACCCAATATTAGTTTCAGCAAAAAATACCTACGTATAAACCATTTCGAATGTTAATACTACCTAAAACAGGAATGTGTAGTCTACGCAAGCGACGCTGCGGGCGGTCGCTAGTCCTGCTTATATAACGTCACGCTCGTACGTCGTGCTGTCCGTCTGCATTTCGTAGTCAGCTAATATATGTCATATAAGTTAATGTGAATATTTATTCCAGTAAATACCAAAATAGGTTTTAAAAGTAGCTTTTGTTCCCGTAATAAAAATAATATTTGCGTTCCCGTGGGATACTAAAACTGTTGGAATTTGTAACCTACCCTCGATATGGCGAAATGTCAAAATTACGAAAAAGGCACCTGGATTGGAGTGTGGTAAATGTCAAAGAATCGTTCATGCTAGCACGCCATGTGCTGGACTTACAACGAAACAACTGGCAGCTCTGCGGGCGTCGGAGAACCTGGAATGGACTTGCGACAAATGTAAGTACAACATCCCGCGAAAGACCTCTTTCATAGTTCCTACTGAGGAAGACGAAAATGAAGAGGACACCGCGTCTGTAAATATGAGACCTACAGTAGACATAAAAAAATTGTTAAATGATATTACGAAAGAGGTCAATAAAATAGTTAGAGAGGAATTACGCGCCGTTACAACTTCACTAGAATACTGCAGTGAGAAGGTGGACCAATTTTCCGAAAGACTTGATGCAATTACGGGAAACTTAAGGGTATTGAAAGGAAACAGACCGCATTGGAAAACAAACACACTTATTTTGAAACTAAAACGGAGGCAATGGAACAGAGACTGCAAGAAATGGAACACCGTTTACTTATACACCATATCGAAATATCTGGCATTCCAAATGCGAAGGATGAAGATCTACTAAAAATGCTAAATGTGATAGTGCAAAAACTACAGGTAAAAAAAGAATAAGTAAAATCATCAAAAAGAATGCCTACACAACGAGGTTTACCTGGCTCAGTGATGGTGGAACTCACCGACGAAAATACCCGAGTAAAATGGCTAACCGCTGCACGTAATACCACGATCACAGTTACCGAACTGCCTATACCAGAAAACGAGGAGACTCCTTTCGTGAAGCTCTCACATTATACAATAAAAATTTACTGTGGAAGACGAAACAGGAACTACCTACAACAAGTATATAAATATATCTGGTGTAAAGACGGAAAGGTGTTAATAAAAAAAATTGAAAAGGACAATGTAATTCAAATCAGGCATAGCGATGACATTAAAGCCCTAACTTAATGGTGCAGTGATTTATTAACTAATTATTATATAAGCTAACCTATTAACTAAAATGGCAGATTTTGATAATAATATTAAAGAAATGTTCAACTGTTTTGATTACAGTCATTATAAAAAAAATTCCTAACAACCTAAACAACATAACCTTGCTTCATGTAAACATCAGATCCATGATAAAAAACTTCTCTGCTTCGGAACAATTGGTCATCAAAGCCAATTGCACTATAGACGTAATAGTTGTCACCGAGGCAAATATAACTGACAGTTTACAGACTTTATATCATTTAAACGGTTACTCAATGTACTCTGCGTTGAGAAAATACAAAAAAGGTGGAGGTATCATCATTTACATTAGAAATACACATAAATTTTCACTGATCAAAATCAAATCACTACATTTTGAAAGTATTTTAGGTAAAATAGCAATATCATCCGACTATACTCTGAACCTGTGTGCTATGTATCGACCTCCAAACAAAAATAAACGCCTATTTGTTGACGAATTGAATAGGATATTGGGCAAACTTTCGGGCACAGACCTAATTTTAATAGTCGATGCAAACATTGATTTAAAAACTGAGGACCATAGCTGAGGACAGACTAAAGCAGGCATACATGGATGTGATGTACGGGTACGGTCTCGTTTGCGGGATCACAGATTACCTACACAAGATTAGAAATTCGTAATAATAAAGTCACTAAGAGCTGTATAGATCACATATTTGTGCGATCCCGCTTTCGAGACGTGTCCGCAGCGGCATTGTGCACTGTACTGGCTGATCATCGTGTTATTGTGGCGACGATTCAAGGCCCGCCGCATGTACAGGTTGCTCCAAATTATGTGACGCGCATTAACGAACATATTTTATCAAACAAAAACAATTAATTAATCTAGATCTAAATTCTATACAAAATATGAGTTGTCCTGATGAAATATATAACTATCTGAAAATGAAACTTTCTAATGCTTACAAACAATCTGAATATAAAGAAAATTGGATTAATAAAAAAATACAAAATATGTGTAGAAATAAAGACGAATTATTTAAAAAATGGATTAAGGACACAAATAATAAAATCCTAAGAGTAAAATATAAGAGAGTACGAAATAAAAGTAATAAACTAATACACAATTCTAAATGTAAATATTATAAAACAGAAATAATTAAGTACAAGAATGACACTAGAAAACTATGGCAAATTCTAAATAGAATATCGGGAAAAGTAACAAATTCAGTTGACGATACAATACTAAAATCATTTGCAAAAGACGGGGGTGAAAAATGTATAGCTGACGATTTTGCTTCAGAATTTCAAAAAAATTTGAAAAATATTCTTCAACAATGTATAGTCCCATTATTACAAGAAAGTATTTATATGAAACCAGCAACTAAATCCATGCTATTTAAAAAGAACGAACAAAGAGATACAGAAAATAATAAAAAACATAAATACTTACTAGGAAATCACCCAGGAATAGTCTGCATCAGAGCCATAGACTTTAAAAAAATTTCTGACAAAATTATAGTTGTGATTACAAAACTTATAAACTTAAGCATATCAACTGGAATATATCCGCATGGTCTAAAGGTAGGCATTGTGAGATCTTACCTGTTATCGATAAAATAATGGAGAAATATATAGTTAACCAAATTATGAATTTTTACCAATCACACAACATAGTTTCCGAAAATCAATACGGCTTTCAACAGAAAAAAAGCACTACTCTATTGCTTTCCCGATTTACGGACACAGTCAATTCTTATTTAAATGATAAAAAACATGTATTACTAGTATTTATTGACTACAGCAAGGCCTTCGACACATTAAGACACGATACTTTAGTAAAAAAGCTAGACAACAGTAGAGTAAGAGGTCCCTTGCTGAAGTGGTGTAAAAACTACCTTCAGAACCGATCCCATCGAGTTAAGGTTGGTAAGGAATTTAGCTATAGAGTGGGAGCCACTGAAGGAACAGCCCAAGGATCAGTGATCGGTCCTTTGTACTACTTAGCGTACGTAAATGATTTGAATAATGTCATCAACCACTGCCAGGTTTATCAATTTGCTGATGATACATGTTTAGTTGCAGCTGATAGAGACATAAAATTGGCGCTTTTAAAAATACAGACTGACCTGACAAATATCTCTAAATGGTCTCACGATGCAAGTTTAGTGCTGAATGGAAATAAAACAAAGTTCATGCATGTTCACTCTAGCCACAATAAAAGTAATGTCAAAGTGGAGGTTATTGTTCACGAACACGACTGCCTGCATAATAATATAAACAGTAAATGCACCTGCACACCAATAGAAAAAGTGACTGATTATACTTACCTTGAACAAACAATAGACAACAGATTTAATTGGGTGAGACATATTGATCGAACATGCAACAGGTTACGAGCTATAATGGCAAAATTTTACATAATTAAGAATAAGATTCCCTACACTGTCTTGTTGATGATGTATAAAACTCTGATTTAAAGTGTTATCTCATATGGTCTAAGCAGTTATGGTAGAACATATAAAAGCTATCTGGAACAGATATACAAACTGCAAAAAAAATTACTAAAAATTATAGTTCCAAACAAAATCAGAGAAAAATACAGAGGAACGATGAGGAGTTTTTTAGATATTGTGGAGTATTGCCGATATATAGCAAAATTAAATTACTTCTATTGGTGGAACAATACTTCCGCACAGAAATCCTAAATAAAACTAGTCACACCAAAAACACAAGAGATATACATAAAGAAACATTAATAAAACCAAGGTTTAAAAATTTCTACTGAAAAAGAGTCTCCGATTATATAATTCCTGATGTAATAAATAATCTTCCTAAAGAAACTAAGGAACAAATAGAAAAAAATATAGCAAGTGTACTAAAAAAATATTTTCTCCGTACATTTGAAATAACAAATTAGTTAATATGGCAATCAGGTGTGAACATTTATCGCTTTTTACGATTTGGAGCATCCTTTATGTGCAGGCACGGAAATGTGCGTGCTGGCTGGTTAACTACTTATTGATATTCTACCTACTTTTAGCTGATAAGACATAATATAAATACAAGTGTGTTTGTGATAAATACTAAGTTATGTAAATATTTGTAAATCAACGATAAATTTGGTGTTATGACAAACCATATGTAATGGTTTTTTAACACCACAAAATTTTGTAAAACTATGTGTTGTATAAAGATATATTTTAAAAAAAAACGAGGCTACAAAACTACAAAAAAAAATCTATTTTGTATCTTCACAATTTATGACCCGAAATAAGCGTTCCTATACTGGACTGGACTAACATTTTTATTATGTGGTAGTTTCATTCACATATTAATAATGTGGAAAATACTGTTGCTACAGGTTATTTATATGATGCAGTCTTGTCGAAAGCCGGTAGTGTCTATCCATGAATTTCTAAAATTCAATATTATAATGACTGTAAAAATAAAACAACCATAGAAAATTATAAATAGATTTTTATTATTGAACCCTTCGCAAAATATATTTACTGAAAAGTGGTGCAAAAACAACATTAACATTTCCTCTGCAGTTGATTAGATTGTTTATGGTATAGAAGTAGGAATAATATAATAGTAAGAGAATGAGGGTTATTCAACTGAACTATTCGATCATAGATATGAGAGGTGAGAGGAGAGGAGAGGCATACAGAGACAGTAAGTCACGGGAAGGGGAAATAGAGCGTCAGAGTCATCGACATCGTTTTCAATCATTTTTGCTTATTAAAATTAATATTGTAACGGACCTCAAACAAACGCTGTTGCCAAACGCGGCGCGTAACATACACTTAATTAAGTGCAGTTCCAGTAAGGCAGCGTAAGCGCAGAGTGTGTGTTCTAGTGTCTATATTACTTCATTTTGTCTATATTAATTCCTACTTCTATGGTTTTTGGCGATTCGCGATTTTCGAAAATTTAATAAGTCACCAAACATTCTTTGGTACATGTTGATTTTTAATGAAGTTTGATTGAGCTATCAGTTCTGGAGAATTTATTCTCCTAGCGTTTGTCAATCCTTCAGAAAACATTTTATGAATGGGCTGAATTTTAATATTGCTGACGCGCTACGGCTTTCTGAGCCAGAATCTTAACGATATATAAATATCTATTTAAAGTTAAATCACAAAGCATCTTTCTGTTATCAGTAAAACGTAGAGCCAAGTAAGCGGACGCGTGCTACGCCACGTAGTTGTACTGGTTTGGGTTGTCCTTGTCGCGCTCCATGTAGTCGCGGTCTATCAGAGATTCAATTCGTTTCTTTAGGTCTGCGGGCTGAAAAAACAACAGATTGCACATGAACTAAGCCCGGGTGAGACTCACAAGGGGGCACCCCTACCCGGAAGACAGAAGCGGACATCTCACCTTGACGGGGAACTTGAGTTGGTTGTAGAGCTCGGAGATAAGCAGATTATGGGAGAGCGCCTTCCGCATCTTCATAACGCGTACGATCGCCGCATCGATCTGGTACTGCCGGTCCTGATAGACTCGTTCTTCCGTCGCCTTCTGCTCTTCACTCTGAAGACAAGCAACATGATATTCGAGCATATTGAGTCTGATATTGTTCTACCAAAGATCTACAAGACAATTACCGTTTCTTTCATTTGAATCTGGTTGATTTTGATGCGGAATAGCTTATTGGTGAAGTCCCCGTTGAAGAGGAAACGATCAGCGTCGTCGACCTCACGGCCCCGCGGCGTCTTGGTGAGCACGCGCGCTTTGCCACACGCCAGCGACTGCAGCGTGCGCCGAAGCTCGCCGTCCTGCCGCCAGCACATGTATGTTTACTGTCATGTGCTCATAACATAAAGGTAAATTTATTTCCGCATGAAAATTAGCCTATTTTACATAAAACTTAAATAATTCGGTATGGAAAGCTATTTTTTAATTTTTTTGTGATAAACTATTTTGAGAAACTAATTTCAATATTTTTGCTTGGCGGCAAGTAATTATTTTTTTATAATATTTCAAAATTTTCATAGTGGGTAGGCTGTATGTACGGCTTTTTCTTTGCCATTCGACGCATGGTTTCACGTGTGAGGATCACCTATGCATATTATTATTTATGTTTACTACAAATTATTTTTAATGAGTGCAAACTGCGAGTGTGATAAAAGTTAATTGTGACAATTTGTAATTTTGTTTCGTAATCACTACATATTATAAAACAAAGTCCCCCGCGTCTGTCTGTGTGAACGCGATATACTAAAAAACTACCAAACGGATTTTCATACATTTGTCACCAATGTATGGTATGGAGTGATTCAAGAGGAAGGTGTATAATTTGTGTATAATTCATCAAAATAGTATAATTAATTAATGTTTTATGTAAATTTGTAAATATATTACGACGATTGTTGAAGATGTCGGAAAAACTCAGGCCGACTGGGAGTTTCATCGCAAACGCTGCCTAACCCTTTTGAGATATAACAAAACAATATATGGAGGAAGCATTTGTTTTTATAGGCCTAAAGAAAAGTCCGCAAAGGCTGTCTAACTTTTACGGATAGCTTACTATACTTATTTTAACATTTAAAAACATGGTCACAAATAATGTGGTAAGGGGTCATCCATAAAGTACGTCACACTAATTTCGTGGTTTTTTGACCCCTCCCCTGTCCTTGTCACAGTTGGTCACATTTGTGAGACCCCCTCCCTAGTGTGACGGCAATTTCACATCTAAAACAGCAGTTTGGAAATTAGTTTTATTATTATTTCAATTATTAACATTAAAAAAAAACAATAAATTATTAATTATTAGCGACCTATCCCGGCTTCGCACGGGTGCAATATACTAATGCATGGAACGGGAAGAGGAACGTTCCCGTAGTCCACCCGGACGAAGCCGGGTACGAACGCTAGTTATATATATTAATCTTCCATGAAAAAAATGTAAGATTTTGAAATGTGACGTCACGAAACTTAGGACCCTTCCCACCCTTTGTCACATTTCATCGACCTGCTCCCCCTTTAACGTGTGAAATACTTTATGGATGGTCCCTAATGGGGAGACTTTCCGCCGATTTATCCCACTAGAGACGCTGTAGTACATATCGTAACTTTTAATAAATCCCAATATGTTTAATTAAACGACATTACTGATTACAAATTCAATACTTTTCATTTCAGTGATATATGGTCTTTGTAAATTACTACATTTACTACTTTGTAAAAATTACTGCATGTTTTTTAATCAACATTAACAAGGAAAATTTATACGCGGTGTCTACGTACATACTGCTGGATCGAAATTATTGTGAAAGAATTGAAGAATGAGCTAAAAAGAAGAAAAACGAAATGTACAGGAAAAAAAATAGAATCTCATTCAAAAGTAAATTTAATAAAGTAATTTCACCTTAAAAATTATTGCTAAAAGCATTAATTTTTCCAAACTTTGCATATGTGTGTATATTTTAGTTACTAGATATTAATCTAAACTTACATGTCAAATATTAATCCTATTTACCTATTTTCAGATTACTGATTACAATGGCAATAATAATTTTATTTTAGAAGAAAAGCCTTTTTATCAATTGTTTATCCCTAAGAAAAATCTCTATAATATATATATATATAATTTCTTGCTGCACAAAATGGTACGACATAACAAGAAGTCATGGCAATATTAGCGACACCAGTCTTAAAAAGTTTTCGAATCCTATCCAGAATTCAGAATACATTAAATAAAATATCATTTGTTCTTATGCAGGCTATGACGAGTGAACATTATGATCTCCACGTATAGTGGCGCTCCTCTGTCGGGAATATTTGGAACTATGCTAAAAATCGTCCAATTAGAAAGCTATTTACACGGATACGATATTAATCCTTATGAAATTAAATACGGTACTTACGTTAAGCACTTCATGCACATTATAATTGCCCTTTACACCATACAATTTAAATTAATATCTCAGGAGTTACAGATTCATACAACTTAAAACGCCATCGGGCATCTTCATAATTTGAGAGAAAAAGTCTAACGACGCCGAACTATTATGAGACAATAAACGTTTGAAGTTTATATCAGTCACAATAGAATGTCAGCCTTATGTTTAAAGGACAAAAATTAGAATAGCAGGTACCAAATTAATATAATAATAAATATAAATAATGTATACATGACAACGACGTCTAGGCCCCAAACTAAGCATTAGCTTGTGTTTTGGGTACCAAGCGAAGACAACACATACATATAACAGCCAAGACCCGGTACCAGTATCAATATTCATCATATAAATACTGACCCGACCTGGGATTCGAACCCGGGACCTCCAGCTTCGTAGGCAGGGTCGCTACCCACTAGGCTAAGCGGTCGTCAATTATACGTCGTCTAACGTCCATTTTTATGAATAGGGTGAATAAGGGCTTCAATTCTTCTTCTTCTTTACTTACTTTAACTTTCTTCAATACTTTAATTTATAATGAATAAGCAAACGATTTTATCAATTCCCGTGGCACAGTAATTTCTTAAAGTCATGATTATCTGTTAAACTTTGGCTTCGTCAGTGTCAAATAAGGCAAAAAAATGTAAAATAATTTACCATGTAACATTTTTAATGACTTTCCATAATTTCTTCTAGTCATGTCTGTATTTCAAATTTTTATCCTTTCTTATTTCCGTTTCTTCTTTAATTAATTAATACAAAAACTTCCATATCTGTAGGTAATAGGTTATTTTATAAATTTCGTTGTCTTGGGGCTTTAGTTAATTATTTTTGGTGAAATTTATCACGATGTCTTTCAGCGTAAATGTCCGGGAGTTATCCATGGTTTAATAATTATATTACGGCGTGTTGACAATACCGCCCGTGTATGTATGTGTCATGTATGTGACTACATGCTGAAAGATATGTCGTTACCTCGATATTAGTTGTCGCCTTAATATCCTCGAAGGCGAGGTTGTCGCCGTCGTTAAACAGGAGCAACACTAACGCTTGGAACAGCGACACCTGAAGTTCCTTCTTACCCTGTAAAAGTGATAGCGGCCGGTGAGCGACTGTCGCTCGTGTCTATACACGTGTGACACCCGCGTTAATTTCGCAACTATCGGGTACACAGAGAATCTTGCCTGTGTGAAGTGTGCGCGCAGCACGCAATGGCCGAGCGTGGGCTGCCACTGCAGCTTGCGACCCACG
This sequence comes from Luffia ferchaultella, assembly GCA_949709985.1. Lineage (NCBI taxonomy): Eukaryota > Metazoa > Arthropoda > Insecta > Lepidoptera > Psychidae > Luffia > Luffia ferchaultella. The sequence continues at coordinate 623,335 of OX453240.1, read as the reverse complement.
TGCTTAGCTAGGTAGAACTTAGCGAAGGTGTCCTGATGGCGTGTGAGTTCAGCCGGCAACCGCACTTCGGCCACGGGATATGTGGGCCAGTAGCCCATGGTGAGTATGTACACGGAGAGCTCGATACTGCCGCTGTCACCGCTTGCGGCCACGTGCTGCTTGAATGCGATGTTAATGTCCTTAGACAGCTCCATGTCCTTGAACATACCCTCCAGTTTGGAGGTGAATCCCCCACCGCATTCCTGCTTCAGTTTGCTCAGCATCGACTTCTCTGCGTCCACGGACGCCGATTTACCCACAAGCAACCGCTTCGCCAAGTCCTGTTGATGAAAATTTCGCTTTAACTCACCGTCCCGATGCGCTTGTCGGCACACTCGAAAATCTTAATAAAACACCTTTTTATAGAAGGCTTCGAAAACATCCTTGCCATGAATAAATCGGAACTGCACCATTATTTTATCCAGTAACCTCTCTAACTCCTCCTCCGTAGCCTCCTTGTTGCCCGCTCTGAGTTTGATATCTACGAATTTTGCTGAAACAAGAAAGGCAATTTGTGATTACCGGCAGAAAAACCGGGACACGGACAGTGTTCAGGAGCAGTGCAGTAACCTATGAGTTCGGCGGGCTTGTTCTGGCGTTGATTAATGAAATGCTCGAAGGCCTCCCGCATTGAGTATAAGAACTTGTCATTGCGATGAAAGCACGTGGCTACGATGTGGTCAAGTCGGTCTTTGAAGTCCAACAACTCCTGTACCATGCTCTTATCACGTTCTGGCTCGATCACTATCGTGCGACCTTTTTTCTGCAAAAAATGAACTGTATACTGAAACTAAAAGAACACAAAGTAGGCCGCAGGATTAAAGGTGTACCTTAATGTAAGCGTTGAAATGAGTACAGAGCTCGGTAAGGCCGTCCTTGACGCGACTAAAGAGATTGTACAGTAGCGTGAGGTCGTCGAGGCGTGGACCATCCATCAGCGCTTCTAGTCCCTTGCTCAGAATGCTGCCGAGGTGCTCACTCAGCAGCTGTCTCTCTACCGTGTGGATCAGCTGACACTTGGTAGAAGCGTCGAGATAGTGTAACAAACGCTCGTTCTCTTCGCGCACGCGTCGCTCGACATGCGCCAAGTACTGAGGCACGGGCAGTTCGCGCGTCAGCCGCTGACCCTCCGCTGCGTACAACCGCTCCGTGGCGGCCAGGAACCTAAGCACATGTGACATATAAACCCGTGTCTGAGCGATCAATTGGTATGATAAGTTGAGAATGAGGTTACTTGTGTTCGAAGGCGTCCTGGTAGATCTGTAAATCTGAAAGCATGCGTAGCAGCGATTTGAGCAGCGAACGATCGATGGCGTCGCCGCCGCGCTCCCGCTCGATCAACAACAATAGTCCATCCACCGTGCGTGTCTGTACCAGCGTGTTCAGAGCGATGTGATGCCGGAACAGGTCTAGCCCCATATCCCTACAACATCATACAACATTTGTAGTAACGTAGTGTCTCTCCTGACACAAATGGAGTAAAATCTAAAGTTTATGTGTCACATTGACCATTTCAATAAAAATAAATTAATTTTTATTTTACCAGTGTAAATTAAAAAATTAATTCTTTGCTAACAGCCAGACCCAATTCATTTATTCTTATTACAAAACATGTATATTCCTTAGAAACACGTTACATCTAAATGTTTAATTTGAACTTATGAAGAAAAGGATTATTGTTAAAACAAAGTTAAAAATGTTTGCAAATCATAATTTGATGGAAAATATTATGTAGTTTATAATCAGTAACTACCGCATTGCCTAACATCATATTTTAATGTGACGACAATGTTGAACGTTGGAATAAATCACAGTTTTTTCAATGTAATGATCTATTTTATATAGATTATGTAATTTAGATAGATAATTTAGTTAAATTCAAGATACATGTTGTAAGTACTACTCAGTTATGTATGTAATAATAATAATAATAATATATAATAATATTTTTTTAAACTATTTCCTTTTTGGATATAAAATTTTTTGGTGGTACGTTAGATGGTGACCGCAAGTGATGTGTCTAATCCCCCAAAATAGAAACGTCCAAGGAGCCCTGCACTGCACGCCAGTAATCGCAGGACTTTACCATCATGTTCGTTCCTGCAGTTCTCATCAATACTTATTATTAAAAAAAATGTGGAGAGTAAAAAATAATTCACTATGGATGACATGGATGTGTCTATTAATAATCCTACCAGTGTACCTAGCTACTAGTCACATACTCAGAGTTGAACAAAAGTTAAAGCAGTGCCACAGTGAAAAAACCGCTTTTCCAAACATACTGTTGAAACATGTACGCGGTCGAGCCGTGGACACGGTATATCTGCAGGGCGATGGCAACCATGCGTGTGCAAAATAACAATGCATACCGCGCCTTGTTTGGATTATCACGTTACTGCAACGACATCAGTATGTTTAAGCGGGCCGAGGGCCCAATTTTGATCCAATAAAACGCGTGCGCACCGCAAATGCGCATAAGCGTCTCCTCAATACAAATACCGCAATGGTACGCAATGCAGCTGAAGTGACACTACACTCGGATTCATCAGCAATGGATGCAACCGCACGCACCGCTACCTAGTGGATAATATTAAGCGACATCATGAATAATTTACCTATCTATCACTTCATTTTGTCAGTTTTTATTACTATCTTTTCTCTTTTATATTTTTTAAATGTTATGGTATTATTTTTGCCAGAATAAACATTTATTATTGTTATTATCAAAGGCTTTTACGTAAGAAGTTTCGTTGAACCTTATTCATTACATTCTTAAGCTATCATCAGACGCATGATGATGTACTGACCATATAGAGTGTATGCTGGGGTTCTGTAACACGTAAGTCCTATCCAAGTAGAGAAAAATGCTTCGAATCATGATCATCTGCCTGCAGTGGGCACGCCAGCACTCGTCCATGCGTTTGAGGAACACCTGCCGGTCCATGCTTTCTGACAAGAACTGGTCTATGTTGGCCTTCACTTGCCCTTCCACTAAATTCGTAAGGTTAACGTACAACTGCGATGCCATCTGCAATAAATTGAATTATTTGCTTAATAAATAAGTAGATTTTACCGGATTTTAACAAGAAAATCATACAAATAGCTGTCTCACAAGTGCTCCTGAACATTTTCTTTCTAATCTTTCTTTGTAATAAATAAAGTTTAATATAATATAAAGAATATTGTTTAAAATTGCCATAAATATTTTAAAGAGGATAATTTTCAAATTAGTTTTAAACGGCAAATGTTAGAGTTGACAAAGGATGCTTCAACTGCCATAAACAATATAATTGGAAACCACGAAGGTTTATGAAAAATTACCATTGTCCTAAGTAAGACATTGTTCAATGACGACCGCTTGGCCTAGTGGGTGGCGACCCTGCCTATGGAGTTGAGGGTCCCGGGTTCGAATCCCAGGTCGGGTTAGTATTTATATGGTGAATATTGATACTGGTACCGAGTCTTGGTTGTCATATGTATGTGGTGTCTTCGCTTGGCACCCAAAACACAAGCTAATGCTTAGTTTGGAGCCTAGACGTTGCTGTGATGTATATGTTATTATTATTATATTAATGTACAACAGGTTCCCCTACATCAAATATATTTACTTTTAATCTATTATAAAAATTTTTGAAGCTCACATAACTAAACAAAATTGTCAAAAATTATACTAAAAATGGTCTTACCACAGCCCTATAGAATTTTTTGGGACGCTAAAGATAAACGAAGCGTCAGAATGGGAAGTCATAATCTTACAAACACTGCTGGTGAGAGAAAGAGACAGACTACAAAATACCTTTAAGTAATTATTTTTTTTAGTAAGAGGCTATAGCGTCCCGCTTCTTTGTGGTGTGAACATTATTTTCTCAAATTATTTATGAATCTTTCATCATCATCATCATCAGCCCATTTTTACCCCACTGCAGGGGCTTAGGCCGTCCCCAGGGTGAGGCGGGGGGCTTGGAGCTTAAGTCCACCACGCTTCTCCACTGCGGGTTGGGAACTGTAACGACCGCCATCTATTGACAGTGTCCGGGACCGACTGCTTAACGTGCCCTCCGAAGCACGGTGTCAGTGATATTGTGTACTTAAGTCAGAAAAACTCATTGGTACACGCCCGGATTCGAACCATGGCCTTATAAATTTGAGACAGGTTCGTTGCGCTCTGGGCTATCACGACATTGGTATGGTATGAATTTTTACTATACATTAAATAAATAATAGTTTTTACTATAATATAGGTATTAGTTTCCCTTGTGACATGTAGTAATATTTCCTTTAAAAAATAACATTTTTTAAAGGAAAAATGATATTTTATGTAATAGAATAAATGTTAGGTTACGATAGAGCTTAGTGAATGCCACTGTACACTTGACAGTACTGTATAAAAGGATCTACTGAAACCTAATCGATAATGTAAAATTGTATTATGGACAACATTGTATTTAACTCATTTATAGACATTTACCAACACAAGTCAATATTTATTTTTGTCACATCTTCGAGTCGTCGTTGTATATCTTGTACATCCTACACCTATGGGTCTGATAGACACTTAAAACAGGAACAGGTGTGCCAAACCTAATTTTATTTCTTTTCTTTCTCCATGGTGGCCACATGCTCTTCCCAATAACTGAATTCAGTTCAGTTGTACTTATGAATTCTGTCATCAAGTGAAAAATAATAGTATGATGCAAGTACGCTAAGCTGGTTATTATAGTCAAGATGTTTATAGACATGAGGCGAAGCTGAGTGTTGAAAATAAATTTTTATCAATAAAATCATACTTCACCTGATTAAGAGCGCAATTACAAAATAACGGCATGTTTAGGTACATTTTTAGGAAGTTTAGAAAGGTATATCATTATACCTAATTGTGAAATAAAGAATAGTTCTCAATTTACAATCGTGTTAGAAAACATTTGCATATTTTTCACTCTTTCACACTGAAAAACATTGTTTTGTAAACAGCTTTTGCCGAAATCGTGAAAAATTAACATTTTTCGGTACATATTACACCATCATCACAAGGTTTTTTGAGATTAAAAAATCATTTAAGTATTGCTAATACTTCATCCCTTCTTTCTGTTAGTTAGAGGAAATTTTGATAATAAATGGAAAAGTGGCAGAAAAAAATTATCAATAATATGCAATGTCACCGAAATTTCGCACTACTAATTTGTATGAGCTGACAGTTCATTGACAAGCGAACACGATATTGTGTGTCAGTCCACTGTCAGCAGCGCTAGTGAAAGGTTGGGTGTATTACTTTTTTTTTTTCAGCCGAATATTGTACGTATGCTAAAGTTGAACTCAATCACTCTTGAGACTTAGCTGTAAATAAATTTATAATATTATTTTATAACTTAAATAAGTATTAAATATTTTTGTTACTAAGCAGATAGCTTAGCAATTAAACATAAAATAAAAATCTTACACTATTTGTACAATGTATATAATATATAAATTACCGAGTTTACCGACAAATAAATTTTTAATAATAAAAATATTAAATTAAAACATATGTCAAAAGTGGGGTGGTGGGGTGGTCCTCATGGAACGGTGCCCACTATGCAGGTGGCATTTTTGCGCTGAATGACAATGGAAATCCTTTGCGCAAGAAAACCGTCTACGCGAGGGTCACCCATTGCCTACCTTAATCTCTGCTGGGTTCGGCGAAGAGCTCATGCGCTCTTGCCCCATGGCCTGAGAGCCCCGACGCCAAATGCAACGAAGTCGTATGAAGAGCCGAGACAACTGTATTTACCCACTTTCTGACACTCACGAGCCTCCGCCGCCGCGTTGGGTTTCCTAGCGGACGCTGAGAAATAGCTAGTGTGGTGACACAAGTATTGTCCCACACCAGCGAATATTTAAAAAAACAACTATCGAGCACCCCACGCTTTTTCACAATAACATTCATTTCCTCATTAAACACTTTATTATTATACTAAGTTATTTTCTTCTTTATAGTTCAATGTGCTATTAAAGCGAATTTTTTTTTAGTTTTTTTAAACTATAATTTTTTTAGAAGGCGGTCTGAACGATCGTTAAATTTGAAGAGCAAGTTAGTCAAAAGGAGGGAGTTCGCGCGGTTCCTCTATTTATTGAATATCCCAAAAAATCATAGACGAACGGACGATTTTCTTCATTCAAACAGCGAGAAGTTGCGACCGGCCGCCCCTTGCACGGCGCGGGCGTTTTTGGCTCAGACGTACTGTCAAGCGATCAATGGAAAAATCAGACGCCATGACACCGCAGCGGGAACGAACAAAAGAATTTCGTGTTCGTATAATTAACTTAAGCGGGTTGTAAATTCATAAAGACAATATAATATCAGCGGAACATCTAAGGTGCGGGATTGTGTATATTATATAAGAAACATTTAAAGCGGTGGGAACTACGACAAGACAGCAAATATTGTTACAGCGGGCGATCATACTTCAAATTTGGATACACAACGCACGGTTCTTGGACGATAGGCCAGATTACTCACAATTATCACTTATCCCAAACAGGGGGAAAAAGCTTCATCGAAAATGGGTGACCCTAGGAGTCAGGTTGTCTCTAGACATGATTTTGATGTGCGGAGTGATGTTATTAAAATATTGGAAGATATGTGTGGACAAAGATGAATCAATTTTATTGGAAATATACAATTCGCATTAAAAATTTATTTATTACTAAGCCGATGATACTGAATTTGTTTATAACATTAGACAAGTCTGACAGAACAGTCTGGAAATCGCCGCCAAGGTCCCATAGTCGAGATACCAAATATTTAAATTTGAATTTGGCTGGACCAAGAAGATAACTGTTTTTATCATAAAAGTACGAATTGACTAGAAGCCCTCTTCTCTGTTTACCATCTAACCACTCATACTCTAGCTAGTTCGTGTAAGATAGCGAGTTTCAGTGCGCGAGGTCCTCGCGCGCCGGTTTTCCACTCCGCGAAATCCCCACGCACTGTTCTTCAACCACAAAAAATTGCGTAATATCACTTCGATACTGTGAAGTGACATTTATGACTCTATTAAAACCAAACGCTTCAAATTATCAAATTATTTTACTGTATGGTTTTAATGAATAATGAATTTTCATTAATAGTGTCTGCTGTTTATGTTTATTTTGTGTTAAATAAATAAACATAAACATACGTAAGTATATGATTCATGTGCATACAAATGTATGCATATGAATCTAAAATAGTAAACATTACGATGCAAGTACGATAAGCTGCATATTATAGTCGAGATGTTTATAGGTACGAGGCGAAGCAGAGTGTTTATAATAAACCGATGACTATAATAGCCAACTTACTGAGTACGAGCATCATACGACGTTTTTCAATACATTTAGATTAAAATTAGGTAGATATAAGCAGGCCTCTTTTCGCGGTTTACGCATGCATTACAAACAGAATGCTTGTTTGTGATTGGTGTAAAGTAAAAAAGGCGGTAAAAATAAAAAATAATGTAAAATACAACATTACGGTACAAGTTTCGATGTCATGAAGACCGTATTAATAGAAAATGTTTTAAAAAAAAGTATTATTCGTTGTTGTAATAATGTAAACAGACTTTTTTTTTTTTTTAATAAGTACCAAATAATAATAAAATTTTAATGTGTACGAAACAGACTTTATTTTAGTAGTTCAGGCCCAGCAAGAAAGAAGTTCAAAATGGCGGACACTTTTTTCAGTTTTGACTACAGATATCGATGTTGAAAGCACTCGTTCCGGATACAAAGAGCTCAAAACAGCAGCCATTTTTTTAGGTTTGACTACAGATTAGTGATCTTTGACCACGCGGATCCTTAGATATCGATTTTGAAAGCAATCAGTCCAAAAACAAAAAAAGTTTAAAATAGCAGTCATTTTTTCAATCTTGGCCACAGGTTCCTGATGGGAGACCACGCGAACCCATAAATATGGATGTTGAAAGCAATGGATCCAGAAACAAAAAAATTTAAAATGGCAGCAAGCAAGTGCAACACGTGCTCCCGGGGCGAGCGCGTCGTCAATGTGCCGGATGTGCCGTTTGTCTCGATCCGTACGCAATGGAATGCGGAATGTAACGTCACCGGCAACGGGACGGCAAAAGTTGCTTGCCAATGATACTTTTTTGCCGGTGCCGTTGACGTTGCCGTTCCGTTGCGTACGGACGCTGGCATACAAAATGTACGTAAGAATTTAGAAACAAATGCCGTTGCCGTCTGCCGTTTTGTTTTTGCTCAATGTATGAAAAGCTGATCTTTTTTACTCTATATTACCTCCATCACCTGGTCTTCATAGCTCCACTACTGGGGTAAAGCCCTTTTTCAATATTGAGTTAAGGAATTTCCAAAAGGGAAGGGCCATATCCACGCCATATTGGTCCTATGTGGGTGGGGGGCCAGTTTACCTCCATTATTACGGAAATGATTATGTTGGTTGAGTTGATATTTAAGCGTTTAATTAATCAAAAGCTAATTGGTATGCCAATGTGGAGATTGAACACATAACCTTTGTATCAAAAATGGGATTCTTAGCCACTTGGCCACTGCACTGTTATACTGAGCTGATATTTCAAATTTTATGTCAGATGAAGTTGTTGGGTTTTCGAGTTTTGTTAAGCGAAATAAACGAGGTGCATTTGGATTTTATATATACATAAAATCCAAATATAATTTTTAATAATAATAATTAAATCCAAATAAATACACACAAACTGTTATTTCCTTCATATAACAATTGAAATAGCTAATGCAGGCGTAAACACAAGTTACCTCACTACATTAGTAAAAGGATGTATTAAAGCCAACTGTGTGAAGAGGAGGACAATAAATTACTCCGCTTCACTCTGGTGTGACAAGCTGGTGTAATGAGGAGTCCTACATGTTAACTTGTGACCGGCCTACAATATGTAATAATAATAATACCTGGGACATTATCCCATACAGTGCCATCTAGGCCCAAACTAAGCGAAGCTTGCAATATGGGTAGGTACCAGACAACTGATATAATAATAACGTACACATCATAGCAACGTCTAGGCCCCAAACTAAGCATTAGCTTGTGTTTTGGGTGCCAAGCGAAGACACCACATACATATAACAACCAAGACTCGGTACCAGTATCAATATTCATCATATAAATACTGACCCAACCTGGGATTCAAACCCGGGACCCCCAGTATCATAGGCAGGGTTGCTACCCACTACGCCAAGCGGTCGACAGATACATATATATACATACTTATATATTCTTTATAATATTTACATATATAGATATTTCACACCCAGAATGTAACAAATACCCCAAACTATTTGAGAGACTGTAAACTGTTAAAAACTTTATGCACAGACAAGCATTTTAGAAACCAGAAGCAACAAAAAATTATGCCAAGCAGACTATGCAGAAAGAAAATGAGAAATCATCCAAACAAGATCAAATGCATATGAATTTCAATATTAATAATGATTAATAATAACAAACTAAGAACTAGGTGGTGATGTCTGACATATTTAATCAAATTTTATTATTTTAGATTTGACACATAATCAAAGCTAAAAAAAATAATGAATCCATTTAAATCATAAAATTGGCCATATGCAAGTCAACCTGACTTACACATTACATCTGTGTAAAGACTCAGACTGAATATGTATTACTATGATGAACATGACTATTATTTAAATAAACTATAATCTTTCTGTGAAAATGAAAGTTTGTCAATTTGTCACATTATTGGTCAGATATTTATTTCCCAATTTGGCAATAACAAATTACCTATAGTTTGACCGAAACCGCTGCACCGCGCCTTAGGTATGTGCGCGGCAAGGAGAGAAAGCAGCTCCTAAGCGTTGACAACAGACTGACAGAACCGATCTGCCTCCCTTCGCGCCACGCACATACCTAAAGCGCGATACACCAGTTTCGATCAAACTATAGTGAAGCTAAAGGTAGAGTGCTAGTTAATACATCAGCTACAAATTGTTACAAATGTAAAAGCCACTTCCTTCAACCGGTCAGATGCTGGTTCAAGTCCAAATTTATATTTAAATTAGGCCAACTAGTGATAATCATTCTATTTGGACAACAAGACGAATGCCCATTTGGACAACAAGACGAATGCCCATTTGGACAACAATTCAAATGCCCATTTCGATTTTCGTTCAAAAGGAGTGATAGTTAGTCTGTGTTTACGTTATATAGATTTATTGCAATCAGGCAAATAAGAAGACTAACCGATGTGCCTACAGCGAGGCTGGTTTATTTTAACTATTTTCATAGCATAATGTCATATGGCATTCTGCTCTGGGGAAAGGCTGCTGACATTCAAACAATATTTGTTCTGCAGACAAGGGCTATTCGAGCTGTATATAAATTAAAATCTAGAGATAGTGTGAAGGTTCACTTTAGAGAAAGCAACATTTTGACAGTCCCTTGTCAGTACATTTATGAAAATATAATTTATGTACATAAAAACTTAAATGCCTTCTCTAGGGTGGGTGATAGCCACAACTTAAATACAAGACATAAGCATATGTTATTGATTCCCAGGTTCAGACTCTCAAAGGTTAATAATTCTTTCATGGGAAATTGTATTCGTTTTTATAATAACATTCCTAAAGAAATGTTGAACTTAAATTCAAATCAATTTACAAAGCAAGTTAAAGTCCAACTCGTGAAAAAAGCTTACTATTGTATTAGCGAGTATTTAAATAAGTATGCATGGACATCATTGTAATAGTTGTAAGCATATTAAAAAATAAAACTAAGAAATACATATATTTAAATAAAATAAACAAGGAGAAGTTTCTTGCCGGTTCTTCTCCTTCTAGTTTTGGAACCGGTACCTAGTCACATAATCAATTTATTTTGACATTTAATAAGTGTGTGTAAACATCTTATATTGAATAAAAACTTTTTGATTTTGATTTTACTGTATATTTAGGTTATTACTACAGACCTTATGGTTGCACATATTCTCAACTGCTTGATATAGTTCCTCCAATGAGTAAGCAATGGCCGTTGAGGTCTGTATGGCAATAACTGCTTCCCGTAGCTTGCTCCACGTGGTTTCATGGTAGTTGTCGGGTAGATTCGGCGTACCTGAAACACGACCATGACAACAATTAAATCTTTTCGTTCATTAAAGTTCTGAACCGTCGTACCGAAACGTACTTTTGAAATTCTTAATAACCAGTTTTTTGGCAGCCCCTGGTTTATTCGACGAAGTCTGTTTGACGGCCCCGTTGGTGTTGGGGCTCAACAGTGAAAAGTTAGACTTCTTTTCATCCGCACTCATATTGTCGTCTAATTTCGTCCTTTTATCACACTGTTCGCTGTCAGGGTGAGAACGTTTTCGACACTGGTTCGTGCCCTCCTCGGCCAAAACGGGTGCTTTAGCTAAATTCGACATAAGAAAGCATTATCTGGCCACAGCTCTGACACAGAACCTAACTCTAAAACATTCAATGTGTTTTTTGCTGATCGCACCACCACTAGCAGTCAACTCACCACCATATCAACTTAATAAAAAATCTAATATATTCTCTAATGATCTATAGATTATAACAGATCAGAAAATAGCGAAAACAATCGAAAATAGAGATAGTCCCTTTTTCCTACGTTAGGTGTCGCTCGAGCTTGAGCTGTCAATCAATAGGGATAGATGTTTGTCAAATTTTTTTGTGATCATAACTCAGAGCGGTAACACACGCTAGTCACAAAGTTGGCCCAATGCTGCTCGTCCAAGGTGTGGATCGAAGTTTTTTGCGTTGGCCCCAACGTTGGCGCCAACATTGGCTAATGGCCGTGGTGTGTCGGTTTTTTCAAAGGAATCCGCACGCCAACGTTGGCGATCTGTCTACACGTTGGCGATTCGCTTCTCTCAATCGTGTTGCAACCATAGACATACACATACTAGCGTAGGAGACCAACTGACATCTAAACATCGCATGACCGAAACGGAAATGAGTATGTGTGCAAAATTCACATGTGGTTGAGCCAGTTTTAGTGATATGCATGGGTGTTTTTTATATTATCGATAGCACGTAGTACTTTCATGATAATGTGTCGTTGAAATTACCGCGATATCATAAGTCGAAATCGGCAATCCTATTTATTATTTTGAATCTGCTATACTACATAATTTTTGTTTTGAGTTACTTTTCCTAACTTTTAGTTTTTTAAAATGACAAATCATCAATCAGTCAATTCAAATGCCATTTCCTTTACTCCAATAAATATTTTTTTTTGTTAACAGTTGATAATAAAAAATTTGCAGAAGTAAAGAAAGCGTTAACATCATTATGGAAATGTTAATATTTAGTTGAATACAAGCCAAGTAATAAATAAAACAATATAAATAAACGATTTTTATTTTTAATTACAATACGTCACGTTGCAACGCATAACAACAAAATTTTAACTCTTTGTAAACAAAAAAATGAGAATGTACAAAACAAAAACATTTACAATAGAGAAGTTCATGATGTTCAAAATATACAATTTAACTCGATAGAATTGAAAGATAAACCAAAACTAATAAAACAGTGAAAGTTTTTTTCAAATTCGTCAATAAATGACTGAGAAATAAATTATTGGTATTTATTAATTTGACGACCGCTTAGCCTAGTGGGTAGCGACCCTGCCTACGAAGCTGGAGGTCCCGGGTTCGAATCCCAGGTCGGGTCAGTATTTATATGATGAATATCGATACTGGTACCGGGTCTTGGTTGTTATATGTATGTGATGTCTTCGCTTGGTATGCAAAACACAAGCTAATGCTTAGTTTGGGGCCACGACGTTGTAATGTGCACGTTATTATTATTATTATGTATTTTCGTGCGGTTTGACTGGTGGATTCTTACTGCCCATGACGTCACATTGTCTACTCGATTGAGTGTCGCGTCGTCTCAGTACACCACAAATTATGCCTTGGATGCCTTGGACTAGTCTATAATATCTTTTGTTTCTTTGTGTAATAGGTAATTAAGTTTTATTTGAATATAAAGGAACAAGTTTTTGTAAAAGACAAAGTGATAATTTGATATTTTTACTGTGATGGACTTTTCTTCAAATCCATTTTATATTAGTGCTGAAATAAAGGTTTAGGCTCTAAAGTTGAAGGTCCTGGTGATATATCCCGGTAAACGTACGCTGACACCGATCGCTTGGTCTTCAGATTGACCTGTACAGAAATTACAGTTGGCATAAATGCTCTGACTTTAGATATTAAGTATTATTAGTATATTACTTAATATACTTAGTAAGCACATATGAAAAAAAAAGAAACCCCTAACGGCACAAATTCAGTAGGTATAAATCCTTTCTTCAAAAGTCGTCGGTGATTTAGTTAGACAAAACAGTTATCCGTAAAATGTCTACTGCAAACCAAAGAATGTTTTCGAGGAGTCCCACCTGTTCTATTTAACATTTTTTTCCATTGTTCTATGCTAACCGTGTTTACAGGAAACCTGGATATTATGAAATAGTCATCATTATCAGGAAGCATTTTTTAACACCGCAGTTTCTTGGAGGAAAATGAGGTTAAACTATTGTATACAGTAGTTTTGTCTTTCAAAGTTTAATTATTTACGACGTTCATAATCAGAGAACAGATAGAACGTCAGACTTTAAATCATAAATAAATAACGATTAAAATTAAATAGAGCATCAGATTTTAAATCATAAATAAATAACGATTAAAATTAATTGTGTGTATATCTTATATTTTCATTTGAAAAAGTCTTGTATTTACATATATACCCTATGTGTAGTATATATGTATAGATGTCATACTTTCCCTTACAATGTGCTGCCAGGCTAAATAAACCTCACAATATGTTTAAAAACAGTTAACGACATCATTCCAGTGGAACAGGTGCAATTAGGTAATATCAAATTTACAAAATATTTATATTTGAAAATATCGACATATCGATACATTTTGTGCAATCCCTATGCTTCATTGTTTGATTGTAATTTTACACAATATTTTTGTATCGTACACATAATTGTTTAAAATAACAAATTATTTACAAAATAAAGTATTTACCGTATACTACTGGTGTATAACCAAGTAAATTTAGGATTGCTTTTTATAAAAATAAGCATTAAGATAACAGTATGTTATTGGCAGTACTTACCGGTGAAATGTCTCTTTATTTGGATTATTAACATATGTTACAGTGCAATTTAAAACTGAACACTACACCATTTTTATCACAAGAATTAATTTTTGTAGAATTCAAAACGATTATAACACAAAATAGAAAACAAAGCTGGACCTTATTTTGACAAGTGAGTAAAGAAGACTAAATGTGTTCAAAGAGGTTTTATGTCAGATTTTCTTGCATTTCTTTCTCGCATGTAGGATTTCCGCAAAGAGCTGGATGTCATTCCCACACTGTGTTCCTCTCTTACGCTAGTATATATACCTTTATGGTCTAAACATACATCCCATGATCGAAACGGAAATGAGTATGTTTGCGAAATCTACATGAGTTTGGGCCTGTTTTAGTGATGAGCATGGATGTTTTTTATATTATCGATGGCACGAAGTATTTTCATGACAATGAGTCGTTAAAATTACCCCGTTATCATAGGTCGAAATCGGCAATCCTATTTATTATTTTGAATCTGCTATCTACTAAATTTTAGTTTTGAGTTACTTTTCCTAACTTTAAGGTTTTTAAAAGAACAAATCACCAATCAATCAATTCAAATGCCATTTCCTTTACACCAAGAAACATTTTTTATTTTTTTAACAGTTGATAATTAAAATTTGCAGACAGAAATAAAGAAAGCGTTAACATCATTATGAAAATTTTTATATTTAGTTGAATACAAGCCAAGTAATAAATAAAACAATATTAATAAACCATTTTTATTTTTAATGACAATACGTCATGTTGCAACGCATAACAATATTTTTAGCACTCTTTGTAAACAAAAAATGAGAAAGTACAAAACAAAAACATTTACAATGGAGAAGTTTCAAGATGAATATCATATTTAATTCGATAGAATTGAAAGATAAATCAAAACTAATAAAACAGTGACTTTTTTTTTAAACTCGTCAATAAATGACTGAGAAATAAATTATTGATATTTATGTATTTTCGTACAGTTTGACTGGTGGCCTCTTAATGCCCGCGACGTCACATTGCCTAGTCGATCGAGTGTCGCGTCGTCTCACTGCTCCACAAATTATTACCGCCTTGGATGAAATTCCTATATTACATCCAAGTCTATAATATCTCTTGTTTCTTTATGTAATAGGTAGTTAAGTTTTATTTGATTATAAAGGAACAAGTTTTTGTAAAAGACAAAGTGATAATTTGCCTTAAATTGATATTTTCACTGTGATGGACTTTTTCTTCAAATCCGTTTTATATTAGTGCTGAAGGTCAGTTATAAAGGTTTAGGCTCTAAAGTTGAAGGTTCTGGTGATATATCCCGGTAAACGTACGCTGACACCGATCACTTGGGCTTGAGATTGACCTGTACAGAAATTACAGTTGGCATAAATGCTCTAACTTTAGGTATAAAGTATATACTACGGCGTTATTATACTACTTAATATACTAAGTAAGCACATATGAAAAAGAAAGAAACCCTAACGGCATAAATTCAGTAGGTATTGATCCTTTCTTCAAAAGTCGTCGGTGATTTAGTTAGACAAAACAATTTTCCTTAAAATGTCTACTGCAAACCAAAGAATGTTTTCGAGACGTCCCACCTGTTCTATTTAACATTCTTATCCATTGTTCTCTGCTAACCGCGTTTACAGGAAACCTGGATATTATGAAACAGTCGTCATTATGAGGAAGCATTTTTTAACACCGCAGTTTCTTGGAGGAAAATGAGGTTAAATTATTGTATACCTACAGTAAATTCGTCATTCAAAGTTAAATTATTTATGACGTTCTTAATCACAGAGCACATAGAACGTCAGACTTTAAATCATAAACGAATAACGATTAAAATTATTTGTGTATATATCTTATATTTTCATGTGAGCAATTCTTGTATTTATATATATTATATCCTATGTGTATATGTATAGATGTCATACTTTCTTCTACAATGTGTTTAAAAACAGTTAACGACATCTTTCCAGTGGAACAGGTGCAATTAGGTAATATTAAATATACAAAATATTTATATTTGAAAATATCGACAAATCGATAGATATTGTGCAATCTCTATGCTAAATTGTTTGATTGTAATTTTACACAATATTTTTGTATCTTACACATAATTGTTTAAAATAACAAATTATTTATAAAATAGAGTAGGTATTTACCGTATACTATTGATGTATAACCAAGTAAATTTAGGATTGCTTTTTATAGAAATAAGCATTAAGATAACAGAATGTTCTTGGCAGTACTTACATGTGAAATCTCTCTTTATTTGGATTATTCTCATAAGTTACAGTGCAATCTCAGAAATGCTCATGCTCAGAATGCTCAGAAATGACGGCATAGTGCTCAGAGTTATTTTCTGATATAGTAACAGCCTTCTAAGCGTTATTCACGGTGGTTCATTTCACATGTTATGTTTTTCCACGGGCTTGTAGTTTATTACGAATGTCACTGATTACAGATTTCTCATCGCTTTTAAATTTTTGCTGAAAATATCTAAATTTCTCCTCGTTTGAGCTACATCAGTATTTGATATTGTTACGAACGGACAGAGTAATGACCGCCATCTAGCGTCAACCAGTAAAACCACTTTGTAGAAGGGTTTTACAACAAGGACAACACGAAACCCCTACTCAATACTAGATGGCGTTAGAAAAAAGAATGTTCTGGTATTATCCTGTCCAGTCGATTGCGTTCGTGCGAGTGGAGTAATTTCTAGAAAGTTCTCGAGACTCGTTCCGACCCATATAAATACCCGCAGGAAGGCGAGCAAGTCAGTTCAATTTTTGGGCTACTCTCGAAGCGACTTCGAAGCGAAACTTGTGATACAAGTGAAACCTACGACTTGGCTACGACCTAATACATCGTGAGTGCTTAGTGTTTGGACTCGGTGCTTAGTGTTTGGACTTAGTGCTTAGTGTTTGGACTTAGTGCTTTGTGTTGGACCTAGTGTTAGTGAATAAAGTCTTCAAAAGAGTCAGCAGGTCTTTCTCTCCGAATTCTTCGAACCTTAACACGTAACAATATATACCAGTTGGACTCTGAAGGCAATCGTATCAAAAGCGGATATCTCTGCCTTTTTCCTGAAAAAAAGATTTTTCACGGAGTACCTACCTTTGTGTTCGTCCGGTCTGTGGGTAAGTACTATAGTCGATCAAACTGATCAATTAGTATTACGTAGTCATTTTATGCATAACGCACAAAGCTATTTCTGTCTTTTATTAAGTTAGTGAAATACCTGTTTTTTAAATGTAATATTATGACAGCATTGTAACAAAATATTTATTAACTACTAGCTGTCGTTGGATACGACAGCAATCGTCGTTGTTAATAAACATGATATAAAAAAATCCATTGTTGGCTGTATCCTTAATACAGCCGTAAGTTTTACGTGGATATGTCTATGAGGATATTCGGGCGGTTGGAAGTTTAATACTGTTAGTAACGTAGACGGTAGTAAGCAAGCACAGGTCTACGATACAGATCTTTGCCGCTATGAAGTTATTTACAGAAAGCATAGCAGTAACATAAAATAGGAGCACGGAGGAGAAGGAGAGGTCGAGCAGCTCGTGCTAATCACTCGCGCACACTGCCGAACATGCCCTTACAAATAATAGTATTGTTTTACATAGGTACCGGAAATTGTATATTGTTTATATTTCATTCCAGAAATTCTTCAAAATGATGAGCCAGTTAAGTCAAACAATGGCCACGACTGCAGAGGCTGTTGGTTTTTTCAACAAATCCAAACAAAGTTCTAAAGAAACAAGAAAAAAAGTCTTTAGCCATTTAGCCTTTTGAAAAGAATCAATAACATAATAAGATTTTGAGAGGAGCTTGGGAAGAAAAATAATTTAATGAGTCATCCACAAATATTAGCTCTAAAAAATATAAATCAATTGAATCAAAAACTAAGAAACAAAACATAAAATAAAATAAAATAAACTGTCTTGTATTTGTCTATTATTTCAAGCGATTTTCATTAGTAATATTGATTAGTAAAAAATAATCTATAAATCCTATCGATAGCGACTGATGCTAGGGGCCACACTATTTTCGATGCCGAAACCTTTCTGGAATAGACAACATTAGGTGAACAATTATGTGACACCAGCGCTTTGAAGGTTAGGCCGAACTTTTTGGAACTAAAACAAAATCTGTCACAAAACCTATTTCAACGTTTGAACCATGTTTGAATATTACTTGTTGTGGGTGTTTTGGGTAATCAAGAAATTTTCCAACAGCTAATTAAAAAAAATTGTAAATAGCTCGATAGATGGCGCTGATCGGACACGCTACTAGACATTTCACATATGAATTTAACTTCATTTGTGTGAAAAAGATTGACAACATAGACAACGCTAACTCAACAAAAAAGTAATTGGAGTGGGTCTTCTGTTTAACCACAAGTTTAACTGACTAATGTTCTATAGTAGCGTGTCTCGTCAGCGCCATCTATCGAGCTAGGTTTTTTTCTAATTAGATGTCAGAAAATCCCTCATTGAAATATCGAACTAATATTAATAGCTTAAAGAACCGACGCCGCAAACCAAATGTTTGCGCAAAGCGTTGTTGCCGACCGGCAACAACTCATTCGGTCACGCGCCTATGCTCATCACAACCGCATGCCAAAACCGTGATTAAACAACAATTTAAAAATGCATTCGTGGATGTGAAAAACGTATAAAAATCAATCAACTATGAAGAAAAAAGATGTGGCATAACTTATCGTCGATAATTAAACAAAACAAAACTAAAACCATCCAAAACTAATTTTTGTGCTGGCATTATTTTCTACCGTGCCGCCATACTTGTTATAACTACAACTAATGTCACGACTTGTATAATACCTACTTAATACTTGTATAATATTTGCAATTCTGTGTATTTTAGTGGAGACGAACAAAGAATAACATGTATGAGACATGTTTAATTTAATGTATTATACTTGGTAGAAAAACAAAGTGGTAGAAACAAGGTGCTAGTGCTATAAACACAGATTATGCTATAAACTATATTCAACTATATTCCTGTATGGTGCCGGGCGCACACATTTTGTTCGTGCCGTCTGTTTTATTAGTAGTCTAGTATATAGTTCAGTTCATACGTTGTGTTCAGTGAATAGACCAGCTGTAAACAATTAGATTTCTATTAGGTATATAGGTTCCGATCGAACGTTTACGTAATAATCGGGACAACCGACGTCCCATGCGGGACATTTCACTGGAGCCCTAAAATCAGGATGTCCCAAAAAAATCGGGACGCCTGGGAACCCTGATAGATCCCCTACAAATGTAGGGGACTTTGCTCCTTTCGATCCTACATATAATTTTTTAAGGTGTTTATTAGGGTTCCATCCTTATAAATACCGGCATTCATCTCAAAAACTGTTTTGGAGGAGAGGCATAGTTATATTATATATCATTACATCAGGTTATACAGTCCGGTTGCGTTCGCAAATAGTTGTTATAGTATAATTTCTATGTTTGTTCTATTCTTTAGCTATAAACACTCAACTGGCTGGTGGATGATTTTTTTTTACTTATTTAATTATAATATTTTATTAGTATTTAATTAAACATAAACATTTGTTTTGTATAGTAGTATTCAACTCAATAATGACACACTGTGGTTATATTAGTGATTCCGACAGCTTCGTCACGGCGACTAGTTATGACAGCTTCAGTAGCATTCCTTCATTGGCTGATACTCTAGAGTCTCATTTTTCGGACGTTCCAGATAACTTTAATGTAGTCCATATAAACGCACAAAGTGTTCCGGCTCATTTCACCGATATGCTGGCAAGTTTTTACTGTAAGAACATTCATGCTATCCTTGTCTCTGAGTCGTGGTTGAAACCTTGTCTACCTTCTACGTCATATTCCTTACCTGGTTATCAACTAATCAGAAATGACCGCTCGTTTGGTGGAGGTGGTGGTGTTGCCATTTATCTCAGTAGAAACATTCCATATACCGTTGTTGAAATGTCTCCTCAGTCACCTTCGTCAAATGCGGGCGAGCATCTCTTCATTGAAATAAATACCCGCCATTGTAAGGTCCTGCTGGGTGTTTACTATTGTCCCTCCTCACGCATTGACTTTTTTACATCTTTTGAAAACATCCTCGAAAACTTGATTCCTTCTTACAGTCACACCATAATCATGGGAGATTTTAATACCTGTCTACTTAAAAACGATTCTCGTAGTTCCGCACTCCACTCTCTCTCTCAGTCCTGTAACTTGTCTATTCTCCCTTTAAGTGCCACCCATCATTTTCCTAACTGTATCCCCTCACTTCTTGATCTTATTTTCATCTCCTCGACTCAGCATGTCGCTAAGTACGGGCAATGCCCAGCTGATGCATTTTCGTATCACGACCTTATCTTCCTTTCTTATAAAATTCGACTACCAAAGGAAAAAACTAAAATGCTTATGCAACGCAATTTCCGTGGTGTGAACGTGGATGAGCTCCGTAAGGATGCAGGCGGGATCGATTGGGCGCCTCTTTCGGCCTCTGGATCTGTCGATGATAAAGTTAGAAGGTTCAATTTTGAACTCACTAAGTTATACGATGTTCATGCTCCGATTCACCCGGTCAAAATGAAACACCTCTCTACGCCATGGTTGACGGCGGAACTCAAAACGTTAATTAACAAAAAAGCGGCAGCCAGAACTCGGTTCAAACGGAATCCTACACCTTTTAACCATGATAAATATGTAGCTGCCCGCAATCACTGCAGAAGGGTGTGTAGGGATGCTCAGCGCCACCACATTCATGCTTCCGTTGAAAACGGTGATCCAGCTAAAGTCTGGAAATTTCTTAAATCACTGGGAGTTGGGAAAACACGACAAAACACTATCCCTCAAGAATTAAATATTGAGTTATTAAACCAACACTTCTCTTCTTCATCAAATTGTGATAGTGCCGCTAAAGCGAACACAATGAATTTTCTTTCATCTTTCCCGACTCCAGATTACTCACAGTTCTTCTTTAGTCAATTCTCTGATTGTGATGTTAAAAAGAGCGTAGTTTCTATTGCCTCCAATGCCGTTGGGAGTGACTGTATCAGCCGTAAAATGATACTTCCCATCCTTGACGAAATTCTACCAGTTATTACTCACATCCTTAACTACTCTATTTCTTGTGGGGTCTTTCCATCTACATGGAAGGATGCTCAAATCATACCCTTACCCAAGAAGGCAAACCCCATTTCTTTTTCCGAGTACCGTCCTATTTCTATATTGCCATTCCTTTCTAAAGTTCTTGAGCGTCTTGTCCATAATCAACTCATTGCCTTCCTTTCCAAAAATTGTCTTCTAAATCCATTCCAATCCGGGTTTCGTCGTGGTCACAGTACTGTCACCACCCTGGTCAGGATTACGGATGATATAAGACTAGGTATGGAGGGGGGGAATTTAACAGTCCTTGCACTACTTGATTTTAGCAATGCATTTAACACTGTTGATTTCGATATCCTTCTTAGTATACTTCGCTCTCTTAACATATCTCCGACAGTAATTGATTGGTTTCGTAGTTACCTATTGGGCCGCCGGCAACGTATCTGCCTCGAAGGTATATTTTCTTCGTGGTGTAGCACTACTGCCGGCGTACCCCAGGGTGGCGTTCTCTCTCCCTTGTTGTTTTCTATATTCATAAATTCTATCTCAAATCAACTTCTTTCATCCTATCACCTGTATGCAGATGATTTGCAGATCTACTCGCAAGCCTCTTTGGCAGAGCTATCAGTGGCTATTCGAAATATTAATTTGGACTTAGCTCGAATATCAGAATGGAGTGTGGCACATGGATTGAGGGTGAACCCCGCGAAGACCCAAGCCATTGTTATTGGCAGTTCTAAACTTAGCTCGAGAATTGACTGGTCGCTTATACCTCCACTTGTGCTGGATGGTGTTACTATACCCATAAGCAACTCTGTCAAAAGTCTAGGAATACAGATAGACAAAAATCTCTCTTGGGGTCCTCACATTCAAGAACTAAGTCGTAGGATTTTTGCGTCGGCGGGGTCTTTGAGGAGACTGCGCAATTTCCTTCCAACTTCGACCAAAACTGCGCTTGTCCAATCCTTGCTTCTCCCTATACTTGACTATGCTGATGCCAGCTATTCTGATCTCACCGAGTCACAACTTGATAAGCTTGAGCGACTCCAAAATTTCTGCATCCGATTTATTTTTGGATTACGCAAATATGATCATGTTTCTGAATTCCGCAATAAGCTTAAGTGGTTACCGATTCGCCTTCGCCGGAACGCTCACATGTTATCGCTTCTCTACAGTATATTGTATAATCCTGCAACCCCTTCATACCTCAAAGAACGTTTTAAGTTCCTTCATGACACACATTCTCGTCATCTAAGATCGTCCGAGAACTTGGGACTGGTGATGCCTAGGCACTCTTCCAATTTTTTTGATAAATCTTTCACTGTGCAAGCTATTCGCCTGTGGAATGGACTCCCTACAGTTATAAGACGCGCACAATCTATATCAGAATTCAAGAGAATGGTGAAGGATCATTTATTGTGCCCTTCTTAGCTTATCTGATTGTGTGGTATGTATGTGTTTAGTGTTTAAATATTATAATAAGTTTTAAGTGTCATATTTGTGTATTGTTCTGAAATGTATTGTGTGGTATAGATTTATGTATCTTGTTTAGGTAGCTTAAATTATTCTTAGTTAGTACATCATAACCATTTTGTTGTCTCAGGCCTATCAATCCATCCAAAGGTTGTCTGGAAGAGATTGCTCTTAGCGATAAGACCGCCCACTGTACCTACCAAACATAGATATAAGAGATACCTACATTATTTATTTTTGTTCTAACTTTTGGTGTACAATAAAGAATATATTATTATTATTATTATTATTATTACATCATATTGATCTCAACCATTTCCATGTCAATAATTTATAAAGAAAAAAAATAAAATTCATAGAGGCCAAAATATTTAACAGAATTTTTTTTTTTTAATTACTTCTTCACAAGCGAGCACATTAAACTGTCGTCGGTCACGATTGCCATCAACAGCCGTTCAAATCCACCAACTCGCACTGGAGCAGCGTGGTGGTTTAAGCTCCAAGCACCCTCATACCGAGGGGAGGCCTAAGCCCCTGCAATGTGGCATAATAGGCTGAAATGGAAA